>VXBU01017426.1:176776-309494 GCA_013400315.1 Bombycilla garrulus | reverse complement strand
TTTTTTGGGTTTTTTAATATTTTTTTTTTCTTTCCAGCCTCTTTCATTATTCAGTGTTCATCATCTTTGTCTCCCTCCTTTGCGTGTTTTCTCTGTCAGTTTTGTGTTGGGAAAGCAGTGTGCAGCAGCATCCTGGATGCTGTGGCATTGATTTATGTGATAGCATAATTAAGTTTTCTACCCCCTTCCCAAAAGATCTCTACCTTTTTGTGTAAGCACTCTTTATTAAACCATCATTATTCTCTGTAATCACTCAGTGTCATGAGGCCCTCATCACTGTTTGTCTCTGCTATATTGGTACTTGCAGAGCACAGTTCCTGCGCCCTCTTCTTCAGCCCTCATTTTTACTGAATGTTTACTCAAGAGAAAACCGTCCCCTTGGTGGCTCAGTGTCTGCAGACACCTTTTAAAGAATGCAGCTGAACATCTTCTGGGCGCCCAGACAGGTTCCTATTGGGTCTTCCTCACCCACTTACTTGTTGACATCTTAAAAAAACTCTTTGTACATCTGTGAATATCCTTCCCCTGCCACAATGTAGGTTTGGGGTTTTTTAAAGTATTTGCCCTTTATGCAATTTCTATCAGTTTGCCCAGAACTGGTGTCAAATGTACTGGTCTGTCTTTCTGTAGATGTCTACTGGAATATACTTAAAACTCTGGAATACTCTTAAAGCATGGCATTTGCCATCTTCCAGGTATTTCACGTTAAGGCAGTGTTGGAGAACTGACTTGCTGCAGGTATTTTTTCAGTTCCTGCTGAAGTGAGGGATTCAATTAATGCCAAAGGGTTTTTTGGACCCTGGGGTGAATATTAAATAATCTTGGCAGTTTGTTACTGTTTATTTTCTTGGCTTGCACAGCTCTTATAGACAGTTTAGTTTCAGAGGGGTTCTCAGACTAGTCTTCATAGTTTGAGATTTCAGCCCCCATTTCCCCTCCAAATTCTGCTGTGATGAAGAGGGATGCAGAGATCTTTTTTTTCCCCTTTGCCCTGCCCTTACCTTCCTTGGATGACCCTTCCATACCTTGATTTCCACCTGATCCTGCAGGTTCTGTCAGACAAGATGACTTTTCTCATGGATGTGCCTTGTTTCTCTGACTCAGGAGAGTGTGTCTTCACTGCCAGAAGATTTTTCTGGCTGACAAATAAGTCAGCAAGGCAAATCTGACAGCACTGGTAAAGGGAGGAGACTCTTGCCAGTCCTTTGGCTGCACCCTGCACCATGGAACACCTGGGTCTGGAGCCCCAGGAGCAGCTGAGAGAGCTGGAAAGGGGCTCAGCCTGGAGAAAAGGAGGCTCAGGGAGGACCTTATGGCTCTGCATAGCTCCCTGACAGGAGGGGACAGCCAGGGGGCTCGGGCTCTGCTCCCAGGGAACAGGGACAGGAGGAGATGGAATAGCCTCAGGCTGGGCCAGGGGAGGCTCAGGTTGGACATCAGCAGAAATTTCCCCATGAAAAGGGTGGTCAGGCCGGGGAGTTTGGAGTCCCCATCCCCAGAGGTGCCTAAAGACGGGCTGGACGTGGCACTTAGTGCTCTGGGCTGATGACAAGGTGGGGATCGGGCACATCTTGAACAGTATGAGCTTGGAGGTCTTTTCCGAACTCGGTGATTCTGGGATTCTCTGAAATACCAGTTTGAAACTTAGTATGAGCAAGGTGATTGAAAAACAGGAAACATAAACATTTCCACAGGACTGTTCCACAGTTAAATATGGGTTTCACAGCAGACCTAAAAGCTTCCAAGCACTGGGACCCTTGAGGTGCCATGGATTGGGTAGAGGATCCCAAGATTTTCACATGCTGATCAGTGCTCAGACTGGCAGACTCTACAGTGGACTTAATTCCATGGATGACAGGGAACAAGGTTCACATGGGAGGTGATTTCAGAATTTTCTTTGTAGCAAGAAATGAGAAATCCTTGGTAGCCTGGGCTTGAGTATGAGCTCTTGGAGCTTTCAGGCTTTCAGCAGAAGAGCCATGAATATAGATGTAGATAAAACCTAGATAAAACCTATGTCTTTCAAGCCAAAAATAGGTTAAAATTACATCCTAGTTATAGTACTTAGGTACTGCCCTAATGACTGGCTGTACAGGGAGCTCAGACCTCATCCCATGGATCCCTCAGCACTGAAGGTGTTCAGAATGAAATGAGGAGCCCCATGTCTGAGAAGTCAGCTGAAGGCTAAGGCTGAGATTGATTCATAGAGTCCTGCTGCTCCCTCATGGTACAGTTTTGCTTTGATGATATTAAGGATCTGTCCCTAAAATCTGTTTATCAAAAATAACTTTACAGTTAATTTTTAAAACCTTATCAAGGTCCTTTTTCTTCTGTATGTCTCAGTCCTTGCCCTGAAATCAGGGCTTATCTGGGCAGACAATGGCAAGTAAAGTATCAGCTGTGAGCAAAAAGTCAAGGGATTAAGATGTGTTTGTCTGTGACCAAAATGAAAAGTCATTTTGTTAGAAACTTGTGTACAAGTGTGTATAGATAGTGTCTCCTTTCATCAGGTTTGGTGGTGGCACATAAGCCATGGCACTGCTGCTATTTCAGCCCTTCCTAGCTACCAGCAGGGGCGGAAGGCTGCATTTGTTGGTAGCGTTTGTCTGCTCTTCCCTGCCCTTAGATTCTGACATCTTCACTTATTTCTGCCCTTTGTGGGCTGTGTTCAGCCTTCTCATCTCTGTGCTGCTTTGCGGAGGGCCATGAAAGGTGTCGCTGCTGCCTCTCATTGAGTCATTAGGTGAGGTACAAATGGGAGCTTGGATCTGAGAGCTTCCAGGTGCCCGGTGTTCCTCAGAGACACTTCAGTTAAGCTGGGCTGGTTGGCACTGGGTTCCAGGAAATTCCCAGCACAGAGATCCCTGGCGAGGTGTCCAGCTTTCTCCACATGAAGTGGTGCAGCTCAGCGATCAGGAGTTCCCTGTTGAGCACTGCTCTCCTGGGTGGTATTGCCAGGAAAGTCCCTTTTCCCTTAGCATGCTCTATAGTCTCAGGATGTCCCTGAGCTCTCTGTCATCTCTTCTGCTTTCAGGTGGAACCAGGTGTGCAACCACTGGGACCTGCCTCTGAAGGACATGAAAATTTTCCTCCCAAAAATGCAGTAACAAACCAGGAGAGCAGCAAACAGATACAGCAGCTAGTGAGTTGTGAACCTGGTCTGGGAGAAGGAGTGTGCTACTTTCTTATTTTTGTTGGGAGTTTCACATGTGCAATCCAGGTAGAGATTCTGGGAACTGAAGTCTTTTTAGGTGCAGCTGCTCTGCAAAAGTAGAAAGCTCAGGGAATCAGTAGGAAAACACAGGCCATCTGCATGGAGAGTGTTGCTGGATGGCAGCTCCAGGTGCTGGGCTGGCAGGGGAATATGTCATACTCAGATGAGGGAAACATGCCAGTGGGTTCTGTGCTGTGTTTGGTTTAGACTTATTTGAACTGGGTACAGATGTGGATGAGGAATGTGTCCCTTGTGAATTATTCCAGCAATTAAGAGAGTGCACAGGGGGCTTTAGTCGCTGCTGTCGATCTGAGGGATAGTGAGCGGGTGCAGATTTCTGTGCTCTGTTAGATGTCACTGGAATTAGACTAGGAGCTAAAATAGCACAGCTGGTGTTTAAAGATGAAAATTTTATACAGCTCTGTTGTTTTGTCCTTCACACCTTGTCTTCTCTACTGTTCCGCATAAATAAGAGCAGTTCATGCCTGTGGGAGCAGAACTGTTTCCAGACTGAAGGCTTGGGGAAGAGAGGAATAGTTGCTTTATTTTTTGATTTTCCTAACATGCAGAAAAATCTCCCTTGGTTTCTACATTGTTTAACTTTGTCACAAAGAGATTTTCATAAAGAAAATAAAAATAACTAATGCAGCACTAGGTCTAAGAGGCTGGGAGTGAATTTCATATGCATTGTAAGAGTGTGCACTTGCTGATCTACTTCTGCTTGTTTTGTGCAGGAAGTTGAACTCAAGAAAAAGCGCAAAAAATGTGAAAGCCTTGAGCATGAAGTGAGGAAAAAGCATAAAAGATGCAAAGAACTAGTAAGTGTTCTTGTTGCCTGCTGTTATCAGCATAATGGGAGAAGAGGAGCTAAGTTGTTGTGTGCTTCTCTTGTATTCTCTTCAATAAGTTCATCTTAATAAGGAATCACTAGTGTTTCTGCTTATTTGAACAGTGTCGCAAATTTGGAGCTCCAGCCTTTAAGGCAGGGCTTGTTTATTTAATCTGTCAGCTACCTGTGGGCTGAATACAACTGCACAAATCACTGGATGAAATTCCGTGGCCTTTGCTAATTTGGGGAAATACTTAACCATTTTCACAGGCACTCCAGACAGATAGACAGATACTGAAATGGTAATAACACCATCCCACAGTCATTTTCTTGTGCTTCTTGTTGGCTGAAATCCTGTTTAATTCCGGGGAGGTTTTGCAGCTCATAGCAGAACATCTGGATTTCTCCCTTTTGTTTCTGCTTTGCTCTGCTCAAGAGATCACAGACTGGTTTGGGTTGGAAGAGACCTTAAAGGTCATCCATGTCCAGCCCCATCATCCAGCCCAGGGCTGGGTTCCACTGTTTGAGCTCACTGTTGCTTCCCAGCCCTCGAGCAGCATCCCGTCAGCATCCTGCACCATCTGGAAAAGGAGCAGTGGAGTTGCTCTACAGGATAATGTAGAGGAGTTACACAGAGGGCCTTGGTGTAATTCCTGCTCTTTCTGGACAGGAGATCCAGCTGCAGGAGGTGCAGAGTGAAAATGCACGACTGGCCGAAGAGAACTTGCAGCTGAATGAGAAGGCTGGGTGGGCAGGACAGGTAAAAGCAGTATCTTTGTCAGGTTGGCATCATTGGTTTCTGCAAAACTCTACTGAAAAGAACATACTGTTCTCAGGTTTCCAGCTCAGTAATGGTTTGTGTGCTGATCCAGGCTTCTGTTCCCAGCTTCTTCTCTGGACAAATCTAACGCACAAGAGAACTGACTTGCTGTCATTTGCCAGTCCCATGTGTCAGTTTGCCACCATGCATTAGGCTTCCTTTATATTTAATAACTGCTGTAAGTGAAAATGTTTGTCTTTGCTTGCGTTGTGTTAAGCCATAGTGCGCCCTGGCACTAAAAATGCCTTGTGGTGAGTGGAGGAGGCAAAGGTGATTTCAGCAGGCTACTGAATTTTCTGTCCTGTTCTCTATGTTTAATCCTACAGTGTAGGGTTAAAAATACTTACAGACCTTGCGTTTGTTTTATTTATATCTTCATTATGTAGCCTGTTCCTATCCAGTCTCTTCCTCTTTGCAAAAGGGGAGGAGAGATGAATCTAGGGAGAGAAGCAGTGTGCAAATAAAGTGTTATACATTGAGGCCTGATACAAATGCTCTTCTTTTGTTAAGTGAAAGCCTGAGGGAGAGGAACTTCCTGATTTTGGTATCACTGCTAGCAGAAAGCTCAGAAATAAACTGGTGCTCACTGAAAATCCTTTCTCTTCAGGTTGAATCTGAGAATGCTGACCTGAAACTGCAGGTTGTTTTAGTGACTAAGGAACGGGATTCAGTAATTCAGACGAATCAAGGACTCCAAACCAAGCTGGAGAATCTAGAGCAGTTGCTGAAGGTCAGTAGGATCCACATGGCTGGAAAGACTGTCCAAATACCTACTGTTTCCTTTGAATGTTACTGGTCGTCTGTTTGCCTTTTCTGACCATTCTTTTGTCTCTGTGCTTCCACTGGGAATTCTGCTTCTGCAAGATCCCGGAACTTTTGGCTTTCCAAAGTGGACAGAGGTGGTTTGGAAAGGCTGCTTCAGGGATTTGGGTGGGAGATAAGGTGGTCATCACTGATTTGAGGGTTTTCTGTGACAATGTTGCTCTGCCTTGTGATGGAAATTTCTTACTTTGTACAATGATGACATGAAATACAGGCCCTGGTTTGGGTTTGTGGCCATTGATAGAACACAGGACAGGGTTTCAGTAGCGTCACCCCTCAGCTGTGTGTGTCTTGTCCTGCAGCACATGAGAAATGTGGCTGAGCGGAGGCAGCAGCTGGAAGTGGAGCACAAGGAGGCACTGCTAGTCCTGCAGGAGAAGCAGGAGGAGGTCCTGCGGTTGCGGCAGGTACGTGGGGTGTGACAGGGGAGTGTTTTCCTCTCTGAATGGACTCCTACACCTTGTTTCCTTTGGAGGTGTGCATGGAGGAGGTAGATGTGAGTTTACAGGGTAAGAGTGTCTGAGTCCAGGTGAACTCTGCTACCTGAGCAAAGTGAAAGGCTTTGCTTGTGAATATCAGTTCTGACCTCTCACTCTGTATGTCCAGAGCCCAGAGATGGTTCCCTGCTGTACAGTGGAATCATTATGTTTGGAAAGGCCCTCCAGGATCAAATCCATCCATTCCCCCAGCACTGCAAGGCCACCACTGACCCTGTCCGCAAGAGCTACATCTGCACAGCTGTTAAACTGCCCCAGGGATGGTGACTTCACCACTGTGCTGGGCAGACTGTGCCAGGGACTGTGAAGAAATTTTCTCAATATTCCACCTGACCCTGCCGTGGCACAACTTAATCCATTTCCCCTTGTCTTGTCCCTTGCTCCCTGGAAGCAGAGCTCGACACCACCCTCCTTCCCACCCCCACTGCCCCCTCCTGTCAGGGAGTTGTGCAGAGCCTCCTTTTCTCCTGGCTGAGCCCCTTTCCCAGCTCCCTCAGCTGCTCTACACCAGACCTATGCTCCAGTTTACAATGGACTACCAAGATAGGATGACAGTAGAAGTGAACTCAGGTTGTCTGCTTTCTGATTTATACTCCCTTCCTTATATTTCCTTAGGCACAGGCAGAGGCAAGAAGGGAACATGAGGGAGCAGTACAGCTTCTAGAGGTAAGACACAAAGAAATAGGAGGCATTAGTGGCTCCAGATTTAGTACCTTTTGTTTATAATATCAGTTTGGATGCCCTGGGTTTTTTTGGCTCTCACGAAAAATGCTGTAGTGCCTTGATCAGGTGCAACATGTTGCTGCAGTGAAAGTAATATTTGGGTCAAACTTCAGGGAATTATATCCTGGCCTCCTCAGTCCTTAGACAGGTTATTTCATTCAGATCGTGCCCAAAAACTCTTTTAGGGGTGCATTTAGTAATCAAACTCAGATCTGCCTGTTCCATTTTCCAGCATCATGTGAAAGGAGAATACTTGTGTCCATGGGATTTAAAATTTCTCATATGTGTGTGTGCTCCATTTGTCTTATTAGGGAAAAATAAGAAAATTTTATTGGGTAAAAATAGGAAAACCTGAGAATAAGGAGTGGTGAAACTTGAGGTAGTAGCTCCCTTGTCCCATTTGCTCTGACATGCACACAGGGAATGTGCTTTGGCTGGTGGCTGACAGTGTACCGGTGCAGCCTGGCAGATAAGCTTAGCACTGCTTTGGGGTTGATTGGCATCAGCTCAGTGTCTGTCAGGCTGACTTGGGAGAAAAAGCTGGATTCCTGGAACTGCAATGACACTGTGCCAAACCCTGGAACTTGATGTGACAATTTAGTGACTGCCAGAGAGTTGGGTTGGGTGTGGTGACAAGGGTAGCATCTTCTGCTCTCTCAGAGGTTTTCTGAGCACTGAAATATCTGAGATGAGCAGGTCTTACTGTACCCCCAGACAGTGAGATCTCTTGGGGCCATGCTCCTGTCTCCAGTGGTGACAGTCAGGGCAGTCAGAGGGAACTCCCTGTGCCCACTGCTGTGCAGTTCTGTGGCTCTTGGGAGCCCAGGACTGTTGATGCCGATGGGAAGTGTCCTTGATGGAGGAGATTGCTCCATGACTGCAAATAGCACCAACTTTGGATGGGGCCTGGCCAGTGTCTGAGCTGTAGAGCCCAAGAGTGCTGGGCTGAACAGAATTGAAATGTTGCAGACTGGTTGAGTATTAGGGAATGTGATATTATATCTCGTGCCCTTGCCACATCCCTTTGGGGACCTCTGTGTTTGGCTGCAGAAATGGGATCAGCTGATACAGGTGCTGGTGTGTTTAGCTGGGTTCTGAGCAGCCTTTAGGGGGAAGGAGGGTTGCTGTGGTTCTGTTTCAAGACCATTGGAGCAACCTGGTCAAGTGAAAAGTGTCCCTGCCTGTGGAACGAGATGAGCTTTAAGGTCCCTTCCAGTCCAAACCATTCTGGGATTTGATGATTCTGTGATGTTTGTCAAAAGTTTTCTGAACTAACTCAGTGAAGGGTTGGAGAAGACACTTAGGTTTAAACCAGACATCTCCCCGTGCAAAGGAAGAAAGAGAGAGTCCTCTTGTTCTGTGTTTGAGGGTAATCATCTTCTGCAAGGGCCTTATCAGTTAAATATTCTTGCTTTTGTGTTACTGGTATAGAGATCACAGGATCATCAAATGGTTTTGGTTAGAAGAGACCTTAAAGTTCATCCAGTTCCACTTCCTGCTATAGGCAGGGACACCTTCCACTAGACCACCTTTCTCAGAGCCCAATTCAACCTGACCCTAAATTTTATAAAGTAGACCAAAGAAAGAGGAACTGTCATTAAAAGCCAGTTTAATGCAAAGGAACAGTCATTTAAAATACTTAACTATAATCATAGTCATTCCAGAACATCAGTATGTGGTATAATCAGGGGTTTTGAGATCCCCGTGCTATGTATTGTCTTTTTCACATGTGCTTGAATTGCTTTTTTGATGTGATATTAATGAAGAACGAGTGTAGTCCATTTTCCTGTTTGAGGAGTTCTGTCCCATGATTGTCATAAGTGGATTCTCTCTCCTTGGAGATGTTCAGAACTGGGCAGAGCTCTCAGCAGCCAACCCTGCTCTGAGCTGAGGGCTTGGATCAGGTGGTCCTAGTGGTCCAGGCAATCGCCTTAAACCTCAGGTGTTCTGTAGTTCTGAGGTAAGGCAGTGACAGAGAGTATGGAATGGAGTGTGTGCAGAAATGCCATGGAAAGAAGCACCATCTCAGCTTAGGAAGAAAAGCTTGAGGGTTATGGTTGTGGGAATGAGAGAGTTCAGTGGTTCCAAAGTACATGAGACAAGATTTCAACTGCCTTTGGCACTGCATAGATACAGAAGGAGACAGCCTCCTTCCAGGAATCCAGTTTTGTTGGGAAATCAGGGGACCAGAGCTCAACTTTTTTTCCCTGACCTAGGAGCAGGATGCAGGACTGAGCAAGCTGTCAGCTACTTAAGATCACAGCCAGGTTCTGAGCTGTGCTTTAATTCCCAGAACTACATGATCTCAGACCTGGGGAAAGGTCTGGGCACAAAATGTCCATTCCATTCATTTTTGAGTGGGTGCAATGTGCTGGGAAAAGGGGGCTTAAAATTTAGCAGCCACTCCTAGCATATTGTCTTTTATCTCAAAGCACACTGTGATTTGGAGGCCCTCAAAAAGTGCCTGGTTATCTTATTCATACATTTGGTGTGTAGGATTTAGCTTTTGTTTGGCAAACAGGTGCTTCTGGGAATGAGGTGATAATCTCAGTATGGAGTGAGGCAGACACTGTAATTTGGTGAGAAAACAATTTCATTAAGACTGAGGGTTGGGTTATCTTTGCAGAGTTGGTTTGATGTCTCTTTTTCCTTTTCTTCTTGCTCCCAGAGTACTTTGGATTGCATGCAGGTACTTCTCTAATGCTGTCAAACAGGACATTTTTCCCTCTGTTCTGACTTTGACAGTTACTTGATATTCTTGTTTTAACTATATTCTGGAAAAGATTGCAAGAGTGTTACTGCTAAGAAATAAATGTAATTAAAGGAGCTCCCACTATGAGTTTGATGGAGCAGCTTCTTTTCTTTTTTAGTGCCTTGCTTTCTTGACCAATTAGAACTAGGAGCTTACTTTTTTTGGCATTTCCAGATTTTTTTGAATTGTCAACTGTGCTCCTTCTCCACATTTAACTATCTTTGCGGTCCAAGAATGAGGCGTTTCCTTCAAACCCCAAAGGCAGTGGTGACACCATTGCAAATGAGTGTTGTGGAAAAGAAGATGGGTCCTGCTGGCTTTGTAATTGGGTGGAAGATGGGAAGCAGAGATTGTGGATAATAGTTTTCCCAGAACAGGTGGTAACTAATGAAGTTCCAGCCTGAGAGCTGTGCTAGCTGGCCTGTTCACAGTTGGTTTGGAAATAAGACTAGTATAGAAGTACTGGGGTTTATAGTTGATAGAAAACTTCTTTAAAACCTTCCAATCTGGCAGAGATCTCAGGAGAAATGGGGAGATAAAATGCAGGTGACACTGACTGTGCAAAGGCATGTGGAGGAGAGAGAGCAGGGACTAAACATGCTCGGTTATGGGCTCAGAGTTCCCTGCTGGTGCAGGAGGTGCAGGGCTGGAGGTAGGGGATTGTTAAAAATAATGTCAGCCACAAGTTGGTCAAAAAAGCAGTTAAGTGGTGGGAACTCTCAGGAAAGGACTTTATTGAGGTATGCTCACGTCCTGTAGGAGTTGCACCCACACTGATGTGAAGTTATGGATGTTCTTTACTTCCTTTGGCATCAGCTCTGCTTTTAGCAAGAGCTTGGACTGCACACCTGTAGAATTCCCTTCTAGCAAAATAGGGATTCTCTGATCTCAAAAGTACATAATAGAAGATATGGAGAAAGAGAGCAAGGAACATCTGAAAGGAGAGCATGAGCTGGAGAAGTGGAACAGACCAGCCATGAATGAGAGTGTATTAGAGGATGGGACTGAGCTGGTGGTGGTTGGGTGTGGAGAATCAGTTCCTGAGTTGGTGGTAAAACTGACCACACCAAGCTCTGCTCCTGCTCTTGCAGCCTCTTCTGGAAGTCCATTCCCTTTTGTGGGGGACTCCTCTTTCTCCCT
This sequence comes from Bombycilla garrulus, assembly GCA_013400315.1. Taxonomy (NCBI): domain Eukaryota; kingdom Metazoa; phylum Chordata; class Aves; order Passeriformes; family Bombycillidae; genus Bombycilla; species Bombycilla garrulus. Next base: position 298,697 of record VXBU01017426.1, on the reverse strand, counting down.
ATTTTGGGTTGGGCACAGACACAGAAGTCTTCTCTGTGTCTGGAGCTTGATTCCTGCTGGTTCCCTGAACCTCCTGGCCATGTCCTTGGGCCTCCTCTTCCTTATCCTCCTGCCTCCCAACACTGCCCTTGAAACCTGCTGCTTCCCAGCTATCTGCAGTCCCCTGCAAGTACCTGCTAGAAGTCCACCTTGTATATGATCTGGCAGTAGTACTTAAGGCGTGTTTGTATGTTGTTTGGAATAACAGATTGAAAAGACACCTGACTAATTAAGTGTCTTAGAATTAAACTGTGAATTATCTGGGCTATTGGCTTGGCTGCCAGTGTAAATGGATTTAAACTGTGGTTTATGAATTTACAAGATGAGGTACTGTTATGATGCTATTAAACACAATATCCAGGTGCATCTGCTGGCTCGTGTCTCCAGAGAAGACAGGAAATCCCCCTCTGGTCCTTCTGTACCTGTGTGTTGTTGTAGGCTCTGTCCCAAGGTGGGATCAGGGATGCATGGTGGACTTGAGGAAGCCCTCTTTTGATTCAGTGCAACTGTTCTTACTGTTGAGGGTTTCTTTTCTCTGTTAATTAAGATGTGATGTTGTAGGGGAGAACTCTTTATGTGAAAAATCCAAACTGTAAGTAAATTCAAACACTCATAATGGCAGAGGAATCCTGTGCACCATGACTTAGTAAACAAGGAGTTGGCTCTGAGCAAATGGATAACACAGACACTTCTGGAAGTTAGTCCTGGCATCTGAATTCAGTTCAGAGATGGTTCTTGCCAAACTTGAGAGACTTCACCAGGCTTTCCTTTGAGCATGAGAGAACTTTTGGATTTGAGGAGGAAACAAGTAATAAACTAAAATGCCGAAAACAGATACGTCACAGACACATAAAAATGCATGACCCTCCTAAATCCTCAGGGAGCAGCTACAAAGGTTTTGTGTTACTCCGAGACCACAGAGAAAGCTTTTTCCAGGTCAGAAATGTTATTTTTAGAGCTGCTTTAAAACTGAGACTTTATGTCTTATGTAATATTTCAAGGCATCATTTATTTTTTGAATTTGATGGAGAAAAAACATTTCAAATACATTTGGTAGAATGGACAATTTTGAAGAGTACAGTGCAGTCATCTATTTTGGTGCATCTTACCTACAAGAAATAGTGAGAGGAGGGAAAGGAGCAGTTGGAATCACCTGGGAATTGATCTGCCTAAAACCTGGGGGAATGTGAGGATGTGTAAAGACGACCAGGAATCAGCAATGTTTTGTAAGGGGAAGTTCTAGCAATGGTAAAAAGAGAATATGGGAAAATACAAATGTTTCTCTAGCGAGTATGTGTCCTTCCCTCTCCATAGGGTTTCCCAAGGCTCCTTGACACCTCATCTTGCTGAGGTGTAGCTTTCTTGTCCTCAGCATACATTTGCCTGGAGTAAATAATCCCTGTAGGGCCAGGGGAGGAAAGTGTGTGGGCTTCCCACATCAAAGGAGTGTTCTGCAACATGGGCCCATGTGCTCTCTGCCCTTCCTAGTGCCTGGAGGAGCCAAGATCCAGAGGGACAGTTGGCAGTCCTACCTGGAATGGTGGGGAGGTCAGGTTAAGGTTTTGGGAGCTTGCTGGAGCCTCTGGAGTGATGGACAAAATTGGGAGAGCAGTTCCTTTTGGAGACATGATTTTAATGCTCCAAAAACCATGCAAAACCTTTTGAATCTTTTTAAGGCTTATTTGTCTCTAATCTCTCTCTTGTGCAAGGCTGAGAGAGGATACTGAAGTTCAAACCCAGAATTTTAGGGATAAGTCCTAATGGAGTTTGTAGTCAGCTTCCTCAGAGATGATGAGCCTCAGCTTTTCTAAGATAAGTAGAGGTGTGAGGCTGCCAGTTTGCAATGACTGTTCCTAGGCAGATCATCAAATCCTGTTTGGAACCCCAGTGTTTTGACTGGGGTTTGTTCCTCACCTTGTTCTCTCCTGGCAGGCCCGGGTGAAGGATCTGGAGGACCAGTGTCGCAGTCAAACAGAGCAGTTCAGCCTCCTGTCACAGGAACTCCAACAATTCCGGCTTCAAACAGGAAAAATTGACCTTCTCACCTCCACTCTGGTGACTTCGGAGCTGCCCCTTGCTCTGTGCAGCTCCGCCCCACAGCCCTGCTGGGAAAAGGGTAATTGCTGGATGTGCCTGAGAAGGCTATGACAAATGGGTCGATATTTATGTAAATGAAAAGGGCTAAAGGAGATAATGCAAATGTTTAGTGTAATTTTGGCGTCTATGTCCCTGTTGTAAATACTTTTGGTTCATTTTGTGAGGAGAAGTTGGCATTGCTGTGGCCAGGGAGAGCTCAGATGTCCGGTCTGTTGAACGAGGCACATTTGTAGAGACTTGGGCTGCTCCCTGGGATGCTCATTTCTGATCCTGTGTCCTGCCTGTGGGGTGTAACTAATGGGCAGGTGATTTTATTGCAGAGTCAGCTGGTCCTGGGTTGCCCCTCCATCAGAGCACAAAGAAGGTTCACAATGAAGGCAGTGACGAGCTGGAGCCATCACAGCAGGGACCAGACACCACCGTGGGCTCCCCAGCTGCTCCCACCAGAGCTCAGAAACAATCCAAGAAAGGGGAGTCTCAGTCCACCTCTTCAAAATCTGAATCCATGCAGAATAGCCCAAAATCCTGCCCAACTCCAGAGGTCAGTATGGTAGTTCCTTCTGCTGCCTGTGCTTTCCAGCCAGAAGGGAATAAATGCATTGCTGAGAGCACCAGTAAAGTTGCATTCATTCCCCAATAAGGTCACATGCATTCACCAGTAAGGTTGCATTCATTCCCTTCTGGCTGCCTGAAGAAAATGGGATAAACAAGAGAAAACTGTAGGAAAATACTGAAATTACCGTGGATGCTATGTCTGTAATGTTCATTTGAATATATTGCTGTGCTCCATGAAGTAAACAATTGGTTAGACAGTGCCTTGGGAGCTTGGAGAAGAAGTGGGGTGGGACATATAAGATGGCTTTTGCTAAGCTTCCTTGTGTCATCTTAGCTGCCACTAAACATAAAGGCTACAAACTGGAAATGTTAGCATGTGGCAACACTGTGCCCAGACTGTTTTTGAGCTTCAGCTGTGAATGAGGAACTCAAACTTTTTGTCTGGTGTTTTTAGTTACTAAGATATTACTTGGTGAAATAAACCATGAGAAGATGCCAAGTTTATGCTAAGAGGGATGGAGCTAACAGCCTTTGCATGTTTGTGTCACCAAGATCTCCCCAATGGTTGTTGCCTCTTCTCCCCAGAAGCCCTTTCGTGGTGGTATGGGGTTCACTTGAGCAGGGGTTGATGCTCTCTCCTATGCATCAGTTGAGGGGACAATTTGGGGCATAGCAGTGCTGTGAGCAGGGCTGGATGTGGTGGCCTGAGGGGCACCTTTTGCTCTTTGCGGGTTTCCTGAGCACTAAAGCCACTGAAGTGCTGAGGTGCCCAGGTCAGGACAACAAACGGCTGCTTCAGTGCCAGGAAGAGCCTTCCACTATGTAAGAGAAATGCCATCTTCAGAGACAAAGTGAAGGTCACACCTGAGGAGGAAAAGGTATGGAACTGTTAACAATTCTATAGCAAGAAAAGTGCCTACTTTTTAGTTCAAGAGAAAGCTTGGAAACCACCACGCCTCCCTGGAGAGATAGATGCCTGCAGAGATCAGTGTGGGACCCTTGGAAAAGAGGCAATGCCTGGAGTCTTTGGCTTCCGCAGCACATAATTGTGGGAACATTACAGGCTAATCCCCTTTGTTTGGGTATTACAGATGTTTGTTCTCCAAGGACATGGGGCAGGATTGCATTACAAGGAGTACAGTACCTTGAAAAGATGCTCTGAACTCTTCCCCTCTGCTTCTTCATAGAATAATACTTTGTGTTCTGGTGCCTCCAATGGGTCTTCATCAAAAATACATTTTCCATGAGGTCTGCTTTGAAAAAGCAGCTTGAATTGGTTCACTGGCACAAGTTCAGACAAACCACAGGGAGCGCATTGCCTCAAGAAGAAGGGTTGCATTACACAACCAATTGCCACTGGATGTAAAATCCCAAAATTTCACCGGAATCAAAACAGCTGAGAGAAATTTCTCAAAGATGTTTTGCCAGTAGGCACCAAATGCCTTGAGGGTGCAGCCTTCAGTTTAGGAAATGTAGAAGGAGCTGCTGGCTACAAAGGGAGAGGTTCTAGCAGGAAGGGAGGCTTTCGGCCCTGCCTTTTGTACTTCATTTAGCAGAGCCAGCTAAAACCAAAATTTTCTGTCACGGCTCTGTTTAAAGTACACACACATTCTACAGAAAATTTACTAGTGTTGGAGAGGACGGAAGCAGTTAAAGACTCCAACATCCAACAGAGCTCCTTTATTCAGGTTGGTGTTTGTGTTGTGCACAGGCACGGCTACCATTTAGAGGTAGCAAGGAATCACGTGCTGAATTGTGGATGTATGGGGTAGGAGAGGTCTCCAGAGCCTCTAGTCCAATCTCCTGCTCCAGTGGAACAGTCATTCTTAGAGATGGTCCTTAGGCGAGGAGCCAGACTGACACCAGTTGCAATAAGGCAGATGGGACTCAATTTCTTCATCCAGAAAAAGCCAATTTTTTATTCACATAACTCATTTTTATCGAGTTATCATAGACCTCATGTTGCACTCCTGCTGGCTAGTGGTTTTCTTGCTGTTCAGTTCATTAGTTAGTAACTGGTATTTTACCTTTCCATCAGATTTCTCTATTCTTGGATTGTTTACATATTTTCTTCACTGACTCTCATGGGGACAGATTCATTGTTTATGCAAGTGCAAACTTATTTTTCTCTCCAAGAATAGGCTGCTGGGTGAACGAACTTTTCATTCCTCTGATTCTTTCTTATAGGAATTTACATGCTGCTACTAGCTTAGCTGGAGTAGCAGGGCCTAAACCATATTTTATAAAACCTTTCTTTTATAATATCTCTACCTGTCTGCAGCAGACACCAGTGATGAGTTTAGAGGATGTGTTCACTATGTGCAAACACTCTGAGTGTTCCTTTACTCAGATTCTTATCTTTAACATTTTTAGGTGGACACTGCAAGTGAAATGGAAGAACTGGATGTTGACAGCATCTCCCTCATGCCAGAGCCAGGCAGCCAAGGCCCTGCAAAGCTTCAGGTGTTCTTAGCTCGATACAGGTACAGAGGCATTGCTTGTGCTTTTTGAAGTTACACGGGTTATCCACAGTTCCCTACTTCACGATCGTCTCTAGGATTCACCACTGTTAGGACTGGATAATAATAGGTTAGACCTTTTATCTTGTTTCTCCATGGGCTTTTCATGGGAGAGCTGCGGGTGTCTAGCCTGAAGAAGAGAAGGCTCTGGGGAGACCTTAGGGCTCCTTCCAGTGCCTAAAGGGTTCCAGGAGAGCTGGAGAGGGACTTGGGACAAAGGCTTGGAGTGACAGGATGAGGCAATGGCTTCCCGCTGCCAGAGGGCAGGGATAGATGGGATATTGAGAAGGAATTGTTCCCTTTGAGGGTGGGGAGGCCCTGGCACAAGGGTGCCCAGAGCAGCTGTGGCTGCCCCTGGATCCCTGGCAGTGTCAAAGACCAGGCTGGAAAGGCTTAGAGCAACCTGGGATATGGGGGGTGTCCCTGCCCATAGTAGGGAATGGAATGAGATGAGCTTTGGGATCCGTTCCAACTCAAACCATTCCATGATTGAATTATTTGAGACCTGTTACTTTCTGCACAATCCAAGCTTAGCTCAACAAAAGCACGTTAAGCTCAGTAGCTGTTCAGTGAACAGCTGTGAAACTTTGAATGTTGCTCTCTGCTGAAAATTAGTTTGTCTTGACATATTCATTGAATTGTCTGTTTTTTTCACAATAGTGCAAGAAGTTTTCTCCAAGAAATCTTATTCCAACTATTAAGAAAATTTCAGCTTAGAATTGCTGAAAACTTTGGCCAAAATATTTCTGGCTGTAATTTTTAAAGGAGCAAAAAAAAAAAAACAACAGAAAAAAACCCCACACAGAATAAACCCAGATTTTTTTGCTAATTGTTGTCATTCGCTGAGCCATCATGGCCAAGCCCAAGTCACTGCAGTTCAGTGTATTACCTGTCCTTCAGATTTTGTATTGGGAATTGGGAGAAAGAGAATGGGGGTGATTCCATGCTTTTGAGGAGCATAACAGATGTGATCTGTGTCTTCATGTCAGTCTTGGGCCCATAAGGTCTTTGTCAGATCACAGAGAGGCAAACATTGCTTTGGCATGATGAAATCCCTTTTAAGGGGTAAAGAGCGGGAATTGGCAGTAGGTGTTTTTAAAGATAAAGTTTTTTCATGAGGCATTTTCCTGTGTAATGGGAACTTCTGATTAGTTTGAGAATCCCTGGATGGGCAGGTTAGAACTGCCTGGAGTCCAAGCCATATCACTGATGAATTTCTAATTTTCTTGCTAGTAAAGTTTTTGGAGTGCTGTTTAAAATGTGGGGTTAGAGCAGGACGAGACACCACAACCTTTCTGTGCAGCCTCTTCCAGTGCTTTCTCGACCTCAAAGAAATTTTTCCCCAAGTTCAAGTGGAATTTCCTGCCTGTTTGTGTGCACTGCCCTTTGTCCTGTTGCTGGGCATCAGTGGAAAGCGTCTGGCCCCCTCCTGTTGACACCCACCCTAAAATATATCTGTGCATTGATAAAATCCCCTTTCTGTTGACTCTTCTGCAGGCTGAATAGACCCAGCTCCTTCAGTCTGTCCTCAGGGAAATGCGCCAGTCCCTTCTGCATCCTCATATCCCTGTTCCTTTGGATGTCACAAGACATCTGTTCTGCTCCTCAGAAATTACCTGATATTAAATATTTTTATATGTAAACTACAGTCCTGGCCTTTGTCTGTGGAATTTGCTGCTTGCCAAAGTGGCTGCATTCCCAGTGAATTGAAAGCTTATCAGCATGAGAGCTGTAACATGTTGCTGGGAAGGTTCCTATGCAAATTAAGTCATCCACTTGTAAATATTTCAGCTACAATCCTTTTGATGGACCTAATGAAAATCCAGAGGCAGAACTTCCACTGACTGCTGGAGAATATATTTACATCTATGGAGACATGGATGAAGATGGCTTCTTTGAAGGTGTGTTTTAGGAAAATGAAATGTGGATGAAATGCTGTGGAGAATTGATCTCTCTCCAGAAAATCAGAGGGAAATTTAGTGATTCTTGAAACCTCATCGTAAAGGGTTTCTGCCCAAAGTTAGTTTGTTAGAAGGGCGAGCAGATCCTGTTGAAAATGGCTTTATTTATGTTATGAAAAATTTAGTCTAAGCTATAAAATTCTGGTTTAGTGATTTCAGTGGAAATTTTGCCACTACTTTCAGCAAGTTCCAGGTTTCGTCCCTGATGGTTTCAACCCCCATATGGTTCCTCCCTCACCATGGAGAAGAACATGTTCACCCCCTTCTGCAGAGGGGCTGTTTCCCTTCTTCCAGTGCTTGTAGTGAGCCAAGAACTGCAGCAGATGATGGGCTCCATTGCCTTATGCTCTTTTGGCAGAGATGGGATACAGTAATCAATGCAGACTACACTTGTGACCCTCGCTGGTGTCGCAGAGTGTTTCTGGTTTGGCCCCTTTGCGAACATGATCCTGGTTGACTAAGAGGTGGATGGAATTGAAACCAAGATTTGTGGGCTGTAAATTTGTGCTGAGGTTTCTTTGTGGAACCACTTTCTTAAGGGGTGATGGTCCCTGATTTCCTGATTTCCTCCTTTGCAAGAGCTGAGACAAATGCATGTGTGTTGCACTGCTTGCTCTGTGACTGCTCTGCCTCATTTTTCTTTCTTTCTGTTCCCAAGCTTATCATTTATTTATTGTTTGTTGTTTAGAAAGGTTATTCTTTACTAACCTTTTCTGCTTTCCCTGCTTTCAGTTGATTTGCTGTAGGTAGAGTTTGGAAAGGGGAAGGCAGTGCAGTCCCTAGGTGCTGCTCATCTGTGGTTTGATGGGTCTGCACAGACCAAGTGCTGTGTATCTGTTGTCCCAACAAGTCTCTTTGGGACACCTTTACTACAGGAGTTAACTTAAGAAAGGAGGGAGCTGAAAGAAAGGCCAGAGCTAAATACAGAGCTGGAAAGATGGACCTGAGGAAATGCTGCAAACCCCAAATCTGTATGGCTGAGAGAAGACATAAAATCATCCATCTGCATAGTTCGGGAAGGCTAAAAAAGTTAGTGAAGGAGCTGTGATGAGGAAGAATGAGATAATGAAGAAGGAGAAAGCCTTTAGCTAATTACACAATCCAACTTTTTTACTTAGTTGGCTCTGAAATGTGTGGAGCAATGAGTTTCCTCACTGTGTCAATTGGGACCTGACAAGGGAAGCCCTAGGAAATCGGGAAACATTGCCAGGAATAACCTCCCTGAGGTTTTTTTCCACTCCTGACTCCAGAACAATTGTACCCTGGCATAGATGTTGTCTCATAGTCCTCACAGCTGAGTTGGAAGGCTCAATGTCAGGAGCAGTGGTAACAGGTGTCCTGTTTTTTGTTTAGGGGAGCTGATGGATGGCCGGCGAGGGCTGGTCCCTTCCAATTTTGTTGAGCGAGTTTCAGATGATGACCTCGTGACGTTTCTGCCTCCGGAACTGAATGATCTCACCCATAGCTCATACCAGGAGAAAAGTTTGGTCAGTTCAAGCACCAGCAATGGAGATAAGAGTGAGTTCTCTGTTGAAGAGAGTAGCATCAGTCCGTTGGCAAGCAGAGCAGAAGGAGACCAGGAGGAACCTGTTAGTCACACAGCAGTGCCTTACCCAAGAAAACTGACTCTTATCAAGCAGCTTGCCAGAAGCATAGTTGTAGGCTGGGAACCACCTCTTTTGCCAGCTGGCTGCCCAGACATACAAAGCTACAATATCTATGTGGATGAAGAGCTACGTCAGAACGTGAAGAGTGGCCTTCAGACCAAAGCAGTGATAGAAAAGCTGGATTTACACAGCAGGGCTTACCGCGTGTCCGTGCAGACAGTGACAGAGCATGGCAGCTCTGATAAACTGCGTTGCACTTTCTTTGTGGGGCACGATTTTGGCATGGCACCGACGATGCTGAAAGTGAGAAATATCACAGCCACGTCAGTAGAGGTCACATGGCTTCCCTGCAACAGCAACTACAGCCATGGGGTGTATCTCAACGGGCAGGAGTGTGATGTGACCAAGCCGGGCGTTTACTGGTACACCTTCCGCAACCTGCAGCCCAGCACCCAGTATGTGGCCAGACTGGAGGCCCGGCCCATGAAAACTCCTTGGGAAGAGGTGCCTGAGGGGCAGGAACAGGACTCAGCCATGATACACTTCACTACCCCTCTAGCAGGTACCACAGGCCTCTGCACATGGAGAGGCTGTGCTCAGCTGGCCCTTTGCTGGGAAGCTATGGGGCAAAGGGAAGCAAGGTTGATTAGGTCCCTAAAGCCTGAGATGCTGCACCGTTTTGTCTTAATGTTTTTCTTCCTTTATTTTAAAATTTGATTATACCTTTTGCTTTTATTTGCTCTGGGAAGACATCCTCTGTGCTGGTTGGAGCAGCTGGTTGGGCAGGAAGGAGATGGTGTGCTGTGACTTTGCTCCAAGGGTTGCTGCATCTTGGCCTCAACTACTTTTGCAAAGTTCTGTTTTCTGTGCATTAAAGCTTTCACAGAACGAGAGCACCTTATTTTCTCTGGTTCTGTCTGTCATTTCCCAGGACTGGCGTGGCTGTTGTAGTTCAGTTCTGCAGGGGCAAGTCTGATTGGGAGTTTGCTCTTTCATTCTAACCAGGGTTGAGCTTTATCATTTAGCCAGATAAGCAAGAGGAAATTGTATTTGGTCTCTCACAGGCACACCAGATGCTCCTTTGGATGTCCAGGTAGAAGCAGGTCCCTCTCCAGGTATCCTGGTTATCAGCTGGTTACCTGTCACCATTGATGCTGAGGGATCTTCCAATGGTGTCCAGGTCACTGGATATGCCGTGTATGCAGATGGACAGAAGGTACTGGCTGTGGAGAGGGGCTGGGGTTGCTGAAGGGGTAGCATGAAGTGTCAGACCTTAAGACATGGAAAGCTGGATCCAGGAAGATGTCCTGAGGGGGCAGTGACAGTCCTTGGCCTGGAAAGGACTGACATTAGAGAAGGGACATTGTTTGGGCTGTGTGATGCACACCACAAAAGACATCTGTCCAGATTTTGGAGGTGCTCTTGGAGCAGGATCAAAAAAGCCTCCTCTGCTGAGCCAGGGCACTGGCCTGATCTTTGGCAAGCAGTGAGTCCCCGGGGTGTGGACAGAGCACAAGACAAGTACACAGCCACCACTTGGGGCTTTCTCTAAAGTGCAATGAATGAGGTGTAGTGATCCAGAATAAAGTTGGCATCCTCACAGCGTGGGCAGAATGGTAGGGGGGTAATCTGTCCCTCTGCCATTCTTAGGTGAGACCCTACCTGGAGGCTCTCTGGAGCCAGGCTGGCAGAGCTAGGGGCTTTCACCTGGAGAGAGGGCTCCAGGGAGACCTCAGAGCCCATTCTAGGGCCTAAAGGAGCTTCAGGAGAGCTGGAGAGGGACTTTGGAGATGGGATGGAGGGACAGGGCACAGGGAAAGGCTTCCCACTGCCAGAGGGCAGGGACAGATGGGATACTGGGAAGAAATTGTTCCCCGTGAAGGTAATGAGTCCCTGGCACAGATTGTCTAGAGAAGCTTTGGCTGCCCCAGCCCTGGCGGTGCCCAAGGCCAGGCTGGACAGGACTTGGAGCAACCTGGGGTGCTCCAAGTGGGAGGTGTCCCTGCCCATGGCAGGAGCTGGAATGAAATGGTTTTTAAGGTCCTTTCCAACCCAAACTATGGTTTTAACATACAAACACCTCAAGGTTCAGTTACTGATACAGAACATCCAAGGACATTCTATATTAAAAGTGTCCTGTGGTCTTGTGCACACATGATGTTGTTTGAAGGAGCCCAGTGCAAAACAGAATGATGCCATGTTGGATAATTGCTCTTTCGTCATCAAAATGCTTTTTCCTCCTCACAGAAGAATAAAAAGAGGAGTATGGGAAGGTAGTCCAAAGACTGGCCTAAAAAAGGGAAAAGCTCTTTAAAGCTTAGGAAACAAGGAGAGTTAAAATCTAGAGTAGGAGTGAATATATTAATATTTTGTAGACTATTCAGTTTCTCAAATTTCTCTTCAACTGTTCATTCTTCCCTGATACTGTGCAGAAGGGTGGGAGTTCTGCACAGCTGCTCTCCAGAGCTTAGGGTTCTGTCTTAATTTTGGGTTGAGAATTGTCCTTCTCAGAAGGGCTGAGCTGTGCACAATAAATAATTCCTTCCTGTTCTTTTGCTTACAGATGATAGAAGTTACTTCTCCAACAGCTGGGAGTGTCCTGGTGGACTTGTCCCAGCTTCAGATGTTCAAGGTGTGCCGTGAAGTTTCTGTGAGGACAATGTCTCAGTATGGGGAGTCTGTGGATTCAGTTCCAGCCCAGATTTCTTCTGTCCTGCTGCGATCCTCCCACTGCACTTTGCCTGTGGGCACCACTGTCTCCTCCAGACTGCCCCGGGGAAGCCTCAGGGCCTCACTGCCTGCCCGCAGTGCACAGCACACACCCACACTTCCATTCCAACAGAAAATTCCTGCTGAGAGCTCAGTTGCCAAATTGTCTGATCCCTCCTCCAGCCCTGTCAGCTCAGCACAGCCCCTGACAGAGAAAGCCTCATCCCCACCACACCTCCCCTCTTTTAATGCTTCCTTGATGCCGGCTCCAGGCACTTCCCCACAGGGGCCAGACACTGTGGGAGACAAGAAATGCCTGAGTATGCCTCCCCAGCAAGCTGGTGCAGTGCTCCCAGGGCAGGGCACAGAGGCTGGCCCTTCACAGGAACCAGGATTGCAACAGCTGTGTGAAGGGACAGAGATGCGGGTAAGTGCTTACATCTCATGCCCAGTGCCAGGTGTGCAGGGAAGGGCACTGGATCCTTTTTGGGGAGTGGGACTGAGCACCTTTCTGTGACACAGTGTTGCCTGTGGGCCATCATCCAGCAGTGGCAAACTGTCAGGGAGTTTTAGCTGTTGTTGTTGTGTCTGGAAGATGCAGCTCACCTCTTGATTCTATTTGCTAGCAGATGAGGAATAGAGTGAGGAAAGGAAGAATTTGCAGAGTTAGAAGGTTAAAAGGATGTTCCCTTGTGAGTCTGGCATTGCTGTGCTCTCTGACTTGAAGGGACCTTTTCCAGTCTGGTGGGTTTGTACAAAGCAGTGGTAGGGTGCCTTAGTGGATGGCAAAGCAAGGCAGTCGTGGCTGCAGAACTGGCAAACTGTTCTGACACTGGCTATTTGGAGTTCCCAATGGATGAGCAAAATTCTCAGTGGAATTCCCAGCAGGGTGTGTGAGTGCTTTCAGAGTTTTTTTAGGACAGTGGTGAGGATGTCAGAGAGCCGTATAATGGTGGTGAATGATTGCTCTGTGACCATGGGGAAATGGGCCCTCTGGGTGTGGGATGTATTACATCAGGGAAAAGGATCTAGTTTCCCATTCTGACTTGACATCAGAATTCATGGGAGTGCGTCAAACTGTTAAATTCAGCACAGCTTGATAAATCATGGCAGTGTGACCTTGTGAAGGCTCAGAGTTAGGCTGAGACATCTCAGAATTCCTGAAGCAACAGCAGCCTGGTGGGCCCAAGCCCAAAGGCCAGCTGAATACCCAGAAGAACTGAGATGTTGAGTCCAAAATTTCAGTGATCAGCTCCTCGTCATTTGCAGCTCACAGTACCTTGGATCAACTGCTGGATTAATTTATCCACATTTCATAGAATCATGGAATGGTTGGGATTTGAAGGCACATTAAAGATCATCTGGTGCATGACAGGGACACACCTTCCACTAGGCCAGGCTGCTCCAAGCCCCATCCAACCTGGCTTGGAACTCTTGTAGGGGTGAGGAGTGTCCTGGTGGATTTGTCCCAGCTTCAGATGTTTGTGGTGTGCCAGGAGATTTCTGTGAGAATGATGTCTCAGCTAGTGGATTCAGTTCCAGCCCAGATTTCCTTGTTTTTCTATGAGCCTCTCACTGCACTACATCTGTTTCCAGCACTGTTACCTCCAGACATTCAGATGTCTGGTGTAGATGGCTGCACTTGTGGTGGTTGCTTTGCCTGTGTGGAGAGGAGTGAAACAGGTGCTCCCAGGATGCAAATCATCCTTCTCGCTTGAAGTGTGTCTCTTCACTGGGCTGTCAGCAAAGGGAAACAGGGCAGGAAATCTGAGCTGTGGGATTAGACATGAGATCAGGAGCTGGCTGGCTATTGTCTGACCCCAGGGGACATTGAGTAGCTTGACACTGCAATGGCTCTGATTTGCGGAAACACAACTTTACAATTAAAAGCATTGTAAAGCAGGTATGTCTTATTTTCATCTGGGATGCACAGGGAATTTCTTCCCAAATTGTGCATGCCTAGTGAGACAGGTTTCAGGTTTAAGTACACATAGGTCAGCAAACCCATACCTCCCTTCCATCCCATTTCCTGCCCATTCTCTGCCTTCTTGCCACACCTCCTGGTGGTCGTGGGCTGGGGTCTCTAAATAAGTAAGAGATGTCTTCCTTGCTTCTGGGCAGGCACAGTGGAGGTTTGGCTCTTCTTCCAGGTCACTTTGTTCTTTCCAAAATTAGGTGCTGATTTTCGCTGGCCTCAGGGCATACAGGTTCTGCTTTCTTGAATTTTGACAATACCGAAGTACTGCTCTACTGAGTTTTCATAATATACCTTTATCTTTATAATATGCCTTTATTTAGCAACTACATTCTTATGTGTTTGGATACAAGTTGTTCCTACTACACTATTATGTGTTCTGTTACAAGAAAATTGCTAGTTGAGCTATATGTTTCTGTTTCCTTCTTCACCTGCTTCTGCATCTAAAATTCTGAATTTTCACGTATACATATGTGTGTTTCTCATATCATCTCAATGTCCCTGGGGTCTGATCCTTCAGTGTTTTCAAAGTGTGCCTGGTACATAAGGACGAGGTTGTGCTCCATTGCGAAATGCAGGGAGGCTCCCTTGTTTAGAGTAAGAGAAAGAGGTGGTTGATGAAGGCCCACCTGCCCTACCCTTCTTGTTTCTGGAGCTCCATTCCTCCATCTCCCAGAGGTTTTCTTGGACTGGCCGGAATACAGATGAAGACTTTCTTTAATTTGAATTAGGTGACCTAAGCAGGAGCTTGTTGTTCTCTCTGTGTATATTACTCTCCATTAATTCCCCTTTTCTTCACACCCCAGGAAGTCCTGGAGTAGTGTCCTCATCTCCAGCTCCACCCAACGTGCCAGGCGGTATCTAGGCCATTCCTCTGGCAGGTGACAGTGGGAAATGACCTTGTTGTATAGCTTGGGCTCTTCTTGCTGCTCTGAAACTTGTTCCTATCAATACCCTTGTAGCCTTTGCTGAGCTGCAGCACTGGGGGCACCATGTGTCTCCTGGGACCTGAGGACAGGTAGGGGTTTGTTCCAGGGCTGGCCAATATTCACAGCCGCAAGTTGCTTGCCAAAATATTCATATGCCTACAACAAAGAACACATCAGAGGGTCAAAGAGTTTGGGGTGATAAGACTCTGTTTTGGTGCGTAAGTAGTCCAAGACACCTCCCCTTGATTTCACTGTTGGTTTATTTCCCAGATGGCGCAACCAAGAACCAAAGCGCCAGAGCTGGGAAGCCTGACCGACAGCGGGGTGAAGCTCCAAACAGGAACCTGCCATGTGTGCTCTGTGGAGGAGGCACTGAAAGGTCCCAGTGCTGACATGGAGAGAGAGGCGGAGAAGCACCTGAGCCCAGAGCCTCTGTGCTCCCCCAGCCAGGCTGGGGGGACACAAGACAGCTTTCAAGATGGAAACATAAATGGGAGCAGCTGCCAGGACTTCCTGAGGTTGTCTCCTGGCAAGGAGGTGATGAAAGAAATGTCCAGAGCGAAAAGAGAGGTTTGTTAAACCTTGGTTGAATATCTGTGCCCATGGAGGCATGTGAACTGTACTTGACCTCCTGTGTTTTCCAGCCTTAGGCAGTGCTGTTCTGCAGGCTGTGAAGTGAGGCTGACGGTTGTGTGTGTCCACATGTGCCAGTCACTCCCTTGGGTGCTGCTTCCTTTCCTACCACACCTGAGCTTTGTATGTGCTCAGAGAAAGGAAAAATGCTCCTTTGTTGCTGAAGTAGAATCTGGGAGAGCTGAGAAAATGTGTTTTGCTTTTCAACAGCAAGAAGAAAAACTGTCGGAAATGGGCCGCCGACAGTTGACCCTTTTCACTGAGCACAACCGGAGTTCTGACCTTTCAGATATTTTGGAAGAGGAGGAAGAAGATGAATTGTCTTCAGAAGGTCTGGAAGAGAAGAAATGGGACCAGAGAGAGCCGTGTTCCCAGGAGAATGGGGAAAAGGTAACTTGTCCTGAGTGCTGCTTGGGGGGAGCGCCAGTGCAGCCATCCCATGCCATCAACTCACAGGAGGAGGGGCTGGGCTGAGCCTTTGCTGAGGTCCTGCTGCTCTGCTTTTACTCCCAGTGTTGGCTCAAGGTAGTAAAAACACAAGTTCTTTGGGAGAGAGAAGGGTGTTTGTTTGTAATGAATGGAGACAGGGTTTAATTAGTTGGAAAAAACACAAGAGTGTGATGTGATATTTAAAATCCAGGGTTAAAATCAATGGTATCGATTGAGTTCTTAAGTGTCCCCTGTAAACAGGAAACAGTGAATGCTCTTAGGCAGAGGGTGAGATTGTTGGGTCATCCTGTGCAGGGCCAGGAGTTGGCCTCAGTCCTTGTGGGTCCCTTCCAGCTCAGGATATTCCCTGATTCTCTGGTATTATCTGGTTTAGGCCTTGATATTTTCTGTAGCCAGGGAATAGCATGTAGGAGCAGAGTTATGGCTTTGCAGTTCAAATGCTGCAAGGGATGAAATCCTGCCTGAACTGAACTGTAAGTGACCAGCTTAATTCATGCTCAAAGAGTTAAATCTGGTCTGAATGCACCTGTGGGAATGTGATTCCAACTTCATGGCCTGGAACTGATACGTAACCATACAGATTACAGCAGTTGAGATGAAAGGGGAAGTATTGAGGGTGATATACTGGAAAATTAAAAAGCTTTGCAGGAAATGTGATTATGCCTGGATGGCAAGAAAGTACCCTCTCTTTAATTTTCCATGTGACTGAAGAACATCTTCAGTAGTTGATGGTGCCCTGTCTGGCTGCTGCTCTGCAGAGATGAGGCTGTTGAGCACTAAATGGTAGCAGACAACGTAGTGACTCTGGAGTAAATTTCCTTTTCTCCTTCTTAAGGGTCTTCTGCATCCCAGGTGAGGGATTGGACCTACAGCGCAGCACATCAGGAGCCCCAGGAGAGCCTGGTGGCTGGAGGAGCTGGGGCTGCCTCTGAAGGTTTTGGAAGGGCTTCCAGCTGTGGGGTTGGACTGGGAAAAAAGTGGAAGAAAAACAAGTTTCCTGGAAAGAGAGAGAAGGAAATAAGCGCAATCAAAACCACTATTCTTTGTCTTTTTTTTTTTTCCTGGGTGTTTTATTTGCCTTAATGTTTTTATTTGGTTGGGGTTTTTTTCTGAAAAGAAACACCAAAACCCCACTCATGTCATGTTGAGCTGAACAAACTTCTTGAGTGGATAAACTGATTATTTTCTGCACTGGCAGTGACAGAGTGAAGGTGACAAGGTACTGAATCAGGAGAGGACCTGAGGGGCAGGAAGCTTTGGGGCACAGAGCTCCCATTTCTGCCTTGTGGGTTGAAGGGGATGTGGCAGGAATAGGGCTGTTTTCTAGGATTCTGCATATTTAACTAAATTTTCTGTTACCTCAAGACTCCTCAGCCAAATCTTTCAGGATCCAGAGGATGAAAACAGAGAAGTGCTGCTTTTAAAATGTTTGTCCTCAAATAAACTGTTTAATAGCTGAAACCATTTATTATATTAAAACTCAAAAGCAGAAGCCACAACTGTAGACAGCTAAAAGAAGTCTAACTGAACTTATTTTACAGTTGTATTTATGAATTCTCCATATCCTAATTGGTGCTAACCAGGGAGGAGCCTTTAGTATGTGTTCTGCAAGGAGAGTTTGAGAAAATTGAGGGGTTTTTGGTGTAGAGGAGTTGAGTGGGAGATTTTGTAACTGCCTATAACTATTTGTGTGATGGTTAAAAGGATGAGAGCCAAAGTCTTCTAGGTTCTGGGGGATGATACATTAAAAGAGGCAGAAATCATGAGCTGCTGTTTGGGATGTTCATGTTGGAGATGAGTTCAAACCTCTTTCCCAGGATGGCAGTACAGCCTTGGGACTGGTCCCCAGAGGGCTCAGGATCTCAATTCTTTGGTGTTTTCAAACCTCATCTGAGAGATTTATTGTTGACAACAGTCTTGCTGCAATTAGGAGACTGAACTAGAGACCTTGGAGGCCTCTTCAACCAGTTCTAAATATAAGTCAAGACCAACTTTTGCTTGGAAAAAACTCTAGAGGTTGGAATTATCAGTAGACAGCTTGCAACTGCCTTTGTTTCTCCCCCACTGCAGTTCAGTTTTTAATTATCTCTGAACAGACCTGCTCATGGCTGTAGTTTAAAACATCAGTAGCTACACATGCTTTATAAGCTATTTGTTTAGAACACATTAATGCTATAACTTGTCAGGGAAGTTGAACAAGAGACCTCCAGAAGTATCTTCCTACCAAAATGACACTATGCATCTGGGATTTTACCTTTTATGTTAGTGCTAATGTATTAAGAAATAAACCCAGAAATTCAATGGTTGGTCCACAACAAATTTTAAAATTCAGCAACGTTGTCCCCAAAATGTTCTGTAACCTGGTAGGCTCTCACCCATCTGCAAGTGAAATGCAAGTCTGTGTGGCCCTTTGAGGTAAAGGGTTTTCTTTTGTTTTTGTGGGAACTCTGCTTCTGGATTTGCAGACAGGAACCTGCATTAGGGCTGCACTTTGCTAGGAGATAGGAAGGGCCCAGGCAGCAACACCTCCAAGAGGTGTCCTACAACACAGAGCCACTCCCTGTGCTCCAGAGCGAGGACAGAGCTAAGGGGGACCTGTGGCTCTGTGGGTGAGCACAGGCTGAGGCTCAGCCCTGTGGACAGAAGAACCCACTCAGCTCTGCCATGGAGGGACGGCGCCTCTCCCACCCCCATCCTACGCTGTGGGGAATCATTCCTCATGGCAAGATGAGAGGTGCTGCAGGTAGCTGTGTGTGTACAGGAGAGGCTGGGAGGAAGCTCTTCCATGCATTTGCCTTCCTCGCTTCCCGTCACATTGCTGGTTCATCTGATTGCTTTTGCCAGAAGATCCATCTCTCCCTCTGCCCCCTCCCCTTGCTTTGCTGCAGCCACAGCTCCATCCTGCTCTGCTGGGAGGGAATCAGGGTCCCTTGGCCTCTTGTTTTAATGTTTATTTCCTCTCTTTTTTCCTTTGCTTGTCCTGGCTGTGGCTTTTCTCGGGGTCTGGGTACAGATGGATCTTTGTGATACTGACAGCGATGAGGAGATTCTGGAGAGGATCCTGGAGCTCCCGCTTCAGAAGAGCCACAGTAAGAAGTTGTTCAGCATCCCTGAAGTGACTGAGGATGAGGATGAAGACGAGGATGAGAAGGGTGTTACAGAAGAAAAGAGAGACCCTCAAGACTCATTGGAAACACAAATCTTCCGTTCAGGAAGAGCAGAGAAACCACCCAACAGCAAGGAGCCATTTCTTAAGGAAGATGGGAATAACACCTCCATGGTTGTGTCTGCTCAGACTCCACAGGAGGAGCACGGTGCTAAGGAGAGCAGAGCGGATGCTGACCATGCAAATCCTGCCTTTGGCCATCTGTCTTGCGGTGAAAAGAAGGCACATTGGAACTGGGGCTATCAGGAGAATGATCCAAAGTCTGGGAGTGGGACAAGTGCCTCTTGGAGCAAGAGGAAGGGAAATAATTATCGAGAGAAGATCTGGAGTCGGCCTGAGATAAGTAGGAAGAGACAGAGTGATCTAACAGAGCACTGCAGTCGTCTGCTGGGCAACTGCAGCCAGATGGGGAGCGGGTTATACAGAGCTCCCAGTCTCAGGGAGGAGCTGAATGTTGTCAGCAGTGCTGGTGGGAAGGAGGGATTTGATTTGTACAGCCGAGCCAGACAAAGCACCTTACAGAAAAAAGCCCCGAGAGGGGGATCAGAGGGGGCAGAACGTGCTGTGATGGCAGTGCACTGCCCCAGGAGCCTGGAAATAGACATCGAATATGACTCTGAAGATGATCAGGATTCAACCTGTGCATCCTCCCTGGAGAGCAGGCTGTGGCCAGAGAGGTCCCAGAGCTGCCAGGGGGACTGGAGTGATTGCTCTAGTCAGTCTGAGGTTGCCCACCCAGGTGGCAGAAGAGACCTCTCCAGGCTGGAGATGATGGAAGAGCAGGGTATGGAGTGGTCCGAGTCTCTAAGCCGGCCCCCACAATTCTTCTGTCAGGAGAAGGAAGCCTTGAGGTGTGAGAGCAGTTCTGAGGAGCAGGGCTGGGAGCTGGACTGTAAGTCACCTGGCTGGAGAAGGAGGCTCGAACATTCTTCGAAGGGGATACGTAGCACCTCCTTGCACAAAAGGGTTGGGTGACTTTTCCTATTCTGGCTTTGAAGCAGCTTGCAGTGGCACTGGCTTCCCCTCTGCTTCCCTGGCGTGCCTTTATCTTGCTTTGTTCAGTGTTGTCCAGAGAAAGGACTCTCTTCTAGGATTGTCTGGAAGAATATCTAAGAGATTCTGTAGTTCTGTGCTGCTTCATGGCTTTTCTTGTAGTAGCTGCTTCTGCTTTTCCTGCTCCCTGACCAAGTGTCACTGATGCAGTATTCCTTTTCACACTGGGTCTTCCTCCCCACAGCAGGAGGCTGTGGGACCAAAACAAAAATCCCTGGTGCAGTAAGCTGATTGGTGAAAGCTTTGCGTAGATGCTGACTGTAATGTTATTGCTTCCTTTTGAAATGCCCTTTCCTGCATTTTCACCCTCACCAAGGGGATTGTCACTGGTGCCTGGCAGGGTGTCTGGCTGTCCTCAGTTCTGTTTTCCAACTCCCTTGGTATTTCCAGCTCTAGAGTCTCCCTGAAGAGGAATGTTGCATTTGGATGTACTGCTCTTTGTGGAGTGCGTTTGGGCTGAGCAGTGTTCAGGGAGTTGGAAGCCAGAGGCTGCTGCTAATTCTCTGGTGGTTCCAATTGCAGGCATCCAGTCATAAAGATTCCAGGGGCCCGGAGCCACCCGGCACAGCCGCCTGGCAGGCTCCTAGCAGGAGACGGAGCAAGAGCGTAAGAAGAAGCCAAATGCAGAAACCTTTGCTCTCTAGTTCAGGTGAGCAGGAACAGGGAGAGAGGTGGGCAGCAGGAGAGATGGAAGCGCCTGGAAATGGCTGGGGTGAGGCTGGCAGGCAGTGCCTGGGCCATGCAGGGCTGGGGCAGGGCTGACATTCGCTCTGTTGTGTCCCCTCTGTGCACAGGCCCTCCAAGGAGCACTGCTCCTGAGAGCCCTTGCAAAGATGATGGCACTCGGATCTTTGTGGCTCTCTTTGACTACGATCCTGTCTCCATGTCCCCTAACCCTGATGCAGCAGAAGAGGAGCTCCCATTTAAGGAGGGGCAGATCCTGAAAGTAAGAACTTAGTGAACATCTCCTACTCTATGGAAGTATCTGGTGTTTCAGGGGAGCATAAACCTTGGGAGATCTGCAGCTTCCCCATGAGGGAAGTAGATGGGCAGATGATGGTATCTTCTCTCTGGTGACTTTATGGAAGGGCTGGAGCTATGCCAGGGAGGGTTAGGTTGGATATCAGGGAAAGGTTCTTGCCCCAGAAGGTTCTGGGCACTGGCACTGCCCAGGCTCCCCAGTGAATGGGCTCGGCCCCAAGGCTGCCAGAGCTCCAGGAGCATTTGGACACTGCTCCCAGGAATGCACAGGGTGGGATTGTTGGGGTGTATGTGCAGGGCCAGGGGCTGGACTGGATGATCCTTGTGGGGTCCTTCCAACTCAGGATATTCCATGGTACTTTCTCTGTGCAGCTCGGTCCCTGCAGCATAAACAATCTATTTCCCTTTGCAGGTTTGTGGAGACAAGGATGCTGATGGTTTTTACAGGGGGGAATGTGCTGGAAGGGAGGGATACATTCCATGCAACATGGTGTCAGAGGTCCCTGTGGAGAGCAGTGAGCTCAAGCAGCAGCTCCTAAAGCAGGGGTTCCTGCCTGTGAACACAGAGAGCCCAGGTACTGGTGTGTGTATGTGTGTGTATGTGTGTGTGTGTGTGTGTGTGTGTGTGTGTGTGCGTGCACACACACGTGCCCTGATCCTGTGGTTCTTTGCTGGAATGTTGGAAGCTCAGCCCTGCTGTCATGTGTTGCCAGTGCAGCCACCAAAGCTATCTGGAGGGCTGTCCCTGGATCTGCAGCCTGGTTTAGTGGCTGCTCCACAGCAGGTGTATCTGGCTGGATGTTCTGAGTTCTCAGTTCCTGACTCCACTGCAGCATTTGCAGTTGCTGCAGTTGCTGCAGCTGCCCCTGGGCTTGAGGGGTGTGAATTCAGCACGAAGTAAGGCTGAGCCTCGCTAGGAACATGGAAATGTTTGAAGAGCAGATGAAGTATGTGAACAAGAGTCTTCACTCTATTCTCTCCTTTGTTTTGAAAGCCTGTGACTGAACTCTTGGGATGACCAACTCTTGGGTGAGACAATCTGTGATTTGGGAATGGAGATGGGGAAGGGAAGGAAAGGTGAGGCAGACAGGAGTGTAAAAGGAGCAGACCTGGTGGTTGGGTTCCTTCTTACTTCCTGAAGTATGTGGTCGGTGCTTTGTGCACTACAGAGACTTGCCTGTTTAGAGAAGAGAGAGAGCAGCCCTGGGATGTGCAGCCAGCAGAGTTCAGACTGAGTCAGGCTCAGTGGCTGTGAGCTGCCCCTGCTGTGAATACTGGTATCCCAGTCCTGTCCCTCATGCCTCCCACCTCTCATCCTGCACGCCTCTGTGCACCCTCTACTGCCAGTGCCAGTTGTTGGATTTGCTCCACTTGTTAAAACACCTAGATATTTCTGGTTTGGCTGGTCCTTGTTTCGCTGCCAGTTCAGCAGTGCAAAACAGTACAAGTGTTGGTCATGGCAAAGGTAAGCCCTTACGTTGCCTGAGCTGGGAAAAAAAATCAAATCAAACTAAAAATAAGAAAACTCAAGGGGAGCAATCCAATTTGTTCCTATTTCCATAGAGAGAGACCCAGTATCCAGCTCTAACAGACCTTTAAGGTCCCTTCCCACCCAAACCGTTGAATGATTCTGAGGGGCTAACAGTGCCCAGCTCCTAAATGTTGGTCCCTGGAAAGTTGATCCTGAGGGGGTACAGGGATTGAAGGAGCCTGATGCTTTCACTGTGTGATTTCTTGAATATGTTTGTCCTTTGGCCTCTTGTATGTCTGAGGAGAGGAGATTTGAGGAAGGTGATTTTCGCATCCGTACGTTTCTATGTGTATGGCAGAGATGGCTGGATGCTTGTGGTGGCCTGTGTCACTCGGTGGATACACAAGGCTCTTTCTGCCCTGCCCGACTGCATAGTCTTGGAAGAGTAAAGGACTTTAATAGCTTTGAGACTTCATTAAACATGACAGATTTGAAAGTTTTGAGTAAGGTGGTGGTAGTCAGTAAGATGGGCCTGCAGGGAGGGAATGTAGGGGACACACCTCAGGTCCTTGGGGCAGGTCTGGGCCCATCTTGTCAAGGACACTGAGGGGCTGGAGCATGTCCAGGGAGGGGAACAGGGCTGGGGAATGGTCTGGAGCCCCAGGAGTGGCTGAGGGAGCTGGGAAAGGGGCTCAGCCTAGAGAAAAGGAGGTCCAGGGGGGATCTTGTGGCTCTTCACAACTCCCTGACAGGAGGGGGCAGCTTGGTGCAGGTTGGATCTCATGGTCTTAAAGGTCTTTTTCCAGCCATAGTGATGCTCTGATTCCTTGGCAGTCAGGCTGGCTGTACCTCTGCTGTTTTCTTGCTGCCATAAACCCCTATCACAGCCTTGTAACTAAGGAAATGCCTTGGGGGGGTTGGTCTGGGCACTCTGCATGTTCATTTGGAATTTCATTGAGTCTTGACCCTGCTCAGTACAGATGCTTTAGCTAGAAACCTGGGATTTTTCTGGTGTTAATGGTACAAGGTTTCATTTTGTCCTTATGGTGCTGCTTCTGAAAGCTAAGGAGCAGCAAAGTCTGTCTGCTGTGAGCTGTGGAGTGGCTAAAAGGCATAAGTACCGTGTGGATTTCTCTGTGTATTTGGGATGTGGATCATGCTTCATCTGAGTCCACATATGAGGCCTGGAGGGCTTTGCCCACAGAAATCATGTTGTCAGCTTCCCAGGGGAGGCATGTCATCTCCTCTATCCCCTGTTCACTATTCAAGATGCTTCTCACTTTCCATTCACAGTCTGTTTCTCTTGTCTATTTATTTGCTTTTTTGGTGTTTTTATTAAGGAAATGGTACATTTTCTCCACCTCCACGCTGCCAAACCGTCCCTCCTCCAAAACCCAGACGCTCCAAAAAAGGTCTGTGTCACCCACTGCTTCCTCTTTGGTTTTTGCTATGGGATTACAGGCTGCATTGATTTTTTACTACTTGCTGTCGGGACCCTCGGATGTTTGTACAACTGATAGGACGTGGAAAGAGGGCCCATCCCTGTGCTGGTGTTAAGTTTTAACAGCAATGATGTCTTTTATAGTTTGGAGCTTGACCTCTGCTTCTTATTATGTTCCTGAGTCCTGGTTGCTGGTGTAGACTTTGAGTTGCATGAACAGTTTGCTTCTGTTGTTTGCTGTCTTTTTACTGTTTGTCAGTTGTGTTGTGTGGTCACTGTTGGAGATAAGCTCTTACTGATGAGGCATTTTCTTTCCCCAGAAGGGCTGGACAAACAGGAGTACAAGTCTCAGCCAGGTGAGAAGTGCTTTTACTGGGGAATAGGTAATGCATGATCGAATTACAGATGTGTTTCATGGTCAAGTCCCAGTGTGACACCCTGTGGTGCTGTTTCAGAGCACTGTAGCAAAAGGTTTTAGTTCTTTTTGTTTAGTCGTGGGTGCAGAATGCTTTGGTTGAGCAGGGGGTGCTTGCAGGGGGAGCACACCTGTTGTTATGCTGTGGGAGAAGCAGGGCAATCTCTCACTCATTGCATGCTGTAGTCCCTACTATCCAAGAGACACTGAGAGGGTGCTCCCTCTGCTGAGGTACATCCTCTGTTGATATCCAGAGACACCAAGTCTGCAAACTCTTTGCCAGCCCATCTGGTGCTGACCCAAAGTAGGGTTTAAATCCATGAATGTGTGTTTTCTGTAGCACCAGACTTGGGTTTTGTAGGCTCAGGGCAGGTCTGTAGGTAATGGGTTGGAGCAGGCAGGAGATCGTGGATGGCAAGGCCTGCACTTCCCTGTGTGCTGGTCCCTGGCCCTTGGAGGATAAATTTTTGTAGTTTAATAGCAGAATGTAGTGTAGTGGGAGGAGAAATGTCCTTTCCAGACACTGTAAAGAGACAGCTGTCCTCTGTCTGTGTATATAAATATATGTTTGCATATGTCTAAATAAGAAACATAAAATAAAACATTCCTGTGCATATAGACAGAGCACCAGGATGAGGGAATGTCCCCACTTTTGTGTTTATGAGGCGACGAAAATTGAAAAACTGCTTTACCAAATGCCTCTAAAGTCTCTCTCTGCTCAGTTTCTCCCAGTATTCTTTTTGCTCAGACCACTACAAGAATGGTGAAGGAGTTGCTGTGATTTGGGATCTTGTCCTAGTATTTCCATCTAAGAATATTTTATTTTTCTCCTGCAGGGCAGAAACATAAAGACATTGAATCAGAACTGCTGACTCCTCGCAGGATGGTGGCTGCCTTTGACTACAACCCTAAGGAGAGCTCTCCGAACACAGATGTGGAGGTAACTACCAGCTGCTCCCCTCTTTTCAGAGGTTTCTTCTTCCTATCTCTTTTTTCCTTCTCTCCCAAGACACTCAGCACTTTGGTCCAACCAGAGTCTCAGTGAAGCTGTGGAGTATTCATTGCATCCTTTAGTGATCAGACTGGAATGAGCAGATCTGGGGCGGGAGAAAGCAGCTCCTATTGGTAGCAACTGATCCAGGAAACACTCTGGGAAAAGGAAAAACCTGCTTAAGGGTTTGAAAGCACTTTTGACACTTAATTTGAGCCTGACTTTTGTGTTAAGTATCTGTGTAGGTATTAGTTCAAGCAAAAAGATTTAGCTCCAGTTTAAGGGACTGGTTTGCAAAGTTCCTGTTTTCAAGCAATTCCTATATACAGAATCATGGAATGGGTTGGGTTGGAAGAGATCTTAAAATCCATCTCATCCCACCCCCTCCCATGAGCAGAGACACCTTCCATTAGACTGGGTTGCTCCAAGCCCCTTCCAGCTTGGCCTTGGACACTTCCAGGATAGAAAGGGATATAATCTAAACAGAGAAGGATACAATCCAAACAGTAGTCTTGTGGATAAGTCTGGTCCAGGTAGAAAGGTGGCGATGCAGAATCATTCCTGCAAAAAGAAATGAGCACATGTTCTGCTCTGTTAGCTGTGTTAGCACTCTGAGCAAACATAAACATGGGGTTCAGATTCACATCCTTTCCCTTCATCCACAAAGGAGTGTCTGGCCAACAGAGAGCACAGTTCAGGGAATGCTTGCCTCCCAAGCTGTGTCTCCTGCCCAGAGAGACACAGCTGAGGATGGAGTGTTTTAGGGATGGTGGAATATCTTGGGAGAGACACAATGTGAGCACGTATCCAGCCACCGAACACTTTTGAACCCTTGTCACCCAGGAGATGACTGTACTTTCTGCAGTAATTTGCTCTTGTAGAACTCTTTTTGGACAAGAGCTCAAATTACTGAAGCAAGCTGATGGAGTTCTGTGGGAGATGCTCCACAGGAGCGACCTGCAGCCTCAAGAGATTGAATTGAGGACTAGGGATATAGTATGGTAAATACATTGGAAGTAGATCACTTCCAGCTGTCACCTGTGAAGTGATAGAGTGTCTTGAGTTGGACTCAGCTTGTTTGGAGCCTCCACTGGGAAGCTTTTTCTATTAAAAAAAAAGCTGGTCACACCTTTGTATTTAGCCTTGTGCTCCATGGAGCATGTGCTGGGCTGTCTGACTGGACAGAAGGTATGACAGGGGAGGGTGACTTTGTGCTGTGCTCCTGTTTTGTGTCCAGGTTAAATCTCCCTGTTTGTATGCATTCCTGCTAGTGACTAATCCCTGAGTGCTGCATACAGAACAGGCTCATCCAAGGGAGCAGGATTTGTAATTATATTTAAAGAAGTTGAAGGTATTTCTGGTGCTTGCTGAGCTTGTCCTCAGTGCACCTTTCCAGAGGAGGTGGTAGGTACTATTTTGAAACCTTATTAAAGTTCGTTTAAAAATGGGCTTTGCTCTTGCCTTAATTTACGAAATGCTTCCCTAGCAGGGAATTCCAGAGTTATTCCACTTCAGTTTCCCTCCTGCATTCTGGTCCTGCAAGACTAAACACAGTGGACTCCCTCCCTTGGAGTGAGATTGTGCAAGAAGCTGAGGGGAGCCTGTGTTCCTCGTGAGCAATTCCAGGCAGTGCTTCTCCTGTGACCTCTGTTTGCTGGCTTTTTGCAGGCTGAACTGACCTTCAGTGCTGGGGACATTATCACTGTCTTTGGGTCCATGGATGATGATGGATTCTACTACGTAAGTGCAGGGCTTGGGAAAGTCCTGTGTTTGCACTAGAAGTTGTTGGAGCTCATGGAGTGGCAGGGAAGCAGAAATCAGGGAACAAAGTATTCTGCTTTTGGGAAAAAAATAAACCCCTCCCTGCTTAGTGCAGGGCAGCCTGTTTCTGGCACTCATTTCTCCTGCTGTAAATCCAATATTGCAGAATCTTGGAATGGTTTGGGGAAGGGACCTTAAAGCTCATCCTGTTCCACCCCCTGCCATGGGCAGGGACACCTTCCACTATCCCAGGCTGCTCCAAACACTATCCAGCCTGGCCTTGGACACTTCCAGGGATCCAGGGGCAGCCACAGCTTCTCTGGGCACCCTGCCAGGGCCTCAGCACGCTCGAAGACAGGAATTCCTTCCAAATATCCCATCTATCCTTGCCCTCTGGCAGTGGGAAGCCATTGTCCCTTGTGCTGTCCCTCTGTCTCTTGCGCAAAGTCCCTCTCCAGCTCTCCTGGAGCTCCTTTAGGCCCTGGAAGGGGCTCTGAGGTCTCCTTTGGAACCTTTTCTCCTCCAGGTGAACACCCTGAGGTATCCCAGCCTATCTCCAGAGCAGAGGGGCTCCAGCCCTGGGAGCATAGCATCTCCATGGCCTTTAAATGTCCCAGTGGTTCTGAGTTTACTTTTTGGCATCAGTTGCCTGCAGGTTTCCCAAATCCTTGCCTGCATTTTTCCATGCACACACCAGCTGAGCCAGCACCTGCTTCAGAGCTAACATTTCACCAGGCACTCGGACACTTGGGCCAGAGGCTGGAATGGTGATCCAAGTAAGCAGACACATTACTGGGGTTGTGCCTGCCCTCCAGCTGTGTGCCAAACTTGAGCCTTGGCCCTTGGATTATCCACCTCTTCCTGCATGGAAAACAGTATGCCTTCACACATCAGACTTGAGGTTGAGCTCCAAATTATGAGGGCATCACTGGGAGTGTTTTGTTTGATCCTTTAATAGTGTTGAACAAACAGCATTGCCACCTCCTCATCCAGCCACCTCCTGTTTAACTGGATGCGTATTTGTAGGAATACAATAGCACAGCTCTGGGCCTGTGTGATCATGGATGCAGTGCCTACAGGACATTGTACCAGTACTGCCTCATTCTTTAGACATCAGTAAATACCACAGCAAGTCAAAGGTCTGTAGGGCACCTGTGGCACAGTCATATTCCAGTATGGTAGTGGAAATTCTGTGTTTGTAGAAATCCCCTTTGTCACAACTTGCTGTCATCTCTTCTTCCTTTACTCTTGTCTGTGTTTCTGTGCTCTGAATTGTTCCACAGCCAAGAAAGGATATGAGTTATGGAATTTTCTGAGGATCCTCCCTGTGTGGGTGTGTTCTGGACTTGTCTCATCCCACAGCCCAACCTTCTCTATAGGACACTGCACCTCAAGTTGTTATTTATTTCTCCAGGAAAGCTGATGTGAGAATTGAATGTTGATCTTGCAGGGAGAGCTGAACCAACAGAGAGGGCTTGTCCCATCCAACTTCCTGGAAGCTGTCCCTTTGGATGGAGACACAGCCGAGGAATTCCACTCAAAAGATAAAGAAGTGTCTCCGCTGAGTGCTGAGGGCCAGGTGAGATGTGTGACTGCATGGCACTGCCATTCAGGCTGGGATGTGCCTGGAGCCTGGGTGTTGCATGGCATGCAGTACCCATGGGA
This sequence comes from Bombycilla garrulus, assembly GCA_013400315.1. Classification (NCBI taxonomy): domain Eukaryota; kingdom Metazoa; phylum Chordata; class Aves; order Passeriformes; family Bombycillidae; genus Bombycilla; species Bombycilla garrulus. The sequence goes on along the minus strand of VXBU01017426.1, from coordinate 270,279 downwards.
TCACTGAACTTGCTGCATGCAGCCCATTCATCCCCAGGGAGTGCTGGGAGCTCTTCCCAAAGACTTACTTGTAGTGCAGAATGTGGTACAAAGCAACACTTGCTGGGGCCTCAATGTGGTCAGGTGGGCAAGGAGCATTCAAATCCCACTAGCAAATTGTTTAGATCCACTGAAAGGTCAGTGGGAAAATCCTACTGGAAGGAAAGTTCAACCATCTCCCCAGGCACATGAAATTCCATAAATACGATTATGTCCATGCCAAGGAGTTCTGGAATTAGCAACGCCCAAATACCAATGATCTTCCATTCACCCCAAGTTAGATGTATCATAATCCAGGCTGAGATGCTCTGGATAAATTCAAAACACACTGAGGAGTTTCCCAGACAAATCTGGGAGATGGATCCTATGGTTTCAAAAGCATCATTCAGAGTAAAGGAATTCAAAGGTTAAATTAACCCCTTGCGTTGTGTTGCTAAGACTCTTGGAATAAAGGCTTAAGTGGGAGATTGGGGTCATGTCAGGGGCTGAGGCTGAGAGTGCATCAGCTCCTTTGTCATTCCTGGACCCCGTGTGTTGTCTCACTGTGGAATGGGAGGCAGGAGGGACCCAGCTTGGTCCCAGCTCACATGGGCTCAACCTTCAGTCCTTCTTGGGAGGTTGTTGGCACTGTCATGTGGTGCCAGACCCACATGAGTCAGAGCAGGTGGCTTTGAGCCATCCTTAGGAAAGTAGGTGGCCCCGAATCCTTGAATCCTGCTCTGCTGAACTCCCACTGGCACCGTCCCAACTTTCCTGCTCTCTGCAGCATTTCTTGGCCTTTTTTTCACGCTCAGCTCTTCCTGTTCTCTGTATCCATCTATTTTCAAATGCTGCCTGGTCTCCCTTCACCTTAGCCCCACCCCTTGCTTCCAGGCATTCCAGGCTTTGTGGGTATAGGATTTGCACTCTAGCCTTGATACCTTCTTGGGCAGAGCAGGTGGTGTCAGATAATGACGTTTGTGGGCAGTTTCTTGGATCATCTGCTGACCTCAGTAGCTCTCTTGGGGTCCTTGTACTTCCCTGTTGAGGATACTGGTCCTTGCTGGGGAATCACAGGTTAATCAGCTGTTACTGCCAGGGTTTAAGAGCCTTGAGGTCACCCAAGTCTAACCTCCCTGGGGGTTAACAAAGATGCAAAGTGGGATTCTTTCTTCAGTTTCACTCTCACAACTCTTTACTCTTACCAAATTACTGATCTGTTGAAATAGAGGGTGCCAAAGGAAACCTCGACCAGTAAAATATAAAGGTAGAATTCTAAGTGTAATTTAGTGCAGATTTTCCCCTTCTCTCTGCATCAACCAGCAGCCACAGGGCCATTTTTACATTCCAGGGGTCATTATTCCAGTCATTATAGCCCCAGGCCGGGTCCTCCCAGGAACCAAGGGAGTTCAGGTAACCTTGTCCGCCACTTGCAGGTTTGAAAGGTTTGCAATGCCAAACCCACTTTCCTCTCTGTTCTCTGCTGCTGAGTTCAGTGGGTGACTGGTTCCCTGGACAGCACTTTGGCCCACATATCCCTGCATGCTGAAGGTTGGAAGCTCTTTTCCTATGTTTCATGACATTCTTTTAAACAGAAGCGCCTTTCAGGTGTGTTAAAGACAACCCATATAAAATAGATACACTTGCCTGCTCTCCAGACCTTTCCATTTGTCTCTAGTCCGCTGTGCCTGAGACCCAAGGGAGCCTCCCCTTACACTGGCTCTGACTTTTGGGTGCACAGAGCAGGAACTGTTTGTACCAAACCTGGGTTTGGTACTTTTGGTACTCTCCTGATCCATGAACTGCTGCTCTCTGTCTGTAATTGGAGGACTGGAAAATTCAGATAATGATGATTAAACCAATTTTATTTCAATGGGAATCAGCTTGAACTCCCTAGGCGTGACTGTGCTTTGGCTGCTTATGTGTTGTGCCAGCCTGGCAGTCCTGCTGCCTCCTTGCTTCTCCTGGCCACCTGTCCCAGGGGATTCTGGCTCAGCACCCCCGACACCCCTCCCACTTGTGCTTTGCAATCCAGACCTGTCTAAACAGCTTCCAAACAGGAAGGGCACATTTGCCCCCTATTAAAAGTGGTATATTTACCCTGCTCAGAGCCAAACTGGTATTAGTTAACTGCATTTAAGTGTGTTTAATGATTCCTGAGGAGACAGAACCTGACCCAATGGTGGTTTTGGCTATCACAGCATCTCAACCTGTGGGCAAAACATCTCATGGGGAAGGCAGAAGAAAGAAATACCTTCTGTAAAACAGACATATTCCATATGCATCCCTGAGCTGGAATGAACTCTGCCAGTGATACAGCTGTGCCTGAGGCTTTCCAAATTCCTGTAGCACTTTCACCCCGTGGAGTTAAGGAAAACCTGCTTGTTCAATTTGCTGGTAGCAGAAAAGGCTCCCTGCAAATTCCCAGTCCCAGCTTGAGCCCTGGCATCTCAGGGGGAATACGTGTGCCCCATGGCAGAGCTTTGGACTCCGTTACAGCTTGTTCCAGTTGCAACAGAAGCTTTTCCATGAGTGATTTTTAAATCACTTGTAACTTCTTGGATGTAATGTTCTTACCTGAGCTGTTCTTCCCACTTCCCTTCTCTCTGGTGCCCTACCAAAGGCCTGAGAATAAGAACAATTTATTTCCAAATTGAACTGGAGAAGGTGGATAATTTTTAATTATTTCTGAGTAAATCTTAAAATGCTGGCAACTGAAAAGGTGAAGCAATTGAACTTACAAACTGAGGATATTTGGGGATTGGAATAAACAAACAAAAACAGCACAAAGAGTAGGATCCAAGAAGTTCTGGTCACAGCCTGGGCCCGAAACACTCATGCTTACCAGGTCAGAGGACCCGCTTTAACACTGTTCCTGTTGATGGAATATTTTTCCATCAGTAACATGCAGTTTCTGTCAAAGAGTGATTGTAAAGCACCTTCAGAAAGTGTTTGATTCTAATTGATTTCGTGTATTTATTTCTGCCTGCGTTATGCACCCGGGATGGTTCTTTTCTTCAGAGAATGAGGAAGAGAAGAGTCCAGTGATAAATATGAATGATACGTAGAGAGAGCAACCATGTAAGTGTGTGAGACCTTCAACCTCCACCCAGCCCAGCACCTCAAAGGCTCCTGCCCCTGGAGTTAGTTCCTTTTCTTGCTTGTAGCTTGACAGGCTGGTTTGGGGCTGTGGTGGCACATCCACCTTCCGGTCTGATGTCAGACCTTTCACTGCCACCTGGGTTCTGTGGTAAAGACAAACCATTCAGCACATGAAGTGCAGTTGGTTGGAGCAATTATCTGGTGGTTTTGGGGACCAGGATGGGACTGTGCTGGATATTCAGGTTCAGAAAGGACCTGCTTTGTAATTCAGCTTGGCCCTTCTGTTCACATCAACTGGCAAGGCATCATTTGGCCTTTACAAGATCTTCCTCAGTCTGAGCACACTTCATGTTCAGCCTGGGGTTTGTTCCTTCTAGATTTTATGCCCTCCTGGGAATAGTCCTGAAAAACCTCTGCCCACCATCCATTTAAGAAAATAACAACATTTAGTCCCTAAAACCAACCTTGTGTAGATATTTGTTCTGGGGCTGGGTGGGTTAGACCCCTGGGTTTGGGGGCCAGTGAGAGCAGCCTTTGTTTTCCTTAGTTTCAAATGTTTGTTTTCCAGAAATTGTGTTAATCAGTAACACCTGAGAGAGCACTAAAACCACCCCTGAAAACTGACATCACTCTTGTGTTTATCACTCTAATAACTTGTGTGAGGATTTTGGCAGAGTAGTTTTTCCTTTGTTTCTCTTTGAAAAGAACCCCCAACTTTAGTATGATTTTTCTCTTACCACACGAATCTGTGAGCTGGTTCTGTTGCTTTCCTGCTACTTAGAGACCTCTGAGAGTAGGAGAAATTGTTTGTGGTGCTGCTTCAGGTCTGTCCTTTACCCAAAAAGTTCTACCATTACCAAAGAGTGTTTTCCAATAGTGCATGGACAGAGCCTCCACTGCTCTGGCTGCACACAGGCCTTTACATCCCTCCCACATCACTCCCTGGGTGTTGGTGAGCCCCTTCTGGTGCTAGCCCACTGCTTTTGGGCATTTTATCCAAGGATTCTTTGTTGCCCAAATCATAAATAATTTCTGGAGCAGAACTTGAGGATTCTTTCTTTTGCTCCCAGCTAAGAGAGTGGGCTCCAAGTTAGCCCTCCCCTGGCTTTCTTTTTCTGTTTGCCTCCATAAATCTTGCATTTCTGGCTGCAAACGGTTCATCTGGATTTATTCAGGTTTACTCCCAGACTCCTCAGACCTGACTAACACTGGGCTTATCAGCAGCAAGTGCTGTTCCATGCACAAGGGATCTGCCAGGATGGACAGAGGTTGCAGCTGCTGCTGCAACATCAGTTGAAATGAGCCTTGCAGGCAGAGTGCAGCTCTCCCAGGGGCCAGCCTGAGCCACCCATCAGCATATGTGACATCCTGCAGCATGTTCTGAGCAGCAGTTGGCCTTAGGGCACAGTGCTGCACGCCTGGAGTGTTGCAGGAGTGCCTTGGAAAGCAACATTTTCAGGTGAACAGGGAATATGAGCTCAGGAAAAGTCAGCCGTGCGATTGGTTATTGTCATGGAGAGAGGCAGGGAGGAGTTCTAGCTCTGTCCTGTAGTTCAGGTAAGGGAGAATCCGATGACACTGGCACAGCTCAGTGATTGCTGTGAGGCAGAGGTTGACTCTCAGCTTTGTGGAGGTGGGAGGAGTCACAAAGTCACTCCAAGATGGAGCTCCTTGTGCTCCTGCCCACTCAGGACTGACTCCATGGGTATTGTAGGTTCTGAGTCTGACCCAGAGCAGAGGTTTGTGCTCATCCTGGGCTAGAAGTGCTTCACTCCTGCAGCATCTTGGACCAGCACAGCTTCTGCCTGTGAGGGGAGGAGAGGTCACAGCCACTGGATGCTCCTGGTCCTGAAGGAGGTGGGTGCTGAACCAGCAGTAGGGTGACAAAGTAAGGCTGTCTTTCCACCCCAGGAGACTTTAAATAAAATCCCCACAGGACATCAGCATGGCTGTGCTAGAGTGAGGCAGCAGTGATCTGGCTCTGCTTCTGCCTTACTCAGCTCCTTGCTCTGGACAGGGCGGCGCCATGGGCCAGGCACATCCTGCCCAGGGGCAGCTGCTGGGGTCCTCACACAGTTCCTGGCTGTAGTCTGGTCTTCAAGAGTGCTTCCACCCCAGACAGAGGGTCCTGCTGCCATGTCACCATGTCACGTTCCCTCTAGGGGCTGTGGCTGCTGTGGACCTGTGAGAGACTTAGTGGGGCCCAGGTGGAGGGATGCTCAGGGTGTGATGTTCCACTGTCATGGACTCTTTCCTGGCACAGCTCTCACCTTGTGTTTTGGGTAATGCCAAGACAGGATGTACAGCTGGAGCTTGGAAGCTGCTGGTTTGTGAAAGCTGTGTGGAAGAGAAGGCAGTGAGACTAAGGCTCTCCTAGCCTCAGAAACCCAGAGCCTCTTCCCTGACGAACTTTGCAGCCTCTTGGGAAAGCTTGACCTGCTAGATTGGTAATTGTCACTATCTGGACACTTAAGCCTAGTGAGAGGAGATTGTGGAAGGAAGGGTGCTGCTAAGAACTGACCTCTCAGTGCTTTGTGAATGGGAAACTGAGCCCAGGACTAGGGCACATTCTGATTTCCAAAAGCGCTTTCCAAAGGGAACAGCACTGTTTGAGACTGGTGGGTCCCAGTTAACTGTCTCAAACACTCAGGGGCTCAGGAACATTCCTGTGTGCCACTTGATCCAAGACTCCTCCATGTCCTGCTCCATTGGTGCTACTGCAGAGCAGCAGACTTGGCTTTCTGCCCCTCCTGCCTCTGGATCTGCTGGATGATGAGTAGCCTTGATGAGAAGCCTGCAATTCCCCTTCTTACTGTGGCCACTGTTGAGAAGTCTCAGGGCTTATCCAGTCTCTTTGATGTTCTGGAGGTCTTGCAGAGCGCTTGTTCTTATGAAATTTGGTTTTGTTAATGTCCTGGCTTCTGTCCCAGAGCATGCTGGGAGCCCAGCAGACTCCATGGCTGAGGCATCCACAGAATCATCAGTACCTGTCTCCATCCATGCTCTCAGGAGCTGCTTCACTTACTTAGCTGTGGAGCAGTATCTTTCACCATGTCCTTAGTGGGTCTTTTATGCTGTCTTGTTCTTAGCCCAAAGTTTAGGAATTTCATGAATTTTTAGCTAAGGAAGGGTCTGGGTTGTAGGTACAAAATTTAAAACCACTGGAAACTTCCTAAGTGGAACTGCACCTGAATAAAAGGGAAAAGGCCAGGTTCTCTGTCTGAGGTTTATGTTGGTGTGTTCTCCTTCGGCAGCTCTAACTTGCGCTTTTGTCTTTTTTTTTCTTTCTTTCTTTCCCACCCAGCTAAATCCAGGTGGATCTGTTGAGTGCGACTCCTCTTCATCTCCTCCTCTGCCGTCACCTTCCTGCCTTGTCCGAGGCAAGCAGTGTCCTGAGCAGGCATCGCTGGCCCTCCTCACCTGCAGTGATGCACCTGGGCAGAGTAAAAAGAAGAGAGGCTTCTTCTTCAAAGGGAAAAACCTCTTCAAAAAATTTGGGTCCAGTAAGAAAAACTAACAAGAGGTTTATTCCATCTGGCTGCCTACACAGCCCCAGAGACTGAGAGTTCAGGAGAAGCCCTCTGCAATAAGCTGATTATTTTCATAGGGAAGAAGTATGTGTTGAATAGAAAAAACTCTGGAAGGTGTGAGACCTAAGAGCCCCCAGGGAAAACATGGCTCTGGGTTCTGAGAGCTCAGCTCTAGGATCCAGCATGTCCTGTTCCATGTAGCCCTCAGTGCACCAGTTCCCTGTAAATATTTTAATTTAAGGATTATATTCTGGCTGTAAGTTAGCTAACTGGCTTTTCCCAGCAAAGCTCTGGCCCCTTAGGAGAGATCCCTTCTACTCCACACCCTGGTATTTCTCTGCTCCAAAGGAGGTCGTGTCAACTCCTTCACTCCCTGCAAAGAAAATTTGCACTTTTCTGTTCCCGTGACTCCCCTTTGCTGTCTCTGGGCTGATGAGTGAGTTCTTATTTGTACTGTAACCCTGTAAATATGCAGCTGTGCCTCGGAGCATCCCACACCGCCTCAGTCAGCTTCCAGGATCCCCGGGGAGGAAGGAGCGATGCCCTCGTAGGGGTCGGTTCTTCAGCGTGGGGGTGGGCTGCTGTCAGCTGCTCCTGCCGCACTGGTTCACCATGCACTGGCTGGGGACTCCGCCTTATTATTTATTGATTTATTTATTGATTGATTGATTTATCTACATATTTATTTATTTATTTGTCCCTCTGCCTCTCTCCACCGTTCCGTTAAGCTGTGTCTGTGAGCTGCTCCTGAGCCAGAGTGTTGCGAGAGCAGGGCTGGGGCTGGGCAGCCTGCACTGGTTTTGTAGGAGACCATGTTCCTGCAGTTGAGACACAGCTCTGTCCAAGCACAGAGGGTTTTGTATGCCATGGTTTCTGTCCCTCCCCATGTTTCTTTCTCTGCATGTTCCAGTGGGTCCTTGTTCTGAGCAGGGCAGTTCTGTGAACTCCATGAGTGGTGCCAGCACAGCGGCCACAAGTGGTGGTGGTATGGTATGTTTTTATTTAATATCAAATTTTATTATAATAAAGTCTATTTTCACAAAAATACATTTTCCTTAAGAAAGCCAAAGATTCAGCGATGCTTCTTTGGAGGGCTAGGGAAATTATACCACCCACCTTTGCCTTGAGTATGTTCTGCACTTTCTTTGTCCCCTGCTCAGAGGGACAGATGTGGCTGTGGATGCCCCGGGTGTGCAGTGAGGGCAGGGGCTGTCCTGGAGACGCAGGACACCAGGGAGGGCTGTGGGGATGAGCCTGCCCAGAGTGCTTGGCATGGACCTCTGCACTCCCAGTTCCACTCACGTGTGAGCATTAGGTCAGGGATGTGGTCCTGCATCTGGAGCCTCTGGGAATCCAGCCAAGGTGCCTGAAGTCAACTCTGGGATTTTGGGGGGATTCTGCAGGATTCCCCTGACAGGGACTTGTTTGGGAAGCTACTGTTCCCTTAGAGAGAAATATTCCGTGAGGATCTTGATACTATGGTAAGGCACCATGTCCTGTGGTGGATGAGAGTCAGGGCAAGGATAGACCAAAGGCTTTGAAAGGATGAAGTGCTGCAGCTCTGCTAGAGTTTCCGTGGCTTCTGGAGCAGCCTCAGTGATGAAACTCATCAGAAACCCAGAGCTTTATCTGCAGCCTGTCCTCCCATGGAGGAAGTCATTGCTGTTCTATCTGAATTTACTAACTGGACTTTCTTAAGTGAGTTGCTGAAGGTCTTTTGAAAGAAACTGTCATTACTTTTATCAGTTCCTCAGGGGCTGAACTGAAGAACAAAACCTTTCGGAAGAAAAGCAGCTGCTGAAACATTCTTGGGTGTGCCCTGAACCAGAGGGCCCCTGACACCAGTGCCTGCCTGGCTCCCTGGCTCCTGGTGCTTCCATCCTCCCTGCCCACCTGAGCCCCTGGGACCACAAGGTGTGTGTTGTCTCTACATTTTGTAAATTTTGCTGTGATAGACCCAGACCCATCATTCAACAAAGTCTCCTAGTTCAGCTGGTTCCCCAACACCAGACAGCCTGTACAGCAAAACTTCAGACAAGTCTCCATGAGAAATATTTAAGATTAACAGCTTCAAGCTGTTACAGCTAAACATGAAAGGCCACAAGAAAAGCACACACACACGCATACACAAAAAAAACCAAAAACAAACAAAAAAAAAAACCAAACAAACAAAAAAACCAAACCAAAACACACAAAAAAAACCCCAAACAAACAAACAAAAAAACCACAAAGGGGTAAAATAAAAATATGATCCGGATGTTTTGCTTTGCATCCTCTGCTTGTAATCGCTGTGCCATAGCCCAGCCTCTCTGCTTGGGAGAGCTGCTGGTGACATTAATATATTCCTGCTTCCATGCTCCAAATGAGCAGCATGCCATCTCTGAGTGTGAAGATTTGGTGCTTGTGTTGGTGCTCACCAGAAGGCTCAGCCAGGCCTTTGGCCCTTCCCATTCACCCTGATCTGGAAGCAGGGTCACAGTCTCCAGGGAAGGTTGGAGACAATGAAGACACAAAGCATTTCACAACCCACCTACTTCCATGGTTTCTGAAGCAGTTGTAGAACATTTTTCTTTTTTTTGAGAGCAGTTTGGTGTGGTGTTTCTCAGGGGTTGATGCAGGAGTTGGTGTGTTTAACATCTTTCCCAGTGACAAAGGGGCTCATGGGCACCCTGGGCAGTGTCCTGGTTACACCAAGCTGTGTGTTGGGGTCACACACTGGAGGGCAGGGATGAGGCATCCATGAAAAGGACCTGGACAGGCTGGAGAGGTGTAGCTGTGCAAAACTCATGACACTTAACAAGGCTAAGTAAAAGGTCATGCATGGAACTGGGGCAATCCCAAGCCCAAGTACAGGCTGGGAAGAGGATGGATGGATGGATGGATGGATGGATGGATGGATGGATGGATGGATGGATGGATGGATGGATGGATGGATGGTAGGAAAGCTGCCTTGAGGAGAAGGACTTGGAGGTATATGAGAAGCTCAACCCAGAATCATAGACTGGCCAGGGCTGGGAGGGACGTTAAAATCATCTGGTTCTAAACCCCTGCCATGGATGTGCCCTAGCTGTGTGTGTCAGAAAGCCCCTATGCCCTGGGCTGATGGCCCACTGTAGGCAGAAGGGGAGGGAGGAATTCTGCCCCTCTGCCCTGCTCAGGTGAAACCCTACCTGCAGAGCTGCTTCTAGCCCTGGGGCCAACACTGTTCCAGCAGTGGAGCTGCTGGAACAAGTCCAGAGGAGGCAATGGAGCTGTTCCAGGGCTGAAGCCTCTCTGCTCTGGAGCCAGGCTGGGAGAGCTGGGGATGTTCACCTGAAGAAGAGAAGGCTCCAGGGAGACCTTAGAGCCTCTTCCAGGGCCTAAAAGGGCTCCAGGAGACCTGGAGAGGGACTTGTGACAGGGGTGTTGTGTGGCAGGACAAGGGGGAATGGCTTCCCACTGCCAGAGAGCAGGGCTAGATGGGATATTGGGAAGGAATTGTTCCCTGTGAGGAAGAAATGGCTTCTGTGGCACAGGGTGCCCAGAGAAGCTGTGGCTGCCCCCTGGATCCCTGGCAGTGCCCAAGGCCAAGCTCCACAGGGTTTAGAGCAGCCTGGGATAGTGGAAGATGTCCCTATCAAAGGCAAGGGGTGTAACGAGATGGTCTGTAAGGTCGGTCCCAAGCCAAACCATTCTGTGATAATCTGAATTAAGTTCCTCATTGCGAAACACATTTAACACTGACATGCACTAATTGTCCATAGCCTTTGAAAAATCCTCCTCTGTCTGGTGCTGATGCAGCAGGGGAGGGACTCAGAGCGTGGCTTTGCAAACCCACCAGCTCTGCTCCTTTGCACAAGAGCCATGCTGTGGTCTCTGTTGGGCAAACTGCTGATTCTGGAGCTGTTGCTGGATCTGTTTATGGTTCTGGAGCTGGAGCAAGAGCTGGGGATGGTGCTGAAGCTAGGACCTCAGGCAGATGGTCTGCTTCTGTCTCACACACTGAAAGAGGTGGGCTGGAGGCACCTCCTGAGTCTCTTTGGTCAGGGTCACCTTGGAAGCCAGGAGAGGTTGCTCAGGGTCTCATTCAAGGAAGCATTATCCCCAGGGATGCAGGCCCCACTCTGCTCTGGGCCCTGTCCCAGCACTTCACCACTATCCTGGCTGTTTCCTTACACCTGTTGGGAATTTTCTTGGCCATAACAGGTGCCATTGCCTCTTGTCCCATCCCTGGGCACTCTGAACAGCTCTGTCTGTTCTGCACCCCTTCCATGAGACAGTCAAAGCTGCCTTCTATCCAGGCTGACCAAACCCACCTTTCTCCTGGGCTGCAGGTGGATTCCCTCCAGGTTGTCAAAACCAGTCTGCAAACAGGACCAGCCTCACCTGGGCCTCACTGCAAGATTTGTGATTTGCTTTGCTGATTTTCTTTAAAACATTAAAGAACCAGGACCAGCATCAGTTCATGGCTCCACTTGCAAGGAGGCAGCTTTGGGGATGGGGATGATGGATCCCAGTTTTGGGGGACAGAGATGGTGGATCTCAGCTTTGGGGATGGACACACCTTCAGAGTCACTGCCAGAGACACTGCACCACCTGTACCATTCTACAGCCACTGTGGGTCCTGGGGTGTCCATGCAGGTCATAGTTCACGTGAAGACCTTCATTCAACCAGCCCTGGGGAGCCCTGGCAGGAACTCAGTTGCTCCCACTCTGTGCTGCTGATTCAAGGAGTTTTGACCCATGAGGGCAAACACAATTGCAAAAGTGCAGTTGGGAGGAGCTGAGGAGCAGCTTCTCTGCCTCCCTGTACACCTCCATGCTCAAACACATCCCTCATTGATCCAATAGTATCCCTCTGCTCTGTCAGCATGGCAAGGATTTGTCCATCAGATGCTTTTGCTCTGGGAAAGGGGCTTTGGCCCGTGGCAAAGATTCTTTGTCAGCTGAGCTCCTGGTGCAACAGCATTTTGGGCATGGGCCAGACCAGCCTGGGCTGCCCTCTGCTCCAGGCCAGCAGCTGGAGGATGACGCCTATTCAAACCATCATCCTAGTGCCTCCTACTGCACAGGAAGAATGAGCAGCTCTCGTGGACCCCCAGGGGATGTGGGATAGAGCATGTCAGGGGGTGGGATGGGGAGTGCTGGGGACTGCAGGTGCCTCCGGGGATAGATGTGAAGGCATTGTTTCGACCTTTAAAAGTGGGAGAGAGTGAAGAGCACCATGGGGGAAAGAACCTTGTCCCTGGAAGACACCCCAGAAGGGCTCAAGACTCTCAAACCACCACAAAAGTGGCCACATCTCCAAAAGTCCCGGGAAAGCTCTGGTGAAGCATCAGGCTGTACACCCAGTTGTGAGCAAAGGAACCTCCCCGGCGGGCACTGGCATGGGAGGTGAGTGCTGTACTGGCCTGGCCGCCCACGCCAGAGGAATTCCCGGGCCCCCAGGGGCGGGTCCCTGCTGATAACGCCGGGCAGATAAGAGTGGGCGTGGAGGGGCTGCGGGCAGGGAGAAGGCAGTGGATCGAAGGTGAGAGTCTGGCCCGTGCACGGCCGCTTCTCTCCTGTGGAGAGTTTTTTCTTCTGCCGGGGGTGGGACTGGGGAGCTGGGGCTGAGTTTGAGGTTGAGCTCTGCGGTTCTCTCTGCTTCCACCCTCGCCTGGCACCGGGCGCGGCTGGAGCGCAGCAAGGATGCGCCTAGAGTGCGGTGCTGCTGTCACCAGGGGCTTCTCTGCAGGGACGGAGCTTAGCTGGGTATTTTAGGGTGCCTTTGAGGCAGCTTCACAGTGGGTGCTCTACCCACAGCTCTGGACTCATTCTGGGAACTGATTGCTTGGAGCAGCCTTGGGAGGTGAGTGGGTCAGCTTTGGGAAAAACATCTATTAAATGGCTATTGAATACTTCCCACTGCTTCTGCAGCCCATGTTAAAGGAACAGCTAGGTAATAGCTGAATAAATTCCCATTAAAACACAAATATAAATGCTGTAGTTTATAATTATGGGGATGTAGTGATACCCAGCTCATGGCTGGCTTCTCTCTGGCTGTATTGAGGAACACAAACAGTTCTCCCCTAGCAATTTTTGTAGCAGCATTCTAAATACTGAAGTATTGTTTCCTCCAAACTTTTGGTGTAACTTTTAATCTGAATATCCTCAATCCCAGGCTAATCAGGAATAAAGAGAATACAGGCCTTAAATGTTTTTATGTGACATCTTATGTAACATGACTACTTGCAAGGAGGACTCTTGGAATTTAAAGGCAGAGAAACAGATGTAGAGGACATGCCATGCTGTCTTGGCTCTTCCCTCTTCCCCACTAGCTCTCCCTTGCATGTTCTGCTGCCCTGGCAGCAGATTCTGCTCCCTTTGTGATGTTCCTGAAGTCTCAGGCAGCACATTCCCACCAGTGCTGGCAGTCCCTAGGACAGGAGGCTGCTCCTTTTCCTCATGGCACTGACAGGACCTCCCAGGCAGTGCATTCCCTCCTGGAAGTGCTCAATTGGGAAGGGGATGCTCCATGAGCTCCCTTGACACGTGCCATCCTCCACCTTGGCATGGACCTTTCTAATATGTCCTCATGTTTTCAGTCTTCCTCGCTTACATTTTTTTGCAGGGATGAAGGCAGAAAGCTTCCTGGGGTCGCTGGTAATCCTCAGCCTCTTCCAGGCATCTGTATCCTCTTCCTACGGTATTGTCCTTCCCTCAGGCTTTGCAGATCAGGGGATTTTCTGAGTGGGAAAGATAAAGCTATGTCTGGAAGAGCCTGTCATTCAGCAGCACAGCCCTGAAAAGGTGCCAGAAGGAGCACAGTTTGTACCTCCTGTGGCAATCTTGGCTCTTTCAGGTTTTTACCAATTCATATCCTGCCTGATTCCTTAAAATCAGGTAAAAGGAGATCTGTTTCCAGCACTGGTCCATGCCCATAGAACCAGGACCTCCTTCCCTGTCCCTGAGAGAGCTATCAGGGCCTGTGGAGTGTGGGGATGGGACAGTCACTCCCCCTTTTGCAGCCCTGAATCACTGCTCCAAAACATATAGAGACCTCCATATTTTAATTTACAATGTCAAATCCTCATGAAAAGCACATGCTTGTTTTTTTATTTGTCTCAAATAGTGGTCCAGGCATTAATTTTTCTCATCGGGATTGTCCAAGAGCTAAGCTCTGGGCTGATCTGGGAAGATATTTAAAAGAAACTGGGGAGATTTGGGAGATATTTATCCCTTTGTGCTTATTTTCTGAAGTTTTCCACTTTCCCAGAAACTGTAGGAAAGTGCTGTCACTCAGAGAAGCCCTCAGGCCTGTCCGCTCCCTTTCTGTGACCCACAGCCAGCAGATGCTGGAGATGAAATTCATTTTCGGAGCTCCCCCCAGGGCAGGAAGGGGAGCAGTGAAAATGGCAGGAGGTTGCAGGAGGGACTGGGGGGTGCCATGGGGAAATTGGGCTGCTTATAGAATCAGAGAATACCAGAATGATTTGGGTTGGAAGGGAGCTTAGAATTCATCCCATTCCACCTCCTGCCATGGGCAGGACACCTTCCACTATCCCAGGTTGCCCTGTTCAGCCTGGCCTTGGACACTTCCAGGGATGGGACAACCACAGCTTCTCTGGGCAGCCCGTTCAAATGCTCTGCTGTGAAAGGGCAGGGCAGATGGTTCCTGCACCTCTCACTATTTGGGGCTGTTTGAAGCCTCCACTGATGGAGGGACTCTCTTCATTCCCAGGAGAGACTCTCAAGAGTCCTTGCTCCCAGCACAGCTGTGTCCAGTCCCCGGGTGCTGGAGGCGCTCCTCTCTTTTCCCTGCTCAGATGTGCCGCTGGAGCTGTCGGACACGTCCCTGCTGAGTAGCGTGGCCGAGGCCCGGCAGCGGGTGGATGCCGCCTACAAGCGCACACGCGACCTGTGAGAGCCGGGCTGGGTGTGGCGTTCCCTGTCCCCTGTTCCTGTCCCCTGTCCTCTCCTGCTCCGCAGATTTCCCCGCCTCTCCTCCTCCCCTCAGCACAGGGACAGCGGGGTGGGAAATTCCGGGAGCACAGCGAGCTGTCATCCAGCTTTTGTCTGCTCACTCTGATTTTATACCAGTCTGTTGGGTCACCAAGAGCTGTGACCTCCTCCATGCTCCTCCTCCCAGATCGGTTTTCAGAGAATCACAGAATCTTGGAATGGTTTAGGTTGGAAGGCATCTAAAAGCTCATCTCGTTCCACCCCCTGCCATGGGCAGGGACATCTTCCACTATCTCAGGGTGCTCTAAGCCCTGTCCAACCTGGCCAACTTCCAGGGCCTGGGTCAGCCACAGCTTCTCTAGGCAACCTGTGCTAGGGCCTCCCACCTTCACAGCTGCATCTCATGCTATTGCTGGGCCCTGTTGCACCCTTCAGGGTGCTCTGAGCAGGAGCCCCGAGTTGAGACCAGCACAGGCTTCTGCTTATTTCTAGTGGTTCCCTCCCATGGATGCAGCAAACAGCTGGACACTGCAGTGAGGACATTTTGTGGGACTCCCAGACATGCCTTGAAAGTGTCCAGTTTTCTACCAGCCCATACTTGTCCTCTGCCAGGAGGCACACTCTGAATCCCCTCCTTGGCTTGGGGCCTCCTCCAGCTGGGAGGAGGCTCCAGCAGCTTTAGCATGGCGTGGCCTGGAGACTTTTGAGGCCCCTGGACAGTAAGAGATATTGATGATCTAGATAACAGCTGAGTGAGGTTTGGTGCCTCATGGATGTGATTTGCCTTCTGGCAGGTGGAGCTGGGCAGTTTCAGAGACTTCCTTCCCTTCTTGGCCCCTCTGTGGAGGGTGCTGTGAGCAGCCCTGGCTTGTCCCGGTGGCTCTCTCCACCAGTTCAGATTTGGGACATGCTGTGCCTGATGCTCAGGTGCAGCATCCCTGCCCCATTTCAGATTTTGATTTCTTGTCCCTTGCAGCATAAAGAAGGACCTGCAGAACAATGACTTGACCCCTTCTGAGATATTTCAAGCAGCCGATGGAGGGGACACGAGCAGCTGTCCGGGCAGCGGATTGTCTGCAGACCACCCTGAGCCTGCTCAAAGAGAGACTGCAATGGGCTGTGAGGGGAGACTTCAACATCACAGGTAGGATCCCCCTTTGCTGGGAGGAGGGCAGAGGAGGAAGACATTGGGGCTTGGGAGGAGGGAAGGAAAGGGGGTTGTGATGGGCTGTGACAAATCTCTCCCATGTGGCTGCAGTGAAGCAAAGCTGAGTTATTTTTCTGTGCTCGTTTTCCATCTTAAATATTATGTGGGGGTTTTTCAGTTAGTGAAAGTGTTTTGTGCACTTCCCTGGTTCCTTCTGCTCTATCAAGGTTCATGTTCCAAGGGGTCAAAGCCTGGAAGGCTTTGGTAGATATTCCCGCTGCTTGAGTGGGGAATGAGGAAACCCAGAGATGGCTCCCAGTAGCTTGGCCCCAAGGAAGGCAGTTCTTCAGCCAGACCTCAGACAGCACTGAAGTCATGCCACAGACACAACACTGTCCAAATAGAGAATGGGGAGATGTGCGAGGACATTTCAGTGTGTGTCTGGAGGAGCAACATCCTCTGTGAGATGGAGTCAGGCCACACCAGGCTGCTGAGAGAAGGAGGCAAACCAGGGCCAGAGAGAGGAGCAGCTCAGGGACACACAGAGAGGACTTCTGCCATATAAATATAAACTCATGGGGATCATGGAATGGTTTGGGTGGGAAGGGTCGTTAAAACCCATCCAGTGCCACTCCTGCCATGGGCAGGGACACCTTCCACTGTCCCAGGCTGCTCCAAGTCTCACCTAGGCTGGCCTCAAACACTTTCCCAACATTACAGTAAAACGCTGGCAGGATAAGACATATCATGGGTTGCTTTAGCTTTGCTCCAGGGTAGGATGAGTGATGGAAGGCGATGGCAGAACTGGCTGTGCACAGCTCCAGCCTCTCCATCCAGGACTGATGCTCCAGCACCACTACGGAGGCCACTCGGCTGCCACCTCTCACCCACCTGCCCGGTGGCTTTTTAAACCATATTGTGACCCAGACTGTTGGTGGCAGCAGTGACCAGGAAACCTCTGAGGGATGCATTGTTGAATGAGCAGCAAGAGCCAAGAAGGAGCATCTTCCCTATGGAGACAGACAGGGAGACCTGGGGGTCAGCCTGGCGAAGAGAAAGTTCTGGGGAGACATTAGAACCCCTTCCAGTGCCTAAAAGGGCCTATAAAAAAGAGGGAGAGACTTTTTACATGAGTAGATAGTGACAGGAGAAGAGGGAATGATTTTAAAGTGAAAGGGGAGAGATTTGGATTATATCTTAGGAAGAAATTGTGGGCTGGGAGTGTGCTGAGGCCTTGGCACAAATTGTCCATAGAAGCTATGGCTGCCCCATCCTTGGAAATGTACAAGGCCAGATTGGAGCAACTTGGGAAGGGGTCCCTGCCCTTGGCAGGGAGTTGGAGCAAGGTGGTCTTTAAGGTCTCTCTAACCCAAACCATTCCATTATTCTGTGATTCTGTAAGACTTTTCTTGTTGAACTCTGCCACTTAGTTCCCCTGCAAAGGGAAAGGTGCACAGCAAAACACAATGCCCCTGGTGAGCCCAGCTGCAGGATGGTTCTTTTCCAGGCAGCTCTGAGCAGGGGTTACACACACTGGGAGCTGCATTCAGGGGGAAAAACTGGTAACAGGTCCTAGGATGGCTGTGACTGCATTTTATGGTTGAGATAAAAAGGGAGATGAGAGGAAGTGCCAATACTAGAAAACCATTCTGTTGCTGCATGAGTCTTACATGTAATTATAAATAAGGTCTGACCACAGTTTTGCTGAGTTTGATGCTTTCCAAACCAGCAAAAGCATCTGCTGCTCAAAAAGCATCCTCGGCATGTCTTTGAGCAGGAAGATTTATGTGACAGCACATTGTGGTTGTGCAGATGATGCTAGGTCATGAGCAAACCAAGCAGGGCCTGTGTGTTCCTGCATGTTTTTTCTCCCTTGTTCCCTGCCAGACTTGCTGACTCCAGCTCAGGTGGGGGTGATTTTCAAGGTGACTGGATGGGACCAGCAGGACAAGAAAATAAATTGTACATTTTCTGGCTACAGCACCATCACTGGCGAGTGCAACAACAGGTGAGGGGCTGTGTCAGCAGGAGGATGGATGGATGGATGGATGGATGGATGGATGGATGGATGGATGGATGGATGGATGGATGGGACAGGAGGAGAGGAAATGGCCTCGAGTTGCACCAGGGGAGGCTCAGGTCAGATATCAAGAAGAACTTCTTCCTGGAAAGGGTGGTCAGGACCTGGAACTGCCCAGGGGGCTGGTGGACTCCCCATTCCTGGAGGTGTCCAAGGAAGGACTGGATGTGGCACTCAGTGATTTGGGCTGGTGGTTAACCTAAATTATTCTATGGATGGATGCATCCTTCATAAGTAGAACTAGACCCACTTCTGCAGAGATGATCCACACAGGCACCTTGTTTTAGGGTTTCACACTCCGCATTATTTCCTAGTAATGTGTGGAGCTGTTAATTCCAGTCCTGTTTGGAAGGTTCCTGGTGTTGTACCTGAACAAGTTCTCTGCCAAAACAGGAGGAGCTCCATGTTGGGGACAGACTCTTTGTCTGGCCCTGCCCATTGGCAGGGTCTTCAAGGGTTTCCTGACCTAAATCCATACTGAGCATAATCTAGCCATCCCCTTGCCCCACATTGTATGTAGGAGGAAGTCTGGGGATATGGGCTGGGAGAGCACCTCCTGCACCTCCCATGGCTGGAATGAGGAATGTGGGAGACATGGGAAGCTGCTGAGCGTGGGGTGTTTTATAGGGACAGTTCAGAAACATTCCCTGTAAAAACAGAGCTAGGAAGCTTCTGGGAGCAGCTGAGGCAGAGGAAGGAGCTCAGCCAGCTCTTCCTGCCCCAGGATGATTTAGCCTTCAGGGGGCTGTGTAAGAACTAAGGAGAAACCTTCCTGCCTCCTTCCACTTCAGGCAGGGATGTGGGCTCTGGGATAAGGACAGGTCCATTACACCTGATCCAGACCTGAGGCCCTGGGGAACGTGGGCTCAGCTGTGCTCTGTCTCTCCACTGCCTGGGCAGTGCTACACCCCCTGTGGGTGAGAGGCCACCACAGAACACACTTTGGACATGCACTCTAAAGAAAGTATGTTAGTACTCTAATTAAGATTTTAACGATCTAATCAAACTACAGTCATAGAGTCACAGAATGGTTTGTGTTGGAAGTGATTTTGAAAAAGTTTAAAGGTCATCTAGTACAACCCCCTGTGATGGGCAGAGACATCTTCAGTAATGACCTTCAAAAAATCACCCAGCACAGTAACCTCACAGTCCAAATCCCCAATTTCTGTTCAAGAGCATAGATAATTCCATTCCAAGGCTCTTCCCCTTTTCCCTGCTGTTCAGCTGCCAACTTTGTTTTCCAGCCACAGTCTGAGGTTGAGGGCCTTTTTTCAGGCCAGATGACATCAGGGGTACCCGAGTTCTTGCTTGGGAGAAGGTGAGGCTTGGGGCAGATTATTAAATGTCTTTTCTAACCTAAACAATTCTATGATTACTGTGGTTGTTGTTATTAATCCTGAGGTTTACTGATAGCACCAAACCTGCAGCAGTTCCCCAACCACAGCGTGCTCCTGTTCCAAGGTCCATGTCTCTCCATATCCACAAGCTCTTGGCACCAACGGTTTGCTGTTTATCCATTGCCTCTGACAGGAGGAACCCATCCCTAGGAGCCTCCAACAGAGCCCTGGCCAGGTGGCTGCCAGCAGAATATGAGGATGGTGTGTCCATGCCCCATGGGTGGACAGAAGGAAGGCGTTTCTCTGGGTTCCCCCTTCCACTGGTAAAACAGTCTCAGAATACAGTGTCAGGCCTAGGGACTGTTAGTTCTAGGACAGGCCACAGGCCTCAGGCCTCAAAGAGCTCACACACCAGCTGGAGTTGTGGAGCCATTTGGAGGAGCTTAAATTCACCAGCTGCAGGGTGATGGTCTGAGAATATCCCAGAGGATCTATTAGGAATGTTTTCTAAGTCCATGCCTTCAGGAAAAGCAAAGGAAAATTAATCTGATTGCTGCAGAATCACAGGAGGAATACAGAAATATGCAATATGTTCTTTTAAATGGAGTGCATTTAACCCAAATTATTTTAGTTATCTTTTTTGAATTGGTTTGTGGCAGTTGTTGTTTCCTGAAAAGCAATTATGCCAGAGGATAAATTGAGCCAGGGAATCCCCAGAACAAAAAATGTATGACCAGGAAAGCAATGCGGGGGTCCCTGGGGAGATGAAGTGCAGAGATTGTGGCTCTCGTGGCACGTGGATGTGAGCAGGGACACTGCGAGGTGGCTTCTGGTCACTTGAGCTTGGTGCAATAACAGCTCTGATGAGGAGCTGGGGTTGTGTTCACGGATTTGTTGTACTTCCTAACCCTCCTCCAAAGCACAATGTCCACTTTTTCTGTAGTAATACATGAAGGTTGAGGAGGTGTGATGGCTGGGGAAGGGATGAGAAGGGAGGAGGACTTTGAGATAACTTTCAGAAATTCCCTGAAGCTATTTTTTCTACCCTTCTATTAAAAAAAAAAGGTCCTTTAAAATTTGTTTTGTTTCTCTTTCCCAGGCTTGCTTAGCTGTTTCCCTAAGTCCATCAAGGCACAGTCTATGCCTGGAGGCTTAGAACCCTGTGTAGAGCCAGAGCAGTGCAGTTCTTAGCAGAGGACACTTGGTGATGGTGACACCTTCCTGCACAGACAGGTTTGGGGATTTTTGTTTGTGAAGCACAAGAAGTGCCCTGGAAAATTTTGCTGGTGACCCTGCAACTGGGTGCACCCACTCACACACGTCGTTTCCCACCAATGTGTTCTGCCTCCATCCCTGCAGGTCCAACAAGTGTCCAATGAGATTGTCTGCTTCCCTCCAGAGCAGCTGCAGATGGACCAGCAGAGATCCCTCATGTTCATGTAGTGGGGCCAGTTTATTGACCATGACCTGGATGTCAGTCCAGAAACCCCAGCCAGAGTCCCCTTTGGTGGCAAGACAGACTGTGACATCAGCTGTGCCAAGGAGCCTCCCTGCTTTCCCATCCAGGTACAGGCAGCCTCCTTCTTCCAGGGGAGGAAGGGAAGGCCATCTGGTTCCAACCAGGAGATGCTGGTGGCTCTCCTGGTCATTAACCATGGAGGAACATCCTCCCAGAACAGACCAAGGTGGTCAGAGCACTCTCTGGGTGGCAGTTCTGTGTTCCAGGGGCTGTCCCTGGGTTCAGGCACGGGCACAGCCTTTGCCAGGTTTCCAGGCATTTGCCCATCTCTTTCAGCAATGTGATTTTTCTTTGGAGCTGTAGTGCAAAGGTAACACAGGTGATGCCTGGAAAACAGGAAATGTCACAGACAGGCACCCCAGAAAATCCATGGGACTTAACTGCTCTTTGCACAGGACAAGGGAGTGCTGAGATCCCCCAGCAGTGCCTGCGGTGTTAGCAGGAGTCACATCATGGTCCCTGCTCCAGTAGATCACAGAATCATTGGGGTTGGAAAAGCCTTCCAGGATCATCCAGTCCAAGCTGTGCGCCATCCCCGCCTTGTCACCAGCCCAGAGCACTGAGTGCCACATCCAGGCCTTCCTTGGGCACCTCCATGGATGGGGACTCCAAACCTCCCTGAGCAGCCCCATCCAGTGCCCCTTTGGGGAAATTCCTCCTGATGTCGAACCTGAGCCTCCCCTGGCCCAGCCTGAGGCTGATCCCTCTCCTTCTGTCCCTGTTCCCTGGGAGCAGAGCCTGACCCCGCCCCCAGCTATCCCCTCCTGTCAGGGAGTTGGGCAGAGCCAGAACGTTCCCCCTGAGCCTCCTTTTCTCCAAATCACGTCCATGTCTCTCCCGCAGCCCTGCTCTCCTGCCTTTAAAGTTCTGTTGCAGCTCTGGCTCCCACATGTCCTCCTAATTCCTCTCAAGGAAACCTATAATGGGATGGAACATCACTGAGCATTTGAGAATTTGTGGAAGGGCCACAAGTTCTGGATGACAACTGTCTATGGTGTAGATACAGAGAAAAGAAAACTGAGCCTGAAAGATGCAATCCAATATATGTCTTCTCAGGGGAAAAACTTTAGGAATCCATAGGACTTTAGGGAAATCCAGGTGTCTCCAGGCTTCTTGGCACTTGGGCTCCTGAAGCGGCATCTCTGCTATCAATCTGACCCTTCATCTCAAGATTTGTGCTGGAGACTGTGAGAGCCCTGTGAGAGGGCTCCTGCCTGGCTCCATCTCCTGAGCTACAGATGAATTTTCCTTTTGTCTATCTGCAGATCCCACCCAATGACCTCCGAATCACCAACAGAAGGGACTGCCTCCCTTTCTTCCACTCAGCTGCCACCTGCACACGGGGCAAGGGGGTCAGGGAGCAGATCAACGCACTGACCTCCTTCCTGGATGGCAGTGTCGTGTACGGCAGCGAGGTGGCCGTGGCCAAGCGGCTGCGGGACCGGAGCAGCCAGAGGGGCCTCCTGACTGTGAACCACAACTTCCCGGACAGGGGCAGGGCGTACATGCCTTTTGGTTCCATGAGGAAGGAGCCCTGCCTCAAGGCCAGTGGGGCAGCTCGAATCCCTTGTTTTCTTGCAGGTGAGTTGGGTGCTTGCACCCCAAACCTGGAATCTGGAGCAGACAATTCCACCAGCTCCAGTTCACTTCTTTAGTTCTTTGTTTTCCTTATTTAAGTAGAAAATGGAATGGAGCAAATAATGAAAGACTGAGACAGGCTATACTAGATAGGAGGAAGGTCTTCACCATCTCCAAGTCTTCTTTGTGAGGATAAAACTGGAGTGAAGGTGTCCCATTCAGCTCTGGTGTAGGGCCCAGAATGACCTAGGAACCAGTACCATGATGGAGCCAAGCAGGCACAGCACTGGCAGCCTGGCCTGGAGGCAATGGCTAGTCCGTACTTGTCCTTCCATGGCTGTCTGTATCTCAGCAGGATGGGAACAGGTGTGTAACTACTGTGCTGGGTCACAGCAGGAAACATTTGCATGTGCCTGCTGCACTGTGAGAGGAGCTCAGATCCCAGTTGGAATGAGAATGAAGCCAATACCAGACCCAGGTGGATTTTAAGGTGTGTTTCCACCACTGTGAAGGCTGAGGGAGCACTGGGAGCACTCTGGCCAGGCCAGTCCTTCAGGACACCCTCCTGCTACATTTATCCTTTGTCATGTTTTTTGGTATCCCCTTAACCCCTTCTTCAACCCAACATAACTCCTTTGGTCCTGGGTGTGGGCTCCCAAAGCCAGACGGGCTCTCAAAGCCAAGCCTTCCCTCCAGCCAAATCCCTGCACAGCCACCACCCTCTCCCCCACTGCTGCCCTTTGCCATGTTCTGTCCCCAGCTCAGAGACAGAGCTGACCTTGGGGACCCTTAGCACTGTTCCCTTCTCCTGGTGTTGGTGCTGAGGACCAGGAGGTTTCCACAAGCCTGTGGGATCCCAGAGAGGGATGCTTCTGACACACTTCATGAATTGTGTCTCACTCCAAAGCACTCTCTTTTGGAGAGCAGAACTTCCCAGGTGGCACCTGCTGGCTCTGGCCACACCAGACTGCTTGTGGCACTGCTGGAGAAAGCTTCGGGGCACAACAGATCTCATCAGCTGTGGAGCTGCTTTCTGCTCCCTTAGCCCCTCTCATGTCTGGCCAAAGTTCCTCTGAACATCCCCATGGTCCTTGGAATCCATCAGCTCTCTCCTTTAAAGCTCATGGTGTTTAATGCTCCCTCCAGGCTCCCACAGCATTACACCTGTTCCACATGTTCTTCCATGTGTTCACCTGCTCCCCCAGTTTCATGGAGGTCTCTCCTTGGTGAGGACCGCACAGGACCTGTGGCCAAAGGCAGGTGCCCAGTGAGAAGCAGAGTAGGCAGGAGTATCAGATACTTCCCAGGAGGGGCTTCTGGCCCCCGTGGACTCTAAGCAAGGAGCAGTTCCTGTTCCATAGCTGGAACAAACCTATCAATTCTTTTACAGTCATCAGTTCAGGCTGCTTCGGAAGTGCCTTTGAAAATTCAGTGTCTTATTTGTGACTTTTCTGGTCCCTGAGAACTGGGGGAGTTTTACATGTGCAGTTGCCTCCCAAGGCTCAGCGATTCATCCCAGAGCTCTGTTGGAAGCTCTGCCTGGATGTATTCTGCTCATGGAAACCTCACAATGCTGCTTTTGTTCCTCCTTCCGCAGTCCCTCACAGGCAGCCTTTGAGAGTGGATGAAAAGGGCTTTGTGCCAAGTGCAGGAGCAAATCCTTCTATTTACTGTGAGACAAGGGGACTAAATACGACATATTTACTTTTCTCTGACTGCTTGTCTATACTCTCATCACCTGCTTGCTCTTGTGTTTCCTGCCCCAGATGTTTGAAGAAGGATTTGATATTTCATTGTGATGCTGTTTGTAATTTATTCCTCCAAGTTGACTCATTTTGCTTGTCCTTTTACTTCCCAGAGAGCCTGTTTGTGACTGTCGCCTTGCTTTGGCCACAGTTTCAGCTGGTTTGAAATGGACTTTCTGACTTTCAGCACCTCCTTGGCCATCTTGACTCTCTGCTCATTTGCATTTCTCTCTCAAGCTGTGAGACCAAACATCTCTGATTATGAGCACCTGCAGAACACCTGCTCATATTTAACTTTTTAAGTTAATGCTCCCAGCCCTTCACTGAAACTTTCCCCACCTCTCTGTGATTCTCAGCACAGCCAGGACAGCACCTGGCTTTTGTTGCCTCAGCAGAAATTCAGCTTTTGCCTGGTGCTGTCCAATCCTTAGTTTCCATCTCCTCCTCTGTGTTTCTTACCCATAGTCCTCACAACACAGATATTGAGAGATCTAAAAATTCCTCTCTGTGTGCTTCCCAATGTGACATTCCCACTCCAGTGTCATGTGTGCCCCTCCCAGGTGACACCCGTGTGAGTGAGATGCTGGAGCTGGCCTGCATGCACACGCTCTTCGTGCAGGAGCACAGCCGCCTGGCTGGAAAGCTGTGGAGCCTCAATCCTCACTGGAATGATGAGAGGCTCTACCAGGACGCACAAAAGATCCTGGAAGCCATGATCCAGCCATCATCCCACCTGTCCTGGCTCTGCCTGCAGTCTCACAGGGTTCACATATTAGGCTAAGCTAGTGTGGGATGGCTAAAGGCTGCAGGATTTTGGGGTGAAAGGACCAAATTCTTTCCACCAGCCCCTTTTGACCAAAGCAAAACCACACAGAGATACCTGAAATGACAAGCACAGAGGGGTCCCCGGAGTCTTTGATGTCCTTCTCCTGTTAAATTTACAAAGTGCTTGATGAGGTTTTTAATGGTGCGTTTTTGTTTGAGAAACAGACAGAAAAGTCAGATGTAAAGATTTTCTAACTGGTGTTTTGTACCTGATAAAAAAGGTACTGGGAATTTGGATTAAAATTCCTTGGGTCGTGAATCCCCTCCTCTCAATGATTCCCTGCCCATGGCAGGGGGTAGAAATGAGATGATCTTAAAGGTCCCTTCCACCCCAAAACATTCTGGGATTCTGTAAAAAAGCCCCAAGTGCTGGTGGGTACAGACAGTCATGGTGTCTCCTTGGGACTGGGCTGCACCCCAGACCTGACCCTGAATGGGATCCTGGGGTCACTTCTATGCTTGGGAGGAACCTCCCAAAGTCTCTTGTCCAGCCTCCAGTTTGGACCAGGAATGGCCTCAAAGCCATATGAGGTTTTACAGCTGTCAGTAAAGGCTGGATGTTATGAGAAGAAAGCGACATGGAGTTTCCAAAAGCACTGCACCTGCTTTGAAGCCTGTCTTCAGAGCTGGTTTAACAAAAAATAAAAAGCAGAAATATTAAAATGTTTTCATTTTACTGCTGTAAGTTTAAATATTACTGTATTGTTGAAAAAACATATTGGGCCAGGCAAACACTGAAAGGCTTGTCCTAAAAAGCATCACCTCCATCACTGTGTTTACATCAATGGTTAAATCTTCATGCAGTATTCAGACAATTAATCCATTTTCTCCTACTGGCTCAGAATTTGATTTTTTAAAAATTATATTGTGCTGTCTCCTCAATATCCCAGAGAGACATGAGAGCAGGATTGGAAAAACATGCTGTGGGAGGATTCAGGGAGCTGGTCGTGGGTGGTGCTACCCCATTATCTGCTGATGTTATCTTTGCCATCTGAGGCACACAGGGTGCAGTTTTGCCTGCCTGATGGGAACGATTACAAGAACCCAATATTTGGGAGGAGTTGGCAGGCTTTTATCTTCACAGAATTACAGAACCAATTAGATTGGAAAAGACCTCTACGATCATTGAGTCCAACCTATTGCTCTGATCTGCCATAGTGTTGTGGCAGAGAAAACATGTAAAACAGCTTTGCTTCCACGAAAACTGATGGCCAAGACATTAAAAGTTCACCCTTCCTTGTTTTTCCCCTAGATCATAACCTACAGGGACTACCTGCCTCTCCTATTGGGAAGCAAGTTCCGCAGGCTCATTCCTCACTACCGGGGCTACAATGAGTCTTTGGATTCTCGGATAACCAATGTCTTCACCTTGGCTTTTAGCTTTACTCATGCCTCAATCCCTCCAACTGTTGGCCGCTTAGATGAATATTATAGACCCATAACTCCTGAAATTCAACTCAGAACCTCCTTCTTTGCTGTCTGG
This sequence comes from Bombycilla garrulus, assembly GCA_013400315.1. Lineage (NCBI taxonomy): Eukaryota > Metazoa > Chordata > Aves > Passeriformes > Bombycillidae > Bombycilla > Bombycilla garrulus. The sequence continues at coordinate 243,992 of VXBU01017426.1, read as the reverse complement.
AGGATCATTCGTTTTCTGCAGCCTCCTGCACTGCTCACATGTCCCTGCTTCAGGTGGAATTGATCCCAGTTTCCCTGTGCCACCTCTGCAGGTGGGATCAATCCCTATCTCCAGAGCCTCATGGCCAGCCAGGCCAAGCTGATGACGCAGCAGATGGTGGTGGGCAAGCTCCGGGACCGGCTCTTTGAGCAGGTTGAAAGGATTGGGTTTGATTTAGCTACACTCAACATGCAACGCAGCCGAGATCACGGCCTTCCATGTAAGTCAGCTGTAGGAGCAGAGCTTAGAAAGAAAAACAAGTGGAAATAAGGCATTTTTGTGATTAAACATTGAGAAGCTTCTCCAGTCCATGCTTGGCTGAAATTACCAAGCAGTTGGATTCAGTGATCCTTATGCATCTCTCCCAATGCCCGATATTTAGTGATTCTACAATGCTCTTTCCCAAACCTTTTCCTTGTTTCTGAGCAACCACAGGTAAGTGGGTGAAGACTGAGCGCTGAAGGCAAAGCCTGGCTGAAGCTGCATGAGAGATGCGGAGGCAGAAGAACCCAGGACATTTCACAGACCAGTTTGTTGTTCAGTGGCTGACTCATTTCTATAGTCCAAGGGAAAAAAATGGTAAAATTATTCAGCTACAAGTTTGCAGGAGTGAAATTAGGGCTGTAAGTCTCCTGTGACTTCTCTGCAACCATCTGTAGCGGTCCAGCCCAGCCACGCATTACTGGAAGAGCAGATTCCAATACGTAAAGAAAATCTCATAATTATTTCTCTATTAAATCTGTGTCCCAGAGGAAAAAACAACCAAGCATGTCAGAACCACTCTCAGTGCTCTGCAGGGTGCAAAACCAGTATAATGTCATTGCAACATGGTCTTGAGAAATGGATTGTTGATGGGACTTGAGAGCTGGCTCCTGGGTGGGTCCTTGCCCAACAGTGTCACTAGGCTGAGGTAAGAGCCTGGAGCTGCTGTGTCAGCAACATCCTGAGAGATACAAGAGGGCTCCTGTTTGAAACTGGGATAAAAACTGAGCTGGATCCATGGCTTCTAAACCCAGTCAGAGGCTTTGCAGTACATCCAGGTGCATCATCAGCTCACAGGATTGCTCTGCCTTGGGCACAACAGAAGGTTGTGATTTTTCCATGCTTTATTGAGGAACACCATCATGCAGAATGTGATCAGATCTACAAATCCTGGGTTTCCAGACCTGATGTGATGGGAGTGACATGTATTGCTAGCAAATTTGGGTTTAGCTTTAGGTCTCAACCCACCTATCAGTGCTGTACTCCCTTATATTAGACACCTAGGAAGGTGGTGATGATATAGCAAGGTCAAAAACCCTCCATAATTCATTTTCTGATTAAGCAAATTCTCAGTGTCCTGGAATTGTTTAATAGTGATGTCATCCAGGCACCATATCCTGTGTTTTTTTGCTCCCAATGCTCTCTGGGTTTTAGACATAAGACACTAGGTTTCGATTGTATATCAGGAAAAAAATCTTCCCTGTGAGGGAGATGAGGCCCTGGCACAGGGTGCCCCGAGCAGCTGTGGCTGCACCTGGATCCCTGGCAGTGTCCAAGGCCAGGCTGGACAGGTTTGGAGCACCCTGGGATAGTGGAAGCTGTCCCCGCCCATGGCAGGGGGTGGAATGAGATGAGCTTTATTGTCCCTTCCAATCCAAAATTTTCCATGATTCCATGACATCCTGCTTTACAACTGAGGTGTTTGCTGCAGCATCATCTCATCTCCTCCACCAAGATGCAGAATTATGCACCAGTTGTGGCCCAGTGGATTTTCAGCTGTTTGCAGTCCAGAAAAATTAGTCCAGCTGGCATAGTCTGGTGGCTGAAATAACTTGGGCTGTGTGGAGTGGGTGGATTATCCCCATGGCTGCACAGGGACCAACTTTGGAGAAGCACTCGGTCATTCTCCTGTTGTACAGAGAGAGGGGTCACCAACATCTTGTCCAGGTTCACTTTCAGTGAAGGCAACATCAGTTGCATCCCTGCTGAGTGGAGCAGAACATTGCGGTAGCTGTAAGGTGGAACAACTCCCCACCTGCAAAGACATGCCTCTGCCAAAACAGCATTGGAAGGCCAGGCAGGGGGAACTGGTTATGGAGGAGCGGGAAGGCAGTAGCATTAACAGAAATATAGAAAAAATGTTTTAAACATTTTAGTACCCTACTGGTGTCCCAACTTTGGGAAAGAGAGAGAAAAATCTTTTCAGGAGTGGGTGGCACATTACTGCTCTATCTGCTCTGACATCCAACTACTTGCAGGTTACAGCTCCTTGAGAAAATTTTGTGGGCTCTCACAGCCCTCTGGAGTGAAGTCACTTGGTCAAATGTTGAGGAATCAGAACCTGGCAAGGAAGTTCCTGCAGCTCTATGGGACACCAAAGAATATTGACATCTGGATTGGGGACCTTGCAGAGCCCTTTGTGAAAGGAGGCCGAGTTGGGCTTCTCATGGCTTGTCTCATTGTCACCCAGTTCAGGAACATTCGTGATGGGGACAGGTAAGAGGGAAGCTGGATATCCCAACCCCAAAGTGCAGGGAGGCTGGAGTTGATGCAGATTTCTTCAGCAGTTTCAACTACTCCAACTGTTTGTTGCTTTTTTTTCAGTACTCCTTCAAAATTTCCATTCTCTTTGTAGTGTTCTTATTCCTTGTCTGATGGTTGAGAGACTGGGCTGAGACCCCTGATATATCACTATTTCTTCTTCCCTCCCCCAGTTCTGAACTGGAACCCTCTGCTCTGACATGTGGCCGGGTTTGGTCTTTGCTCGTGATAGATGTGGTGGGTTGGGGTTTTCTTGTCAGCCAAAATCGCTTCAGCAGTGCTGAGCTTTCAACACACCTGAATTCTTCCTCCTCCTTGAGGTTCCTCAGGGGCTTCAGGTGCAGCAGTGAGTTTCATTCGCCCTTTTAAGCTGGATTTCTGAAGCAAGATCCCTGTACCTGCCACCAATATTGCCTGAAAATGGGACCACAACCCATGTTTCTGAGAAACAGCTCTGCTGAGAAAGACTTAGGACGAGCTCACACCCCAGGATGAGGAGCTTAGAGTCAAACTGCCTGTTGCTCGTCTAGAAATACTGTTCTTATGGCAGGAAATGAGCCCTTTCCTAAAAAAATTGAGTAATTACAGGACTTGTTCCAACATGGCAATCATTTGGCTGTAACCACAGCCTGAGCACAGTCTGTGCAGCCTTTCCTGTTTGAAAGAGGGTACCTGTGCCTCGTCTGAGGACAATTAATTCAATTGCAGCTTTGTTACCTCTCCGTGGCTAAAAGAAAAGCAAGATAATTATCCAACTGGTGAGTCAGGGCTCTTGATTTAAATAACAGAAATTCAAATTTGTTCTTGGCAGAAGAAATTATTGTTAATGGGAATTAATATTGTAGGAGTCATCAATGTGAAGAAGGCAGAAGGCAAAAATCTGTTGTGTCTTCTTTCTCCTGCAGGTTTTGGTGGCAGAACCATAGCGTTTTCACTCCTCGCCAACGCTGTTCATTGGCCAAAGTCTCCTTGTCACAAATAATATGTTGTAGGGATCTCCTTTACCCCAGGAGACCCCACAATATGTAGAAAAGTCCAGGTTTCTGGCCCGTGCTGCTGAAGGAGTAGTCTGGAGTCGTTTGTTCGTGTTCTCAAGGCAGTTTATTAATTCCTTATCAAAGATTAGCGTTCTCTGCCCTGCCAGGGTTGACACAGAACGCGTCCAGAGACACACTGTGCCCGCCCCAGGTGAGCTCTAATCTTTTATACTAAAAACTACGTATTAAATGTTTACAATTAAGTACCAATCTGTGCCCCTCACATCACCATGTCCAGATCTGTGTCAAACCAATCCAAAAGTGCCAGCATCACCAAGAAGATGGAGGTTATGAAGAAGAACATGAGATAACATGCCACGTGTAAAGATTCTCCATCTTGTGCCTCAGACCCCCCTGTACAGATCTCCAACCCCCCTGTACAGGGCCCTAAACCCCCCTGTACATACATTCAAACTTTCTTCTTTTTACTTATAACTACTACTATTTTTCTATCTAAGTTTTTGTGACTTGAAATTCCTCATACAAAGTTGACAACTTGTTCCATGGATTAGAAACGGAGCTACAGGTATTTTTAGTGTCATTCCAGGGTCCCTGACACCTCTGGCAAGGCTGAAAAGCCTCCTGAGCAGGGTTTGGGTCGGCCAAAGGCATCATAGGAACCCCCTGGGTTCCAACAATATGTGACAATACTCATATTATTAAAGTATCAAAGAATATCTTTCGGGCTAACAGATACCCCGTGGCTTTGTGAGCTGCAGTCAGATCCCAAAGCTGGACCTCAGGCCCTGGAAGTCAAAATACACCGAGGAGCAAGGTATGATCTGCAAACAGCAGCAGGTCCTGCCTGCAGACCCTTGAAAAAGCCATATCCTGGGGTTTAAAACTGACCTGCCTAACATGGGGCTTGGCCTGTGTGCCAGGTACAGCTTTAGATGCTCCAGTTCACCAGGTGTACTTAGAGTGACTCCTACAAAATGCAGATTTTATGGCAGAACAAGCTAAGTGACCTTTTCTGGGAATTTTTTCTAATGAGGAAAGGCTGGGGGAGCTGGGGCTGCTGAGCTGGAGAGGAGCCCCAGCTGAGAGGAGCCCCAGTCCTGGGTGTCCCTGTGTGCAGGGAGGGGCAGAGCAGGGCCCAGGCTCTGCTCCGGGGGCCCAGCAGTGGCACCAGAGCCACGAGCAGGGACTGAGCCCAGCAATTCCCCCTGCACAGGAGGCAGAACTTCTGCCCTGGCCAGTGCCCAGCCCTGAACAGGCTGCCCAGGGAGGGGCTGGAGTGTCCCTGAGCGGGGATATTGCAGAGCCCTCTGGACACAATCCTGTGTTCTGTGCTCTGGGATGGCCCTGCCTGAGCTGGGAGGTGGCACCGGTGACCCTCTGTGGTCCCCTCCTACCTTAACCATTCTGGAATTCTTGGGTTTTTTTCTAATTAATAACTTTCCATTTTGCTCTTCACCATTGATGCCAGGGTTTCCTGCACGGAAAATAATGCCCAGACTGGGAAGACTGCTCTGTCTGTCTCTCAAGATGATGTTTGTCAGCACATCCTTTTAAGGCCAGAAGCAACTAAGCATTTGAAAATGAATTCCCAGTCTAGGGAAAGGTTTCTGGTTTTGATCTCTGCTTGTACAGTTGTCACCTATTTTTACACTATTTCTCTCACCTGTCTTCAAGAGTTGTAAAATTCTTGAGGTCTAATTCCTTCCAAAATGCTCCCTGAAATCCCTGGGAAGTAGATGTAGGGAAGAGTGGCTCTCCCCAGATAAGGACAAGCTGTTCCAGTGCCTTTTCCTAACAAAACATCCTTCCTCTCTTCTGACTGTGAGGTTCTGCCACAATCTCCTAATACCAGTTTTTGATCCCTCCTTTCCAGCCTAACCTGTGGAAGCAAATCACACAATGTATCCGGGAGCTATGGCAGGTTCTCTTCTGTTAATATAATGCTTTTTATCTCCTCTAGAAAAATATTCTGGTGACTTTAAATGCTGAACATTGAGGATTTCCCAGATGTCCAGACTTGGGAAGCTGCTGAGGTGGATTAATAATTTTTACTGTGTTTATGCTTTTACTGCCTCCAATGTTTGGGCATGGCTCTGTCATTTGCTCAGCTTGATTTGCATGAAGCCTTTACAATGGGATGGAGCCTGGGAATAAAAGGAGTTCATGAAGAGATATCCCAAATTTGTGAAATCACTCAATATCACAAAGCCAAGTGAAATGAGTTGTCCAGAGGCCGATCCCAAATCACACCAGCTGCTGCTTAGGCCATGGAACCACACAATGCTTCACCAAGATTTACTGTCAAACACATGTCTTGGACCTTCCTTTTAAAATTTTCAACTCCCACAGAATGGTCTAGGGCATTGGAATGACAGTTGATTTTCGTTCTCCGATTTTTTGTTTGAAAGAAATAAATCCTTTGTTTTCCAGAGACAACGTACTAATGGCAGGATGCCTCTGAGAGAAAAAGAAATAGTTGTCCTGCACCCCAAACACACTGTCCTAAAATGCCCTGTGTAAGGTTTTGCTCCAATATGGAAGGAAGAAATTTGCCATACGGATGAGAGTTTCCTCACTATTATTTCCCACAGTCCAGAATGCCCAAAACATCCTCTGATGGGATAGAAACATGTGACAAGTTATTCCTGAAGCCTGGCATGAGCCAGAGTGACTCAGCACTGACCTGTAGATCTGATGAGATGTGGCCTGGCAAACATCAGAACAACCTGAACATACAAGAAAGAAAAACTATTCTGATTTCAATCCAGCTTTTTCCCTTTTCCTGAAAGGGATCAAACCCACTTTCTCCTCCATCTGTAGCCTGCTATAGTTCTGTTACTGCTTAATAAATTGCACTTTTGGGCTGAGGCCAAGATGTTCTTTGCTTTTTGTAAGAGTTGCAGCAACCAGACGTGAGTGGAGGATGGTGGTAGGTTTTCTGTGAGAATATTGGGAAAAGGCAGTTCCAGAAATTATGTGTTATTGATGAAAGAAGGCATTTCTTGTTGAAGCCTCTAACCCCAACTCCTGTGTGATGAAGAACTGTGAAAGTCAGCACTGATGGGTGGGAGGTATTGACTGCTCCCAGTCTCTCCAGCTCTTACCACTCCTGGTTCTCTAATGGTGACACAGCCCTGTATCTGCTCAGCCCCTCAGGGACAGAGTATCATTCATTACCTACTGACTTCAGCAGTTCCCCTCTGGAGAAGGATGTGACTAGCTCAAAATCACCCACAACTCTTCTGTGTGCGCTGAGCACAGACAGCTGATTTTTTCTTTTTAGCCAAAGTGAAATTTGGACAACTTGATTTACTTTATCAACTTGGTTAGACGTATGCATTCTGGTAGAGCAACATGGGGACTGTCCATAGAGTTTCTGGCATGTGCCTGCCTTGGCCAGTGGAGCTCCTGAGGTGGGGGATGCCTTCTTCAGGAGCTAGGATGGGATAGTTTGCCCTGATCAGCCTCTGCTGCTGGTTTCAGAAGGGCAGCTCTCCCTCACAGCTCTGTTGAGGCCTCTCATTCACTTTCTTTCCCACCGGCAGCCACCCCCAGCTGTTTCAGATCAGACCTGGATGTCCATCCTGAGTTCATCCTGTCTGGTCCTTCTCCCAGTGCCAACTACATTTTTCCTCAGTGGATGCCCACCAAGGTGGTCAGTGGGCTGCAGCACATGGGGTGCAAAGACAGGTTGAGAAGGCTGGATCTGTCTAGTCTGGAAAATGGGAGGGGGAGTGATTTCAGTCTCTCTAAGGAGTACCTGTGAAGGTGAACACTTCCCAGAGGCTCATAGGGAAAAGACAAGAGGTAACAGATGCAGGTTACAACAAGGGAAGTAACCTTTAGACAAAGACAAACATTCCCTGTGATAGTGGTGTGATGCAGACACAGGGATGAGAGCAATCTTGGGATCTCCAATCCTGGGTATTCTCCCATACTGCTTAGGCCTTGAGCAAGCTCTCTGGATTTTCAGTTAACCCTACTCTGAGTAGCTGGTTGGCTTCCAAACCTCCTGGTGTTCTTTCCCACTTCAATTTTCCTGTGATCTACTTTCTAGCCAGAGTTCACCTGGTTGGGCTCTAAGCTATGCCATGTATGCAAGTCCTGCAGCCCACGCTGTTCTGTGCTGTTTCATTCTCTTCTCTCAGGCCTGTCTTGATACCACGGAAATGCTCATGAGGCAGAACACCTTTTCTTATAAAACCTCTTCTCTTGTCATTACAAGCACTTCCAGCCATGTCATTGCTCATAAATTGGTCTCTGAAGTGAATCTGTGCCTTGTAAAACTGAGGGTTATATAGATTCACCATGGAGCTGCAGACAGTGCATTGTAAACAGTTTCCTCAATCTTGATGACCTTTGTCTAATATATTTACCCTGGAATCCCTCTGAAGGTTTTAGTATCAATGTTAATGCCTTTAAGTGAGGAATAAGTGATGAATTCCCTTTTGATCTGTTTACGCTTTGGAGCCTGGTGATTGGTGCTGTCCTTGGCCAGACCCAACTGTGGGAGTCTACCCTACTTTTCTTCCCCAGCTGATGGCTAGGTTGGGACCTCTCCCCAGTTTCTGAGGGACCCCGAATTGCCCTCTGACAACTGGATAAACTTTCATTTCTGTAAGATAAAACTTCCTGCATTCTCCCTGCCGGAGACCAAAACCATAATGCTTGCCTATCTTTTTGAATTGCTAGGTCATATAAAACATTGCTAACTGCTTGCCAAAAATTTGGCTTAAATAATGAATCTATTTTTGTATGTGGATACTTTGATCTGACCCATGAAAGCAAACTCCCAAGTTCCTCATCTGAAATAGGTTCTGGGTGCGCTGATGCGACACCTTTTAAATTATATAAAAATCTAAGTTGTTCAAGACTGAGTGTGCTTCTCATGTTCTGAATCTGACTTGTCTTACCCAAAAGCAAGTCTTCAAAGCCAAACCGGATGGTTTTTTCCCCCCCTCTGTCCCAGCAGGTCACAGGGTGAGGAATTCCTGGGTTCCCTCCCTTCTGAGTCGAGTCTGGAGGTCAATCTTTTCTTCCCTGCAGTCTCTCCCTTCTGGTGGTGTGCCTCTTCACGGGTTGGAGATTTTCTTCCAGTGCCAGGTGTCTGGTGGCATGGTGATGTGCCAAAGGCTAACGAGCTCACTGTGCTCACCCTGTGCACCTGGGCAATCCCACATGTGTAAAAAGTCCTCTCCTGCAACCCGCCTTGCTGAAGAATCAGTCTGGAGTCTCCGGCTGTTGTTTTTCAAGGCTGTTTTTATTGTTATCTTATCTATTAGTTTCTTTCTGCCCTGCAGCTGGCTGTCCTGCTTGGGAGTTCAAGGCACACTGCCCTCCCCCAACCCCAAGCTGTCTTTTTATACTACCAACTACATATTTAATGTTTACTATTAATTTCCAATCCATGACCCTTACATTACGTTGTCCAGTTCTCTGACAAACCAATCCAGAGATGCCACCCTGGCTCAAAGATGGATGGCAAGAAGAAGAAGAAGAAGAAATAACATGCCATGTGTAAAACTTCTCCATCTTGTTTCCCAGACACCCCTGTACAGAACTTCAAACCCCCCTGGACATAGCTCCAAACCTTTTCCTTTTGATCCATAATTACTACTATTTTACTATTTAAACTCTGGTGACGTGCAGTCCTTCATACAAAGCTGGTAACTTTTTCCATGGATCAAAATCAAAGCCACAGGCACTCTTGGTGGCAACCAACATTTCTGACCCTCCTGCCACGGCTAAAAAGCCTCCTGACCAGGGCTCAGGCCATTCAGAAATGCCACAGGAACCCCCTGGGTTCCGACACCAACAACTGCCCTTTGATAACTTATCATAGAAATATGGAATATCCTGAGTTGGAAAGTCCAGATACTGGACCTGCACAGACACCCCAACAATCCCACCCTGTGCCTGAGAGCATTGCCTAAACACTCCTGCAGCTCTGGCAGCCTCGGGGCTGTGCCCATTCCCTGGGGAGACTGTTCTGTGCCCCAGCACCCTCTGGGGGAAGAACCTTTCCCAATATCCAACTAAACACCCCAACACAGCTCCAGCTGTTTCCTCGGGTCCTGTCCCTGGTTACCAGAAAGAAGAGATTGGTGTCTGCCCCTCTGCTTGTTCCAATTTGTTTCAAAGCAGATATTTATGCCAGCAATTTTCAGTGGGAATCACTCCCATTTCAAAATCCAGTCCTCATATTTTATGTGGGAATCATTGGTTTGCATTTGCAAGTCACTTTTGATCTTCAGTTTCACCAACCCCTCTCTCTCATGCATCGCTATGCAACAGTCCATCCTCTTCTGAGCCTTTATATGGTGAAAGACACGATTTTCTTGGCCTTTCCCCACCATATTGGATTACTTTCCCTGCCTCCCCTCTCTCTTCTGGCCAACGTGGCTTAGAAGAGAGGGGAGTGGGAGGGTCATTAAAACTTTGTGACAAAAGCTCAGTGTGAATAAATCCCTCCTCTCCCTATCTCAGATTCACTTAAATTGAGCCAGGTTCTGGAAAGGGTGCAAAGACCTAGGGGCGGAATGGAGTCATCTGGGTGTGGACACATTTGGTTTGGAGACTGGGATCTTCATTAGAATTGCAGTTTCTGAAAACACCTTGCAGGTTAGGCAAGAGCTGACTGCTTCTGAAATGGGAGCAGGATGGATCCAGGCACAACAGGAGAAAATTATAGCTGCAGAATTTGGTATCTGAGGCTTTGGAGCCTGGATCTGAGCTGCCTGTCTGTCCCTGGTGATCTGGAAATGTCCTTGGCTTTCTTCATACTGATCAGCAACACATACCAGCTGTTGGAATGAAAGACCTCTCTGGTTACTCTACACAACTCCCTGACAGGAGGGGACAGCCGGGGGGTGTTGGGCTCTTGTCCCAGGGAACAGGGACAGGAGGAGAGGGAACGGCCTCAGGCTGTACCAAGGGAGGCTCAGGTTGAACAGCAGGAGGAATTTCTTCTTGGAAAGTGTTGTCAGACACTGGATGGGGCTGCCCAGGGCAGTGGTGGAGTTTGCATCCCTGGACATGTCCAAGGAAGGACTGGACATGGCACGAAGTGCTCTGGGCTGGTGACAGGGCAGGGATCAGTCACAGGTTGGACTCAATGATCCTGGAGGGCTTCTCCAACCTCAGTGTTTCTGTGAAATCTTTGAAAATTACTGACAGTGACTTAAAATAAACATTTTCAGTGGTTCATGAACAGTTGTGATCTTGCAGACTTCCTTGTCCCTGACATTTTGGGTGGGTTTCTATGTGCAGGGTTGTGTCAAAGGTTTCTTCTACTGCAGGAGCCTGACAACCAAGCACCTGGTTTTGGAAACCACAGACATCCTTGCAGGGCAGCCATTCCTTTCACTGGCATTACATTTTAGAAACCTCTCTCTGGTAGGTCAGGATGAACCAGTTGTGCATGAAATCATCATTCCCCCAGTTGCAAAAGGCCATAATTTTGTACAGATGAAATACGGGAAAGGCTGACAGATGTAGAAAGGGAACTGTTTGCTGAATCAAACCTTGGAGAAGCAGAAAGAAGCCGTGGTTTTTCTCTAAGCACTGGCTTCCACAGGGACCTGGTCTCTGCAAGCACCAGTTCAGAGGGTCCCAATGGGCACACATGGGGCTCTTGTAGTGTCCATGTTCTGGTGCAGGGACAGTTCAGAGGCTGTGGAGATGCTCTTTGCTTTGGCTGCCTCTCCTGTGGTTGCAGCGAAACCTTAACAGAGCTGAGAGCTGAGGGTGCCATCACCTCTCTCCAGTTTTCCAATAAAAATCAGGAGAAGAAGGGTCCCTGGCTAAGCCAGAGAAGCAGGGAGCATAGGCAATGCCTTTCTATGTTATTATGTCTTTCCTCAGTTTCCCCAAGAAATACCACTAAGCGTTGCCCGTTTTACTGTGCTCAGGGATTTGACTTTGCTCTTCCGGTTGCAGGTGATGACCATCGTGGTTTTATGTGTCCTCAGGCTATTCCCTTTTGAGAATCTGATGCTCTCAGTCCTGGCTGGAATTGAGAGTCATAGCTCCTTTAAAGTGCCGGCTGCTAGAGCAAGGCCTGGTGTGCAGAAGATAAATCATGAAACATTTGTTTTTCAGCCCAGTTATTCTGGCTATTGCAAAGTTCCTTTTCACGCAGTTGTTTTAGGAGGTGAAATGCAATTGGATCAGTCCCAGGTTGCACCTGCATTTTCCTGATTTACTCCTTGCTTATGCAGATGCCATCTGATCATGTGCCTGCCTCTGGCCAGGAAAACATCGGGAGCTGCTGCTCCTGCTTTATCTTTTTGTCTAGACTTTTCCCACTGTGCATGTGTAATGTCCAGCTGCTCAGCTTGGTCCCTCCAGTGCCTGGAAGTGCAGGGCAGGGTCTGGCTGGTCATATCACTGTTTTTCTCTTTCTCCCCTCCAAAATACTGATTTTTGATTTCCTGGACATCTTGCAGCCAGCTTGCTTGTTTAAGATCAACATATGCACAAAGTGAGCCTGGGGTCATGGAATCATGGAACAGTTTGGGCTGGAAGGGACTTAAATATCATCCCCTCCTATTGTCACCGACACCTTCCCCTATCCCGGGCTGCTCCAAGACCCAACCTGGTCTTGGACACTTAAGAGATGAGGCAGCCACAGCTTCTCTGGGCAGGGTTTGTGCTGTCTGATACATCCTGCTCCTTCCCACTAAAGATTTTCCTAGAATTCCTCAGTGTTCCTATTCCCAGAGCCTCCTGAAGGGGCTCTGCCAGCCCCACAGCCCCTGAACACAGACAGCTTTTCTGCTGTATTTGCCCTGTAGCCTTCCAGCCCTCCTGGAGCTCTCACAGTGCCGTTGCTCAACTGGCTTCCCACGGTGAGTGCAGCTCCCAGCAGAGAGCACAGCCAGGCTGAAGCCTCACTCCCAAACCTCATTCCAGCTTTGCACCACCCACACGTAGCTGATGGAGGGAGCCTCACCTCTGCTCTATATCACCAGCTGCTGGTGACTCGTTCACTGTCTGCTCAACACACTCCAGGCTGGAAGGATGGAGCTTTTCCTCCTTCACTACCCATTTACCTGTCTGCTCATCGCCTTTCTAGTCCTCTACCAGGTGAAACCTGCATTCAGATTCTTCTGCAAGATGACCTTCTATAAGTTGTGGCTCTTCACCATAAGCACTGGGGTTGCCATCCTCAGTATTCCTCGTGGACGTAACGTGGACAACATGATGTAAGTTGTCTGTGGCTCCTCTCTGCCCTGAGCATTGATAGAGCCCACTCTATCCAGTGCTTTGATTTGGAGGGTCCTGCGGGTGTGGTATGATGGGGTGAGATTGGTTGTATATTGGTGTGGGGAGATGACAGACTGTAATTCAGAGAAGGCATGTGGGTTTAAATACTGGTTTGGGGTTGATAAAAAGAATAACAAATTATGGAAAGAAAGGAGGTAAAAGGTGACATAGGTTTGCCAAAGCAGGTAGTGTCAACAACCTGGATGTAATGCATATTGCTATTTTTGCTAAAGCTCTTTAATCTGGTTTTTGGAGCTAGATTTCCCTCCTCCCCATGGCTGAGCACTCTATTACTAAGTTGTGTCGAGAAAGACACTCCAGGGGCTCTTTCCATTCTCTACTCTGAGCCTGTGCACACCTGAGACACCACCATGGTGCAGTGCTAGCCCCTGCACGGGCACTGGTGTCCCCATCAGCTCAGTGACAGCCTGGTATCCCAGGTCTGGCAGTCCCACAGCCCATTCCTTTGCTGCCCTTCCTGTCTCTCCAGATTCCATTCAGACTCTCCAGGCTGTGAACTCACCCAGAGGCTGCATGGGGTATCCAGGAGTGATCAGTGGTGGTGGCAATCAGGAACCTGGGCTGAGTTAGGACAAGAAGAGAACTGCTACATGGTACTGCAGTGCTTGAACCCTCCTCAAGTGCTGCAGATGCAGGTTTTTCTATTTCATTTTATGCTTCAGTGGGAATTCATATCTCCTAATTGAGCATCAGCCCTTTGCTTTGAGACATTTTCTTCAACTCTTGACTTTGGTGCCTGATTTATTTTTTTTTTTCAGGTGTTTTTTAACCAATATTTCTTCAAATAGGTCTCCCAGCATTGCAGCCTAATGTCACCTAGAGGCAAACCCCTCTCTTTCCACAGCCAGCAGGGTTAGGCACAGTTTTACTGCAGCCTATATTCCCAACCCAGCAAGGTGGGGAGGAAAGCAGAATACAAAGGTGTGCTGTGAATCTGGATATTATTTAATATTTGGCTGATCCGGAACTTTTGGCTGGGTCATTGGTCATGTATGGCTTGAGGGAAACCTGCAAGGTGTATTTTTCTTCTGTAATTAAATAATTAGCTGCAGAGGGACACTGTTCTTCTCCAAGTCATGGTCAAAGCTGTGTTTGTGGGAAACTGGCAGAAGCAGTATGTGAGGTGGGCTGGTTTGGATGCAGAGCTTGGTCCCCAATTTCAGCCTCTCTTTGGCTAATTTCCACTCCTCTTTTCCAGGTTTTGGCGCACGTTGATTCTGCCACTCAAATATATCTTTGGCATTCACATAGTGGTGAAGGGCAAGGAAAACCTCAAGACTAAGAAACCTTTTGTCTTGGTGCTGAATCACCAGACCTCCCTTGACATAATGGGTATGTGGAGATCCTGCCTCCTGTTCCTGGCCCCAGGTGTTTGTAGCGATGGATCATATGGAATCCCAGGTGCCAGAGGCAGAAGAGCAGGAGTGGCTGCTACAGCTCTCAGCTGACCACAGCCCTCTCACAGATGATCTCCTTCAGTGCCAGTCCTGAGTGGATGGTCTGGAGACCCCCCAAAATTCCCCAAGGATTCTATGAAGCTTCAGGCATGGCATCTCCTAGAGCAGAGGGCTGTCACCCAGAATCTAGAGGGGCCCTGAGCGCAGATAATGACTTGTTCTGTCCTTGCTGTCCCCTTGTAGTGATGATGGAGATACTGCCGAGGCGCTGTGTGCCCATTGCAAAGAAGGAGATCCTGTACATGGGCACATTTGGCCTGGCCTGCTGGCTCGCAGGAGTCATCTTCATCGACCGCAAGAGAAGGGAAGAGTCCATTGGCACCCTGACAGAGGTGGCACACTCCCTGCACAAGGACAACGTGAGTAGGGAGGAGTCCAACGAGGAGCCGCTGGAAAACAGGAGTTTGGATGTGGGTGGAAAGAGATCTTTGTCTCCGGGCTGGGCACTGAGCAGAACAGAGTGAGAGCATCAGTGTGTTCTGCACCCGTGAATGGAGGTTAGGGGTACAGAGATGAGCCACAGGGCACCATCCCTCTGCAGTGGCTTAGAATTGTACCTGGAGGTCCTTCCATCCTAATGTCTTTTCCCTCCTGCAGGTACGTGTCTTGATCTTCCCTGAAGGAACTCGCAACCACGGTGGCTCCATGTTGCCCTTCAAACGTGGGGCCTTTCAGCTGGCTGTGAAAGCCCAGGTGAGACCCACCTTCCTTCTGCTCCTGGGGTGTGATTTGCCCTCTGTGGTCCACCAGCAAACCTGGGTCCTGGTCCCTGGCTTCCCTATGGTTTGAGCACATACCCAGGAGCCCTTGGGGGGGCAAAAGAGGGGTCTGTTTCTGTGACACGTGGAAAACCTTTGTTATAACTTGGGATAAAAGGGGGGACCTTCACAAAAGCCCTGGGCCTGCACAGGGAAGTTTCTGCTGAGTAGGACTTTGTAGATAGTAATCAGACAAACAACAGTTGTTGGCCTAAATTACAGAAATGAAAATACAAAACCCAATAGTGAGGACATGGGGTGATATAGTTAAATGATCTAAATATTCAAATAATCCTCCGAGTGTCTGCTGTGACAATTACCACAGAGGTAATAATTATCAAAAAGAATTCACCTGAAAACGAGTTGAATTTTGGAGGAAGGATAAGGAGATGTGTATATTCACTGTAGACTGCCTCCCCTCCAGGTCCCCATTATTCCTGTAGTGTTGTCTTCCTACAACAGCTTCTACAACCAGAAGGAGAAGAAATTTACACCAGGTGAGGATGACCTGTGGCAAAGAATGGTCTGGATGGTGGTGCAAGCCCAGTCTTCAGCGCCATGACTGGGGTGGCAGAGGACTACATGTAATAGGGAGATGGCACACAGAAAACAGCAGTTTCTGTCTTCTTGGGAAGAAATGGGACATTTCAGGTGTCACATTTTCCTCTCCCCTTGGATTTCTCACTACTTGTCCAATACCTGTCCAAGACAACTTGGAGAAGCAGCAAAGTCCTGGGGCAGGTCCTGCCTCTGACTCCCCCATATTGCCCTTGGATCTGCAGGTGCATGGAGAGCTAGGAAGAATTTATAGTAACAAAAATTTCTGTACTGGCCACTGATAAAAATTTTAGGGGAAAAAATAACACAAGTCTTGAGAAAAGTAAGTAATTCTGTTCCATTGTGCTGCCACCCACCTTAAAATGGACTTCTGCCACTTCCCACCCTTTCCCAGGCTAGTCCTAGTGTTCCCTGAGGAGATGATCTGCAATTCTCATTCCTCCCATTGTTTTGGCTGGGTGTAGTCATTCCCTTGCAGGCCTGGAAAGAGAGAGTGGTGCAAATGATAAATATGGAATTGCCTGTTTCCAGTCATCCAGTCACCTGCTGTGTTTATCCTCTCCCTGTTCACACACAAGTCTTTTGGATCTGAAGTGTTCCCCCACCTGAGGGTCAACAGGACAATGAGCAGGTATTTTGCCGGCCTGTTCCCTTCCCTTCACAACCCTGCTCTGGGAAATCAGAGAATAACCTCCTGGGGAGGGATCTTTGAAGCCGCTGAACATTTTGTTTGAGCAAGGCCAGGTCTAAAGACAGATGAGTTAGCTTTGTGACCAGAAAGGGTTGTATTAACTCCAAGGATGGAGATTCCAATAATTACCTGCACTTTTTAGGAAAGACTTTTTGCAGTTACATGTACCATTTGCCTATACACAACTTCAGTCACCCTGGGAATTCATGGTTTGCTAATTCCATGCTCAGCTGATCTTTGAGCTCTTTTCCAAATGGCTGTAAAATAGGCAGGACCTGCACTGCTAAAGAACCCTAGTTAGCTTTTCTTGCACTTTCCCCAGCTGGAGGTTTTGCCAAAGCTGATTCTGAAGATAGTGGTCAAGACTCCTGCATACTGAGCAGGTCCGTGGGTCAGGGCAGCTCCCTGTGTCCGCAGTAGCTCTGGATGTGCTGAGGAGCCTCTCAAAAGCCCAGCTCTGTGCCTGGTGTTGGACACTGTCATTCATGGAACATACCTAGTGCTTCCTGGAAGTCTGTTCCCAAGAGACCTGAATTTTCAGCACAGCCTTGTCATCACTCAGCTCTTTCAGTAGGAGCAAGTGAAGTGAGGTACCAGCCTGGCTTTGAGTGTAAGATGTGCAGGCAGGTAACAATCATGGAATTACAGAAGGGTTTGGGTTGGAAGGGACTTGAAGCTCATTTCTTTCCACCCCTTACCATGGGCAAGGACGCCTTCCACTAGACCAGATTGCTCCAACCCCCATCCAACATGAAAAACCCTTTTCTTTTGTGAAGTTCTTCCCTTTGTTTGTTTTACCTCCTTCCCACACCTCTGCCACTGGCACTGCTAGATCTCATTCCAGGCACGCATGTGAAGTCATGCAAGAACCTTACGACGCTTCACAGACTCTCCCCAGATCCCCGCATACCTGTCTGTGCAGGCACTGTCTTGTCTCCACTGGGACAAAACAGGAGACTCTTGGTGCCAGAAGAGAAGAGCATGATGGCATCTCCCCAGTATGTTCTTCCAGTTTACACCAGTCCTTTGCTTAGGTGCTTCCCCAGAGAAATCTTACATACCAGGGAATCCTGGCCACAATTTCTCTCATCCCAAAATGTGTTTCTGGAAGGAGGAACCATGCTAAATTTGGTATACATAGACAGAGCACAGCCAGTTAAGACATGTTGTATTAAATGTCTTCTCTTTGCCCGTGATCTAGACAGACCCTTATATCTTTCCACAGTGAAAGCTCATCCTATATGAAGCATTGCACTGTGTTGCAGGAGAGATTCACCTCTTTCCATATTTGTGATTTTGTGCTCTCTGTGAATGGGAAAAGCCCAGGCTGGATTTTTGCTGTGTGCATTTGGGATGTGGCTGGGCTCCCACACCACTGGTGTGGGAATGAGTGCACTTCCTTGGTTGGCACCAACCCTCCTGCTGTACTGTCTCCGGCTCTCCTATACTACTCATGTATTTTTTTAATCCCTGTCTCACATTCTTCCAGGAAAGATGATCATCCAGATCCTGCCAGAAGTGAAGACGCTGGGCCTAGGCCCAGATGATGTTCCCAAGCTGACGGAGCAGGTCCGTGACTCCATGCTTTCCGCCTACCAGGGGATATCGGGAATGACAAATGGAGCTTCCCATTAGTGATCCCATCCTCCAGCTCCAGCTGTGTGCGCCACAGCTGAGGGGAGGCCATGGCAACCACAGGAAGGTCTGGCAGCGGAAACAACTGTGGATTGCAATGCTGACATACCAGAGACAGGCAAAACATCCACCAAAGAGAGAAGCTTCCAAGGGGAAGGTTGTTATGTTCCTCCAAGAGAATGTGCCACCCAGAGGGACAGACATACAATGGACAGCTGGACATTTCTGTGTAATCATATTGCTGAGAATGTCCCATGTCCCACCAGCCGGACCCCAGGCAGATCTGGGCTCTTCCTGTGATCATCACTGCCTGCTTATAACCACCTTTCCCTGTTCAGATCCAACAAGGCGGAGGCATTGATCCCAAGCCTGTGACCATGCTGCCTGGGAAGTGGCTGCCTTGGGGTTTGAGGTCTGCCACATTCCCCTGGAACACACTCAGGAGAAGGCGCTGTTTTGTTCCTCTTCCATGGGGAGGATTTGGGAGGTACCTCTGCCATGAAAGACAGAAACCAAGGCAGCTTTGGGAGAGGGGAATTAAAGACCTTACGCGTGTCTACAGGGCTTGGTGGTTTCTTTGGCTTATTTAGACTTCATTTTAAGCTGAGGAAGATTCTGCTTTCAGGGTTGGACACATCTTCAAAATGCGAGAGGGACATGTCCGGGGACTCAGAAACCAGAGGCAAACAGCAGGAATATGCTGCCTAATATCCTGGCCATGCCCAGCCCGGAAGTGTTCAAAAGATGTGTAAATCTGGTGCTTAGGGACATGGTTTAGTGGTCAACCTGGCTCTGCTGGGTTAATGGACTTGATGATCTTGGAGTGCTTTTCCAGCCTTACTGATTCTGCAATTCTATGATGATTCTATTATAACTTCATGATTTTTAGTACAACCTATATATCTCTCAACTCAAACTCTGGGAGCTGCAGCTCCTGATTTCTGAGTCCAGCCTGGTTCTGCCCTGCCTTCTATGTCAGAGGATGTCCATCAGCCACGATGTGATTTGCTTTTTTGTGGTGGTATGTTTAGCTATGAACCAGAGCCAAAGATTGTTTTGGACACAGGTCTGGCTTACACAGAATCACACAGAGATTCACAGAAACACTGAGGTTGGAGAAGCCCTCCAGGATCATTGAATCCAACCTGTGACTGATCTCCCCCTTGTCAACAGCCCAGAGCACTTAGTGCCATGTCCAGTCCTTCCTTGGACATGTCCAGGGATGCAAACTCAACCACTGCCCTGGGCAGCCCCATCCAGTGTCTGACACCCCTTTCCAAGAAGAAATTCCTCCTAATGTCCAACCTGAGCCTCCCCTGGCCCAGCCTGAGGCCGTTCCCTCTCCTCCTGTCCCTGTTCCCTGGAGCACAGGCCGACCCCCCGGCTGTCCCCTCCTTGCAGGGAGTTGTGGAGAGCCACAAGGTGCCCCCTGAGCCTCCTTTTCTCCAGGCTGAGACCCTTTCCCAGCTTCCTCAGCTCCTCCTGGGGCTCCAGTCATTTCCCCAGCTGCATTCCCTTGTCTGGACATGCTGTAGCCTTTCAATGTCCTTCTTGCAGTGAGAGGCCCAAAGCTGAACCAAAGGATTTGAGGTGGGGCCTCAGCAGTGCCGCCATGGTGGACAGGCACTGCCCTGGTCCTGCTGGCCGCACTGTGTCTGGCACAGCCCAGATGCCATTGGACTCTTGCCCATCTGAGCACACTTGTGCTCTTGTTCAGCCACTGTCAACCAGCTCCTCCAGGCCCTTTTCTGATGGAAAGATTTCCAATTCCTCTGCCCCCAGCCTGTCATTGATGCCAGCTGCAGCTGAGTGCACAAGGATGTGTTTTATTACTGCTCAGAACACCCAAAGCACAGGTTCACTGTAGGATTTAAATAAAACTTGTTTCACAGCTTCAAGATGCAGCTGCCATGCTTCAGTGTCTTCAAAGGCAGAAATCTCACTGCTGATTAGAAGCAGCCTAAACAGCTTCTTCTCTTGTGCAAAGCCAGGAGGTTAGGAAAGTTTTGGTGAAGATTACATGAATGTGCTAGGTTCTGAGCTGATACAAAGGATAAGGAATTTGATTTTCGCAATGCAAGCATGCCGTCCTGCACGTTCGACACCCATTCAGGATGAGAAGTGAAAAAACTTGTTGTAATTACACTTTTACAGAGCGAGCAAGCCTTTGATCAATTTTTTAGGGCAACAGAAAATAAAATATCATTGCCTTTCCATCTGAAGACTTGCATTACTGGAAGTTTTTAGAAATAAATGATACTTTTAAAAATCACATTACAGAAAATAAAACAGGTTATATAGTTTTGAGCTCCCCTCTGGGAAACCATGTGCTGATATTCAGTCAACAGCAGCCAGCGGAGCCTGATGTCCAGGCAGGAGTTTTCCAGGAGCAGCTCAGTGCCACCATTAAGGGTTTCCAACACTGGTCTGATGAGTAGGATTAGAAACTGTCAATAAAGCAGAAAAAGCTGCTGAGAGGCAGAAAGTCCTTCCTGGACACACCATTTTTGTCCACCTTTTTGTTGTCCCTGTATCCTTGCACCTCTGAGACACTGTGGTGCTTTCAGCTTTAGAATGAGTGATTTGAGGGCAATTTCTTGCCATTTCAAAAGGTTAAATTCTAGCAGCTGCTTTTAGCCTGGGAATTTCACTCTCTCTGGGCTACACAAACCCTTTGACTTCCCTCAAACCTGTGAGAAAGGAGCCACAGGAAGCAACTCAGCACATTTTAGTGACCATAAGAATATGATAAAAAAAAAGAAAAAAAAAAAAAAACCCTCTGCTGTTTAGAGAAAATGAGCTGGACTCAGACCCTAAAGAATGGGGGGAAGCCACCATAATTTAGCCTTTAAGTGCAAATATCTGTCTTAAACAGCAGTGTTTCCCTCAAATAGTTACTCAAACTCAATACAAGAACTGCATGGAGATGCCTTGTGGTCTGTGCCTTGCAGAAGGATAGTGTAGGTGATCTCTAAGTATTGTGATCACCTATAAATGGGTTGTCAGAAGGACAAAGAATCTAACCCAGTCCATTTTTCTTAGTCTCTGTTCTCCCACATCATTTCAGCTGGGAAAGCCATAGTTAAAAGTGTTTCAGTAGGACATTGGGTGTCCACATCTCTCAGAGAAAGACACTGTTCTACTGTGGTACATCATAACCTTTGATAATGTATTTTCAGCTACTGGTGTGTGAGGCCCAACAGTGTCAAAACTACTCCTGATATACCTTAAACTGATTTAAAGCTTTGGGGAAGATGAAGGGAGAGCAGGAACTTGGAGCAGCCGAGTAAGACCTTGCAGCAGGTTGGCTAATTCTAGTTGATGTTTTCATCAACACCTTTCCTGTCAGAAAATACTGTGGCTGTCCTGGAATAAGGTCTTTAGAGGACACATTCCCAAAGTCCAGAATAGGCTGGATTTTGAGGGATTTCCTATCTGCTTGAAAGGAAGAGGCAGGGAATAAGGGATGATGAGTGATGGGTTGCCTGGAAACCCAGTTAACAGCACCTCTACCTCCAGTGCTGCCTGAGTGCAGCTAAATGGACAATCATTGTCTTTTGGGGGGCAGAGTCAACCTTAATTCTTTCATTTTTTTAGGCATGGAAGAGACCTCATAGTGCATTTATTATTTTTGACAGATCTCAGACCACTGGTACCTTTTGTAGCACTCTCAGGTTCACCTTTCCATGAAGAGAGGTCAAGCACGTCAATCTCTCGGCAATCAGTGAAGTCCTCAGGATAAGTGTTGATCTTCAACACATCCCTGGGTATCTTTTTGATATGAGTAATGTCACAGATCACCCTTGACATGGAGATTTTTCTCAGTGCTTGCAGCTGTTGTGGAGTGAAAACTCCTGGGTTTTCCCACCAGAATCTGCAGTGAAATTTTCAGAAGCAGTTTGTAATCTCTAGTTACTTGCTGAGATGAGAACCTGACCAAGGTGAGTCTGAATGGTGCTTAGATCCACCTTCTCCAGGCACACTCCTTTAGAAGGAGGTGTCTCCAGTGTGGCCAGATCTGGATTATGCCAATGCAGAGAGCTTGCCTCTTCCACACAGCATCAGCAATCTGCTGGGTTGCAGGGATTTATGCCCTGAGAGCAAAAGTCACCTCAGGAAGAGGCCACAGCAGGTCCTCCATTATCTGGAGCTGGTACTCCTCAGCCACATCTAGAGGAACAGGCTGCAAAAAACAGTCCTTTGGCAACTGGGCTAAAATCAAGGGGTGAGCCTTGCTAGGAGCACTCACTGGAGTGTTGTAGATGGGTTGGATTAGTATGTCACAGGAAATGTCAGCATTTCCTCCCTAAAAAATGCCACAGGGAATGTATCTCTCACCTGTCCCCAACACGCAGGTTCAGGAACTGAGTGCCAATAATGCAGGACAGGAGGGGCCCAGCTCTGCCCTGGGGAACCAGAGGCTCTGCAACTGCCCCAATCCAGAGGTCAATATTGTACTGTGTCCCATACACATTCATGAACTTCTTCACCAGTTTGGGATTGCCCAGCACCTCTGACAATTCTTCTGTAGTTTTGGGTTGGGAGAGCCCACAGAAGCCCCTCTAGGCATTGTAACCTGCAAGAGCAGGAGCAGCAGATGACCAGGACCCACCACCACGTCTCCATAGCACCCTTCTTGGCCCATGAGCACTGCACACTTCTTCTTATGGCATTAAAGGATCTGGAAGGTGCTATTGTCCAGGTAGTCCCACAAATGTCACATTTTCAAAGGTCCTTCTCGTATGTACACTAAACTAACAGTTTGGGTTGTCTTTGTGACTACATCTCATTCTGTTGGTTATATCTTTCTGCTGCTGAGGATGAATGCATCAGTCCTTGCAGATTTGAGGGGCAAATTTTCTATAATTAAATTTGTATAATTTGGTTGTGTTTAACCCAAGAGCATCTATTCCTCTCTAGCACCTGGGGCACTCCCACCTATGGGTGCAAGTCACTTCTGCTCAGAACTGTGGCTTGTCTGGGACAAAGAACAAAGCCAGGGAACCTGTCCAAGCCCATGTGAAAGCTGAACTTGGTCACTTGTGTCTGTACCTTCTGTACCACACATGCTCTCTCTTTGCAGTACACCACTGTCTCTCACCTGCTTTCTTACATTATCTTTGATTTCTAAGCCTTTTGTTCTTGTTGTAAATGTCTCACAAAAAATTTTATAATACAGAAAACCTTTATTTCCTGAGCTTGACTGTCTGTCCATCCTTCACCCTCAAATCAAGGTACTGGTTTTTCCCGTTAGTATGAAGCTTTGTTCATTCATGGAATAAGCAGCAGAAGGAAAAAAAGTCTTAATTACAGGAGGTATGGGCTTGTGTCTCCTTACCTGGAAGGCCATGGTCTCTTCCCCACTGCAAGTTCACGGCTTCTAGATCCAGACCCATCACCACTGTCTGTTGAAAGAGGTGGTTCTGGAGCTCCTCAACAAGCAGCTGGTTCTGTTTCATGAGTTTTGCATGATCCACAACCATGCTCCGGATCAGGGGGTCGATGCCTCCTGCAGCCGTGTCAAATGAAAGAAAGATTTTTTGTGCCAAGGAACAGCTCTGGTGGTTCCTTTCACACAGCTGAAGCAGTCTCCTATGGTCTGGGTGGAGTTTTCATCTCCATATTTTCATCTGGCACAGGGAGTTTCCTGCCTCCTGGAGCAGCAGGAGCAGCTGCACCATCTGAGTGTGTGTGGAACACCCAACTGTGAGGTCTTGCTGAGCTGGGAGGTGTCCAAGGAATGACTGGACATAGTGCTCAGTGCTCTGGGCTGCATGACAAGGTAGGGGTCACAGGCTGGACTTGATGGTCTTGGAAATCTTTTCCAACCTAAATGATTCTGGGATTATGTAATTCCATGCGCCTGACCAGCAGATCTCCACCTCAGGACCAGAGCCAGGACCAAGACCACTGCCCCATGTTCTTACACTCCATCATAATTCTCCACGGAGCACAAAAGGTCAAATGCATAAGGACATGGGAGGAGGGACCCAAAGGCTGAAAGCTCGCATTCAAACGGGACACAAAAGGCGGCACTGACACGTGGCC
The DNA here is from genome assembly GCA_013400315.1 of Bombycilla garrulus. Lineage (NCBI taxonomy): Eukaryota > Metazoa > Chordata > Aves > Passeriformes > Bombycillidae > Bombycilla > Bombycilla garrulus. Next base: position 219,997 of record VXBU01017426.1, on the reverse strand, counting down.
AAATCGGAAAGCTAGGGAGAAAACATTTGAGGCCCCTGGATCCACCTTCTCATCGTAACCACTGTACAAAGGGATCCACTTGCTAGTCTCCTCAGCCGCCAGGAGTGGGAGGTAATCTCTGTATGTTATGATCTGAAAAAGCACAAGAGCACAACAAGTTACCAGAAGCTGCAGCAGAAATGGCATCAAAAGTCAAGTGCAGAGAATGAATGTGCACTCTCTGCAGCAGAATTCCTTAAGATCTTCAGAAAAAAAAAGAGCTATAGTAATGGAATAAGTTTGGCATAATGGATTTAAATTATTTTTAAATGTGAAAGTATTTTATCTAATAACTAATTTATACATTAATATAATGAATAATTGATAAATTAGTAACATGATGCAAAAAAAAGCTCTGGATACCCATGCTGTCTCAGATGGACCATCATTGTTTAAAATTTCTAACTCCTACAAATAATTCCAGTGATTCGGCAAAACATTTTCATCCTTTTGCCTGGAGGAAAAACCATTTCGAAGTGTGTGGATGATAAACAGTGAACAGTAATCAAGTACCTGGTTTATGGCAATCACAATCTTTCGACTCTCTTGGTAAAGCTTTTCCCCATCCCAGTGGGGATTTAATTTCTTCAGCTCTGTAGTCAGGCGATTGTGCTTTCGGGCAAAGAGAGTGTGCAATGCAGAGAGTCCCAGGTTTTCTGTCACTTGTTTGTCACCTAAAATGAAAATATTTTAGGAATTTTGTACATTTCTTTCAATTTCAGAAGCAAGTTTTTGTGTTAGGACTGACAAGTAACAAGTGGTGATGTTCCTGGCAATAATGCTGCAAGTGCCCCATCCCTGGAAGTGTCCAAGTCCTGGTTGGATGGGGCTTGGAGCAACCTGGTCTAATGGAAGGTGTCTCTGCCCATGGAACAGGACGGTCTTTAAGTTGCCTTCCAACCCAAACGCTCTTGTGTTTCTATGAAAACTGGAGGGGACTCAGTGAAGACCCTCTGAGATTATGGAAGAAGCACTGAGCATCTCCTCACTCAGCAAGGAGCCCTTCTCACAGGCAGAGAATGAGGAAATGAGAACACTCTCATTCATAAGAGAATGATTGATTTTGCAGGCTTCACATTTATAATGTTTTTTGGGTTTTTTTTTAATGTTATGCTTGTGATGAATCACTTCAAATTTGAACAAGTTCTGTTTGTCCTCAGTTGTTTGTCTGAAATTTAAAAGACAAACTTCTAGACTTTTCTTATGATGTAGGGTGGGTTAATTAATCAATTAACTAGTTTGTTTAAGAACTGTAGTCTTTATTGGGTTGAAAAGTAAATCATAGAATCACAGAATGGAAGGGAGTTTAAAGCCCATCCTATTTCAACCTTCTACTACCTCAGGTTGCTCAAAGCCCCATTCAGCCTGACCCTGGACACTTCCAGGGATGGGGCAGCCACAGCTTCTCTAGGCAATGTTTGCCAGGGCCTCACCACCCTCACAGGGAACAATTTTTTTCTGTATATCTAATTAAAACTACTCTCTTTTAGTGTGAAACCAGTCCCCCTTGTTCTCCCTCCATCAATTACTGATGCAGTCCCTCTCCAGCTTCCCTGTAGTCCCTTCAGATCCTGGAAGGTGCTGTGAGGTCTCCACACAACCCCCTCTTCTCCAGGCTCAAAAGCCTCAACTTTCTCAAGGTGTCAGTGCTGACAAGCTGACAATTGGCATTCAAGTAATGAATAGTGAATTCTAGGTAGAAGAAAAAAGCTCCTGAGAAGTTTTAAGCACTGGTGGCTATTCTGTTGAAAACTTCTCCTGCTTTTGAAAAGACTTTATAAAGGAAGAACAATTTGCTGTAATTCTTCTGGGAAATTAAAATAATTTTTGTGTTTATTAATCAATTATTGCTTGGTTATTTTTCTTTTCTAACTGCGGGGAGGATTCCCTGTCTTTCCCCTTACACGGTCATGTCTTGAAGTACCTCATTCAAATATCACAGAATCACAGAATACTCTCTGTTGGAAGGGACCCACGAAGAACCTGTAAGGAAATATTTGTCCCTTTTTGACTTTATGACCCACTGAAAACAACCTCCCAGCTGCACCTTACCTGCTTTAAAACAGGGGATGTTGTCACTCTTGTTGGAGAGAACACAAACACTGTGTGTCGTGTTCTCAAAGAGCAGCAATTCCAGCCCCGCGTCCATGAAATCCTGGTTCACGGCCATCAAGCCCAGCTGGTTGGTGAGATTTCTCAGGCTCCTTGCCAGGGAGTCGTCACTGCTGTATACTGTGCTGGCATCAATGAAGGATGCGGCAGCATTGAGCTGCTCCCAGATGAAGGTCCTTGGGTTGCACACGGAGGCTGACTGCACGAAAGGCATGCAGGTGTCGGAGCTCATCATCCGCTTGTCGTCAGGGGGGAACTCAATCAAATGAGCCAAGTGATGCATCAGAAAGCCCCGTGGTTTTATTTTTGCTGCTGTAAAAGAGTGTGGCATGGGTGAGAGTCAGGGTACCTTAATGGGGAAGCAGGGCAGCTTGAAGGCACAGCTGGTGTGGCACTGGAGCTCCAGGCTGGCTCCTTCCCCGCTGGCAGGGGCCAAGTCAATGTCGTGGTTGACCCACTGGCTCCAGTGCATGAAGACCAGTGAGAGCTGCTGGTCTGCAGTGATGTTTGCGTTGGCTCTGTGAGCAATTTCATTGAATACTTTTCGAACCTGCAGAAAACCAAAATGAAAATATGACTGTCTCTGCCATGGTGAATTTGCCTCTCACTTAACTCCCATTGTGAGATCTTGGAATCACAGAATCATGAAGGTCAGAAAAGACATCTGAGATCATCAGTCTTCAACTGAGTATCCTTATTCCCTCTAACTATATTGAGAAGTGCCACATCTACCTGATTTTTGAGAACCTCCTCCACTGCCCTGGAGATCTTGCTCCAATGCTCAACCTGTATGTCAGTGAAGACATTTTTCCACCTCCTCTAGTACAATTTGAAGGTATTTCCTCTTGTCCCGTCACTCGTTCCCTTGGAGAAGAGGCCAACCCCCACCTACTCCTTTCAGGTAGTTGTAGATCACGCATAAGATGATGTTAGATAAATTACTAAGAGTTAATAATGACATTACGCAGCTCCATGTAATTCCCCAGCTCCATCCAATCAGTTGTAAAGTAGACCACACAGTCTTTCAGCCAAACAAGGCTTCATGGAAAGCCCGTTCCAGCTGAAACTTGATTGTGAACACCAGAAAGTCTAGAACATGGCTGAGGAACTACCAAGCCTTGTGGTTTGTACAAACCTCCTGCTGTCCTTGAGCACTGAGTGCAGCAATCCTTGGGACGCATACTTCGGAAACTGCTTAGGAGAGCGTCCACAACTTTTTTGCTCATGTCTGTCTCCAACAAAAAATATTAACCTGAGCCATAACTCAGTTGTGGAAAAGCAGTCTGAGATAAAAGATCATGCAATTTACATTCTAGATGTTGCCACGGCTTCCTTCCTGATGTGTGCGTTGCGGGCAGTGTCCATACTCATGGCTGGATTAGGATAACAACTCTCACCAGTGGGAGTGGGAATCCATTGCAGTGCTTTCCTTCACTTGCTACTCTGGGAACAGACACTCCATCTTCATATAGGGCTGGGAGCAGTGTGTAAAGGTATGGTTAGAGGACCCCAGGAGGGAGTGATTTCTGCAGCATCAGCAGAAAAACAACTTCTGTTATTTTTTCAAACATCAGCAGCCTTGTACAGGCCAACATTTCACAGCCCTTTATTCCATGTCTGAGCACTCTGGTAACAGGGATGAGACTGGAAAAACACCAAGAAGCAAATTATACCAAGGTTATTACTGTGGAGAATAATCAACTTTTTAAAAAGGTGCCTCGTGTCACTCTATTAATTTTATCTGTCACTTAACCCTACATTAATTTTATCTATTTTATCATTTAAATCTCTGTACCACTTCTGTCTTCATTGCCCTCTCAAGATCAGACTCACAGCAGAGCCATCAGCATGGTGAGAGTGGCTATGTCTTGTCCACCTGGGGGCTGGAAGCTTGCAAGGAAGAAGATTCTCCACCTCTCTTTGGATCTGTGCCAAAGCTGCCCTTTGGGGAAGATTTTACACAGACCCTGCAGCTGTGACCATTGTGGTGCCTTGCATTGCTCTGAAAAGTTTGGATTGCTAAAGTCAGTATTTTGTCAGAAGAACAATAATTCTGATTGAGCCAATGATCTATGGCCCTGTGGGCACAAAACTCAGACAATGTCTGTCTATATCATGTGGCATTCAGGCTTCTGGTCTGGTTGACAAGGGGATGAGTCAAAGGTTGGACTTGATGGCCTTGGAGGTATTTTCCAACTTAAATGATTCTGTGATTCTGCACTGGAAAAGGACAGGAGCACCCAGTGTTTACAGAAGTGTGCTGTGAAATAAGAGCATGTCCTAGGAAAATGAGTGTGCCAGAGCTGAAGCAACTCTATCAAATATTAAGTACTCAGAACCACCAGGGTCTTATTCTGGTTGTTATTACTTTCCTTGCAGGCAAACTATAACCATGGTGTGCACCTGAAGCTGAGCAAGATTCTAGGGAAAACATTAACACCACAGGGACCCTTCAAGCCCATCTCTCTGAGAGCCCAACAAGGCCAAGGACAACCCTACTCTGAGCCTCAAATCAGCATGAACACAAAATCCCACAATGGGTCAGGCTAGAAGAGATCACACTGGGATCACCTGGTCCCATGTCCCTGCTCAGGCAGGGTCATCTCAGACCACACAGCAAAGGACTCTGTCCAGATGGTTCTGGAGTACCCCAGTGAGAGAGAGTCCACACCCTTCCTAGGCAGACAGACCATGCTGTCCTTGTGAGGCTGGAGGCCGTGGAGTCCAGGGGAACAGACTGGAAAACCCCAGTGAGTGCGAGCTCTCCATATTCTGATGCAGAGATGTGCTATGTCATCACATCTGGCACATCTGTTTCATGCCAGATGCACATTGGATGCAAGTCCCACTCAGATTTTGGGGATGGCACTGACACAGCAGGACAAGGAGCCTTGACCGCCATTACCAGAGTAGAAATTTGGTAATTTTCTGTTTAAAAAAAAAAAAAAAAATCGGAAAAGGAAGTAAATGTTTGGTCCCAGCTTTGAACCTGGGGGGAAACTATGTGCAAAAAAAGCTGATGAACTAATTTTCTCAGATAAAGGATGTACAGTACACAAATTTGTAAGATGCAAGAATTAAAGTCTTATTTAATTCCTATCCTTACTCATCACAGAGATACATCAACAGCTGAATATTATTATCTGAATCAGCTGGAGAAATTAGTATTATCCCTATGGAAGAGTGGAGGGATGATTTCCTGTAGCCTCCAGCAAAATGAGAGGCTGAATCATAGCCTCAAAATTTCCTCAGCTTCTTGTCTGCCCTCACCCCAAGAAGTCCTTTCCTTCATCCAAAGAAGCACATAAAGGGCAGTGGGCACAAATCTGAGATTTTCAAGAAATTACATCTTTTTCCTGACAGGCAAAGGTAGAAATGAATCCTCTGTTACATGCTCATTAAACTGAGCATTTCACTCTTCTTGCCCTTTAGAAAGGCACTTTCACAAATCATCTACCCCAGGTCAGAATACAGACTTGAGACTCTCCTTGTCCACACACAAATCGCATTATGTGTCATGTCCATTACTCGAGTCTAAGTGCAGTTCCCAAGGCTTTTACATGTCAGGCAAGCACTCCCGTGTCACCTCCAGCCAGCATTTGTGGTGTTCCAGTGCAATCTTTGGAGCCTCCAGAAAATCCAAGATATCCCGCTCACCAAGGCCAATGTACATTCAGCAGTGTACAGGACATCCAGGCAAACAGGGCAATAATCATTCAGTAGTTATCTGATCAAGCAGTAGATCTCCTCTGTCTTGAGAAGATGCAGATTTCTTTTCTCTCAGTCTCTTGGTATTGCTAACATTACTTCTTGGTCCTGTTCAGGCTGCAGATCTTCACCCCTAAATCCCAGCATAAACCCAGAGCTGTGTAAACCACTGATGATGTTTGCTAAAAAGTAGCTGTAGGAACAAGGTCATTAAACTCCAGCAACACAAACAAAAGAAAGACCTTATTATTGTGTTCCTATTTCCCATCCATGGCGAAAGGCAATATCCTTCCCTTCCTCATTTGACACCTCTGATACTCCTGCAAGTTCCTTCAACTTTATTTTCGTAGAAATCATAGAATCATGCAATCCCAGACTGGTTTGGGTTGGAAGGGACCTTAAACGTCATCTCATTCCATCCTGTCCTATGGGCAGGTACACTTTCCACTAGAGCAGATTGCTCCAAGCCCCATTTAACCTGGCCTTGGGTGACAAAGACACATTTAAATCCCAGGTGTGAATGATATTGCCTCAAGTTTAATAATGATTAAGGATTAATTTGGGTACCATTTCAAATGTACAAAGTTTCTTCTTCACCTGCCAGTGGTGTATTTTTCCTCTATTTCAAACTGTGGATTTATTTACAAACTGAGAGCCAGTTGCCTGTACAAGCCAACCTGTCCTTGTCCTAGGCACAGGTTTACAGAACTGTATCCAGTGCATCTTCTGCTCCAATGGATGAAGGGCAGAGCTTATAAAGGGATGGAGTGAGCAGGATGAAACAGATAAAAGTGAGAAGTAATAGGCTACAGCACAGAAACTGTAGAGAAGGAATACCTCCCAGCAGCACAGGGGTGACATTTAATAAAACCAAATTGTCCAGCTTTAAAAATAGAAAGGCTGCAACACTAAATGAGAACTTTAACCCTTTTTGGATAAATGATAGCAACAACAAGGGATGTTAAGGAGGTGGCATCACAGCATCACTGAGGTGCTCAGAGGTGTCTCCATCTATTTGATGCCCAGGAGTGACATCACCTCTTTTGGAAGCTCTCCTTTAAAGACTCAACGCTCAAGGTGATGAAGTCTCCTTGGTACATCTCCCCCCCTGCCATGGAGATACTTCACAGCCATGGGAGGTGCTCCAGGTGGGCCCAAGAGGCTGGGGAGACACTAGTGAGGACAGGCTGCTTGATGACTCCTTCCAGACCTCCCTCAAGCAGCAGACACAGTGCCCAGGGCTGTAAAGTCATGGAGAGTCATCTTTGACTTTCCAGCACAGTGGTAGGACCTGCCACAGACACCAGGACAAGCTACTGCTCATCCACCCACAGAAAAAACTCATTTTTCAAGGCCTAAATGGGACTCCAGTCCTGAGCAACAGCTAGAACACTTCTTCCATAAGAACGACATTCCTTCCCCAGGGGCTGCAGCTTTATTTCCCTTCCCGTGGACAAAAGTCCCTGAATAAAACCTTCCATTCCCCCTCATGAACCAAACTTCTTCCTGCCCCATCTTTTAGCAAGCCTTTCTTCTATCCCTTCCACTTCTTTTCCAGACTGTAAATCCACGCTCAGGCGGGAAAGCGGAAAATGGCTTCTCTGGAGATGGGGCTGGCAGGACCTGAGGACAGAATGCAGGAAGATGGTTTCTCCATTTTCCATGTATCTTCCTGCTCTGGAATCAGTTCCCATCTTATCTGAAAATGTGGGACACAGAAGAAGCAGTTGTCAGGCCCCTGGAAAGCCACTAGGAGAACACACGGCTTCAAATACTCCACAGATTTATTTAAGCAAAGAGAGTGGAAGAAGCTTTAGATCCCACTGCAGTTTCCATTGTGCCCCGCAGCTGGGAGATATGGGAGTCATCCACTGCCATGGACAATTTTTCCTGGACTGCAGCTTAAATTCTTAAGAGGCTGGATATGTCAGTAGAAGCAAAAGAGGTCCACAGATTTTATGGCTTCATTCAGTGCTTAACCCTGTGAAGGAATGTCTGTATGGACAGAGCTTTCAGCGGTTCCCTGGTATTCTAAAGCTCCTCTGAATCATCCTATGCCCTCACATTGCAACCTGTGACTTGCTGGTTTATGGTGAGAGCAGTGTCTTTAGCATTGTATCAAGTGATGGGAGGGAACAGTGAATCAAGGAATCACAAAATCATTTAGGTTGGAAAACCCTTTAAGACAATTGATTCCAACCATTACCCCAGCACTGCCAAGGTCACCACTAACCCATGTTCCCAAGTGCCACATCTCCATGTTTTTTGAGCAATTCCAAGGGTGGCGATTCCACCACTGCCCTGGGAAACTTGTTCTAGTGCCTGATCATCATTTCAGTGGAGGAATTTTTCCTAATATCTAACCTAAACCTCCCCTGGCACAACTTGAGGCCATTCCCTCTCCTCAGGAATGGTGAGAGCTGTGTGCTGGGTCCAGCAAAGTCGGTGCTCGGGGAGGGCTGTCACTGTTTTCTGAAACTTGGAAGATTAAAGGGTGAAAATGAGAGCCTGAACCTTTCCTTGATTTAGAAGCTCTGCCTCATGACACACCTTGTGGTTTTCTCTATTGCATAATATTGCAAAGTGCCATTTGTTACAAGAGAAAAGCTGTCAACTCTTTGTTGAACTCAGACTTTTCTGTAAACACATTCTGTTCTTTTAACCAGGCAAGATGGTTTTGTCTGTAAATATGACAAGAATTGTAGATGAAAATAGCTGTTCACTGCCAACGATGCAAGATTAGATAAGGAAAAAAATCAACAAGATGAAAGATTCAGAGGAATATTGGGGCAATTCTGACCAGTGTAATGAAAGTGCAAGTCCAGCCAGGTTGCAAAAACAGCTGGGGCATATGGTGTCCTCCAGTCTCCTCCAGACAATTCTGCTGGAGCCCTCCAGACCACACCTTTACTTAACCTACTCAGACGTCTTTTTTCAGGTCTAGTCCCTCCAACTTCCTCTTTTAGGGTGCCACTGCTCTCCAGGTCTCTCTGCTCCCATTCTGGCTCTCTCCAGGTCCTTCCACTGCAGTCTGGACCCTCCCATCCTTTTGATATCATGGCGGACCACTCCAGACCCCATTTTGGGGTTTGAAATGTGTAAGTCTCTGCTGATAAATCCCCATGAAAGGCGCATGGAATGCCAGTGACATAGGGAAGCTCTTGCACAGCTCTTGGACACAACTCCAGGTACCCAGAGAGGGCTTTGGATGTCTCAGGATGAGTCCCCAAAGCCAGCCCCCAACTGAACCAAGGATAGTGCTTCTAGGACTGCCTTCCAAATTGGATTTATGCTCCAAAGGAGAGACAAGTCACAACCAGACCTTGTTCAGCAAGGATTTCCTCTCGACAGCCACCTTTTCCACCTTTCTCCAAATCCCCTGTTCCAAAAGCCGAAATGCAGACAGCAACCTGGTGAGAACCACACAAACCTGGAACATCTCCTCCCAGCTTCAGGACAGAACCTGCCAGGTCCATGGCTCAGGCTGCCTCTAAGAGTCATACCTGGACATGCTGCCACAGAAGCAAAAATAGGGATATTGTGGAAAGAGGGGATGGAGAAGGCTGGGATATTTTCAGGCTAGAAAAGGACATTGGGGACAGTTGTCCTGGGACAAGTTTCCTGTTGGACACAAGGAGACAAGACAAGACACAAACCTCCCACCATGTCCATCCCCCATGTCATCACCACTGATGTTGTGGCCAGTGCCCAGCTCCTGTCCCCAGCACTGCTGGGATGCTCTGTGTAGGGCAGGTGGCAGCACAAACAGCAATCCCCGAGCTGGACGTGAAGCAGGGACGGCAGAATCCATGTCCAGGACAGGACCAGGTCCTGCTGTGCCCATGGGCAGGGCTACGGCCAGCAGCCCGGACAAGCTGCTGTGATGGCCGAGTAGTGAAGGTGTTTGACTTGAAATCCAATGGGATTTTCCTATGCAGGTTCAAGTCCTGCTCACAGTGGGAGTTTTACTGTCAGTCCTTGTCCCCCTGGCCCCAGGGCAGTCACACTCCCTCGAGGGACCCTGTGTTCCCATCCTGGCCCCGATCTCCAGGGACTCTTTATCATTAGGAGATGGTTAGGAGGGTGTTCGGGGGAGCAGCCCTGTATCTCTTCTTATCACAGAAAGAAATCCTGCAGTAGCATGTCCCCCCACACACAGCTATGTCACACAGCCTGTTCCTTACAGCTGTGTGACACTGTTCCCTGTTGATGTGTCGCCCTGCTTTCTATAAATGTGTCACCCTGCCTTCTGCAGCCCTTCACCCTGTTCCCTGCAGCTGTGTCACTCTTCTCCCAGAAGCCCATCACCCTGCTCCCCCCAGCTGTCACCACTCTGCAATGATAGACTGCACTTTGTTTAAACAAACTGGTAGAGCCCTGTGATTTATTGTGTCCCTGGCAGCCAGAGACTAATACCTCAAATGTTTTAAAGAGATAAGGGCAAAGGCTGATAGGAAGTAGATCCTGAGGAGGCAGGGTAATATTTTTTATCATGCCAGTTCCCTCCCTTCCAAGGACTCCCGGCTGGCACAACAAAGCATTTGGGAGAAATGGGGCAAAACCGTGGTCATAGCATTAGAAGGGGACATAAACCATCACAGCCCCCAGTGTTGCATCAGACAGTGTAAAACCCCTTCCTGGGGGAGGTATCAGGGCATTGGCCCCCTACATCCCTGCCACACCCTGATCCCTACACCCCACCACAGGGGTATTACCCCACTGGCAGCTGCAGCCTAATGCCAGTGGGAGGACGGGAAGTTGCTGCCACCCCCCAGAATTCATCCCAGCCTGACCCAGTCCCACGCGCTGGGAGCTCCTGAACCCTGAATTAAACCCCAGGAGCTGCTCCAGGACAGCACAGCCACCCAGGAAAAGACTGGGACCTGTGGTGGCTGCAGGAACCCCTTCCCTGGTTGGGAATCGAACCCAGGCCATGTCACTGTTGAGTTCACTCAGCGGCAATAAGAGTTCCATACTCAGAGGCTTGGTAAGCTAGAGGAAGCTGTTTATTGAGAAGAACTATGCATTTTATAGTTAGGATCGTCAAGTGAAATCACATTGGTCAGTAAAGGCAAACAAGGACAAGTAGAGACACCCTCCTGAGCCCATTGGTGAACGATAGGAAACAATTATTTGAGAGACAATGTCATTGCCTGTGGGGTCTCTTTGAACTTGAGATCACTCACAGCAGGACATTTGATGGTTTTAGAGTTCATGTTTTTTCCCAGCTCGAGCACTGAAGAAAGGCAGAAGTCGTTTACTGAGGTTTCCAAGGTTGTTTATTCTTTCTGTTATGAATGTGATTCTACTGTCCAATTTAACAAACAACAAAGTTAAATTTAGCAGCAATTTTTAATTCAGCAGTTTCATATAAAAGAATATAATCAAGTATATTATGAAGCATATACAACATTTGGCAATAACTAATTTAAGTATAATTTAGGTTCGGATAAGGCATAAGCAAAACCGACCAGGGTATGGGGGTGGGCTCCTCACCCTGCCTCACGTACAAAGCGGTTTACACCAAAATCCATGTTTATATACTATATGCTGATACATATTCATCAATATTCCTGTAACTCTCCTTCTGCTTTAGATTCTTAAAATCTATGTCACCATCTTGCATCGCACATGCTCTACTGGTATTCGGGGGTCTTCCAACCCTTTTGGGGGTCTTCTTTCTGAGGAAGGCTCTCCTCTTCATCATTGTCTGCTGGGTGACCCTTCGGGTGGCACATGCACGCTAAGCTTTGGTTTACACAATTAAGCCTATGTCCCAAAAATAAACTAAATTATTTCATAAAAAGGCCTAATTCAAGCTGTGTACCTGGAGTTGTCCCAAGCTGGCTAACTCCTAGGCCTAAGTCTTCTTGGAGGGTCTGTCTATTTCAATCCTACATCCTGTATCTCCCTAAACTGAGAATCATCTCAAGGCTGAAGTTTTATTTTGAGACCCTAATTATTTGCATCCTGTGTTTCACGACTCTCTGCTAAAATCTGCAGGAAGAGTCCATCTCCTTAGTCTCATTATTTGATGTCCCTGTATTGCTTTATAATAATTATTTCCTATCAATATGATTATAATATTGCTTGTATTGTTATGGCTTAGTTAGCACAAACCAGATTCATTTATCACATTTTTTATCTAAGGAATTCTTTCTCTGAGTTACAGAGGTCTATCTAGCAAGCTGGTCAAAGGCACACTGCCTGCCCAGAGGGCAGCTCTTATCTTTTATACTATAAATTACGTACTTAATGTTTACAATTACTTTCCAATACATGGCCTTTACATTGCACTGTCCAGTTTTCTCTCAAACCAATCCAAAGGTGCTATCCTAACTCAAAAGATGAATGACATGAAGAAGAAGAAAAGACATACCACGCCCCAAATCCTCCATCTTAGCTCTAAGTTTCTTATCATAACTATTTTACAAATTCACTTTTCTGTCTTCTAACAATCTAATTTATACTCTACTTATCTTTTGTGACTTGTAATTCTTCCTGCAATGATGGTAATTTTTTCCAGGGACCCAAATCAAAACCACAAGGGTCTTGGGCATTGTGCTAAGGCCTCCAAGCCCACCGCCCGGGCCCCAAGGCGTCCAGGGGAGCCAGGAGAACACCCTGGGCTCCCACAAGACAACTTTAGGAAAACATCACGTAGCTCACGTAGAGACTGCAGGTGGAAGTATTGTTGACAATTCTCTGCATTCCTTCAGAAGTTTTCTCACTCAACACAGCCTGAGAAAAGTTGCTTTTCTCAGGCCTTGTGAGCTGGCGGCTACAAGGCCACATCAGTGAGAGTGCTGAAATTTGACCACTAGATCACCAGGGATGAGTAGTGACCATCAGGGAGGAGGATGAGTAGTGACCATCAGGGAGGAGTGGTGACCACTAGTGTAGAGTGGCCACCATCAGAATGACCTGCTGCTGGCACCAACCAAGCCCTGAAGAGACAGGAACACTTGCTCCCCACAGTTCAAGGAGAGGACCAGAGGGGATGGATGCCACAGCCTGTGAGAATTGGCAGGGGTGCCTGTGCATTGGGAAGCCCCTCTGTGCAAGGAGACCCCACCTCTGTAAGCCAGGGAAGCAGGACATGGTAGTGCTGTGACTCTGACCACCACTGAAGGCAGGTTTGGGGAAGGCAGTGACAGCAAATGGTTCAGAAAAAGGTGTAGCATCCTCTGGGGATTCAACAGGGAGGTTTTCTTACTGCTGCTGGATCATGGCCCCCTTGGGGCTGCTCTGCACTGCCAGGCTCATTTGATACACACCACACTGAGCACAGTGTCACGGACATAACAATACTGACCCCCACTGCACAGCCTGAACTTCCCCAGAGCCACCTGGGGAGAAAATTAAAAGTGCAGGTATGGGGTGACTGTCAGCAGAGCCTTTCCTGGGCAAGAGAAACTGATCTGAGCCCTGGTGCTAGGCAGGGAGTGTGTCTGGAGTCCCCATTCCTGCTAGTTTTACAGCAACGTGGTCATCTTGTTTGTCCATGAGAAAACAGCTGGTTGGGGCCAGCTTTCGGAACCTAATCTGGAGCTGTGAAAAGCAGTTAACCAGTAGGTGATTCTCATTTACATAGAGTCCTTAGGGGGAGTAGAGACTTCTGTCTTCTTTTGCCCCACAGAAAGGGGAACATGGAGATTGGAGAGGGGCTGGAAATGGTCCTCCCACTCCCCAGGGATTTGCTACCAGCACGGGGTACAAGATAGGGCATTGCAAAGCCCTGTACTCCTGCCCAGGTGATGTCATTTAGGTTTTGCTTTTTCTTTCTTTTGTATGTTCTCTGTATTCCTCACACATATATTTGTAGCTGTGTAATCTATTGTATTAGTGACTAGTTTTCCCAGTACTTTACTTTTCCATGGCCTTTCCTTAAGCAAAAAGACAAAAATTCCAGTGCTCCAGCTCCCAGGAGGTACAAGGCCCCCATGCTATCTTGGTTCTTCCCGGGAACCAAGGCTGACAACAACTCTTCAAGACAAAATACAGCTAGTGCTGAAGGAGAGCTCCAGAGAAGGGGCTTGGCCTGGGGTGGAATTGCATCACCACTTGTCCTCCTAATTGGTGCTTTTTATCAATTATGCTAATTTCCTAAAACCTATAAAATGCACTCACCCCTGGAGGGGTGGGTTTTGTGGACAACTTCCATAACTGCCTCTGGAGGCCTTCCAATAAAGGTCCCCTTTTATATTACCTCCTTACTAAAATTATCTCGTTTCATTTCCAGCTTGGGAAAAAGGCAACACAGGACAAAAAGCACAAGGGGACGCTACAAGTGTCATCTGTGCCGGCAGCTCCCAGCACAGCAGGACTCAGATCCAAGAGAAAAGAGCACTGACACAGATTATGGAGCTCCCGGGCTGCATGCAGGGAGGAGACCCCAAGAGGGGAGCACAAGGGTGTCTCCAGGGCCCCTCAGCAGATGGATGAGCCGGGGCTGAGGTGGAGCTAAGTAAAGAGCCCCAGGAACGCTTCCCGTGGAGGACAGCAGAGGGCCTGGTGCTCCTTGGGCGCTCGTGTGTGGTTGGGAGGGGAAGTAAATGGACAGAGTGAAAACCGGTCTGGTTTTCAAGGATCGATGCACACAGATTGCAGAAACTTCCCTGTGCTTTGCCATGTCCCATGCAGTTTCCAAAAAATGGTCAGTGCGGGTCCCGTCTCCATCTGAGGCCAAACTGCACCATGGTCCGCCCCACAGCCCTTCCATGACCTGGTCTGGGGTCCCAGTGGGACTTTTGGGAACGCCCCCACAACCCCCCACCTCCCCTCCCCTCCGCATCTCTGTAATGCCATGATCTCTTCCCAGGTTTCTCTGCAGCACCTGGTGGATCCCAGTTGCTGTCTTTACCAACACCTATCCTTGGGGAGCTGCTCTGCAAGGAGAAGGAGAAGGAAAAGGGAGGAAGCTTTGGGGAATATGGAGTAGGCCTGAAGAAAGGATGGAGCCATGACAAATGACCTGGCATCTTTCCAAACTGCTGGCATCTCCACTGTGAGGGCCAGGGCTGCAGAATGCTCCTTCAAAAAACCCTGCACAGGACAAAGCCCCTGCGTGAGGGGCAAGGCTGGGATGTGTGATGATCCTACAGGATTGTGCCAGAGCTTGGGCATGTCTGGAGCAGGGAAGGGGGAGGCTGTGCAGGGTTGAGGAGAAGTCACCCTGTGCTGTCAGAGCAACAATCAGATATCATGGTTTCGGTTGCCTTTACCAGTCATGACAGAGCATGAGCTCTGTCAGCCTTGCGGTTGGGAGAGCATCAGTATCTTTCTGTGGTTTCTTATATCTTGATCTGGCCCTGTCACTTATTATGTCACAGGCAGTAACAGTTCCTTCATCTGCCAGCAGATCTGGGAACACCAAACAGGTTCATTTGTGTGTCCCAAGGCAGGACAGTCTCCATCTCTGACACTCACCACCCTGACACTCACCACAGGCAACCGGGAGGTCACACAGCATGGGAGCTGCTTTTTGGAGCTCCTTGAAGGGTCATGTGGCAAAGCAGGTGGGGAACATCAAAAATAGACTTTTTCTACAGGCACCACTCCTTGGAAAGAGAAATCCCAGCCCTAGGATCAGCCTTGTGGCAGTGGGGATGAGGCTCAGCACAAAATGCAACTGTTTTTGTGCTGAGAAGATGAGGGTGAGACCCATTGTGTTACTTTGCACCCTACATGGATCTGGGGCATAAGCAATGCACACATCAATTAGCCAGACCAACAGACTAATCACAATTATTGGAATGCAATATAGCAGTAGCAATAGATAATCCATCTCCCCATCTCTGATAGGGGGTGTCCCTTGGCAAATTCCAGCTGAGGTTTTGTCCCTTGCAAAGCCTGAATACCTGCATCACACTGCTCTGCTGCCCCAAAATGCTACCACCATGTATCTGTGACAACCGCATGATGTCATGCACTTGGTTCAGCTCCAGCTCCGGCTCATGAAGAGTCCTCAGGGTCCTCAGGACACCATCGCAATACCTCCTGGGAGGATGAAATTTGAGAAAACCATGGGCTCCTGCCCATCCCAGCAGGGTCCCTGCACAGCCCTGGAGACCCACCTGCAGCCTTGGTTCCCATGCATGGGGACATCGTGGTGGAGGGGACACTGGCAAGGTTCTGAATGCCCCCACAGACCCACAAGGCCAGTGGGGGAGGAGAGTGGCAGCAGAGCAGCCCTTCTCTGCAGCCCTGTCACAGCACTGGGGCTGAGGGTCGGTGAGGAAATCCGGGAAACACCAGCTCGTGGTGCCTCACGAGCAGCAGCTGGGCTGGAAAACACCCAGAGGAACCACAGGCTATGATCTGGCAAAATGAGGGCCTGTCGCAAAAAAGAGCAAGGTGGAATAAGAGGAAATACTGCCTGGCACGTTCTGGGGAACCCATCATGTCATGGCAAGAGCAGTGCCAGGGGCCTCTGCAGACCATGCCATGACCCCCGTGACTGTAGTTGGGCACCAGAGACTGGGGTCTCTTGTTTCCTCTCAGCTCCCTGAGCTGGGAAAGCTCCTGCTCTGCTCTCTGCATCCCACCTTGTACCAAACCCACTGGCACTTGGAGAAGATACTCTTGGTAGAGTCAGCCCATCCAGGCAGGATTCCCAGTCAAGCCCTGCCCTTACTGGAGGTGTTGGAAGGGTTTGGAGGGCACAACTCCCCCCTGGAAGTACAGCACTGAGAATTTTGGGCTTGATGGTGCCAAGGCTGCCAGCCTGGATGTACAGCCAATCTCCAGACTGAGCGCCTCTGCTGCCCATGCTGCCCTCACTGATCTCCTATATCCACCCTGGATATTTCCCTGACCCACCACTGGAGAAGGGATCCCTTGGCTGGACCTCCACCTTCTATTTGAGGGGTCACCCCTGACCCCCAGACCAGGTTCCTTGACGAGGAGGTCCTCCTGATGCTTTGGTGGGGATGCTGAGGTGACTTTGATGAGCAGAGTTGTTTTGGATGATGCAAATGTGAGCCTGCTGCTCAAGGGTGGTTTCATATCCTGTCTTGGTCAGTGGGGGCTGATTTGCTCACACTTACCTTCCTTCACACAAAGGCTATTCTGCTACATCCTCAATCAGCTGTTTCCTCCTTTTTTTTTCTTTTTTTTTTTTTCTTTTTTTCAGTATTTCTGAGGCAAAAGTGCCATGACATCAGCTCTATTATTTTTTGGAAATTCCATGTTTGCCTTCAAATCTGACTGACTGGCCACTGTCCCTATAAAAAGCAAGATCTGAGCCAGCACCTCACAAAAGGCACAGGAGGAACCTGCTCTGGTCCTGCTTCTGCCCTTGCAGCTTATCCCTGTCCAGGATGAACATCTCCACTCTCTGCCTCTCCATCATCCTGGTTGCTGCCCTCTTTTCTCAGGCCTTTCCTGCTCCATGTGAGTATAGCATGCCTCTGCTCTCCTAGAGTGGACTTTTGCTCTGACTGCCTGTAATTTGGATCAAAACTGGCAAAAGTCAGCTGCAAATGTTGGAAACCTGTTTGAAGGTTTGAAACCTGATTTATTTGGACTGGTCTTCCTTTCTAACATCCTTTTATCTCGGGGACAAATTTTACTGGTATCAAAGTTTTCAGGTTTCCTCTCCCCATATTTTCTTGCCAGCCTTTAGGAGTGGACCCAGGATAACAACAGGGATTTTTACCCTGGGATGTGAGTGTAAAACATTCAACAAATAATCCTAGCAATGTTGTTTATCACGCTCTGTGTTCACAGCAATTCTTGCTGATTTTCAGGGAAAGCAGTAGGAGAAGGGACTATCCAGCTGATTAAGGAGGTGATTGCCTGTGCTCTCAACAGGGAGTGTACCATTTATTGAGTGATGGTCTCAGGCTAGATTTCCTGATCTCTTCCAGTGGGGTCTGACACGACTTCATGCTGCTTCAGCTACACTTCACGAAAGCTGCCTCAGAGTCATGTGCAAGAGTATTTCTACACCAGCAGCAAGTGCTCCCAGCCAGCAGTTGTGTAAGTACCAACTTTGGGCCCTGAGGGGAGGCTTTGCCAGCCTTTGGGCTCCTGGCTTCACATCCAACAGTGCCAGAAGCAGGATGCTGTGAGGCATCATCCCTGGGGGAAGGGAGCAGCCACCCAGGTTCCATGTGCAGTGTGTGAGCCCTCAACCCTCCTCAGCTGAAAAGTAAGTGGGTCTCTTGGACTCCTTGGACTGTCCTGATGCTAGGAATAAGGTATGGGAAGGAGATCAGGAGCCAGCAGGACCTTCCAGAGCTGGATGAATCCAATCCACAAAACATTCCACACTGCATCCAGGCTCACCTCTGCACTGGACAAGGAGATGAATATCTGAGCATCGCAGGTTCTCCCAAGGGACTCTGATCTACTCCCGGGTTAGCATGCTCTGCAGCTCCCAGATGCTTGAGGGTTTGTGGGAGATGACCCAATGACATGACCCGAGTCCCTCATGTCCCCTTTTCCCCTCTGGGACGGTAACCCATGAACTCATGACTTGCCAGGTTCGTGACCAGGAAGAAACGGGAGGTCTGTGCTAACCCTGATGCCAGGTGGGTGAAGGAATACGTGAACAGACTGGAGCTGCAGTGAGCACTGGAAACTGAAAAGTCCTGCCAGACCACCTGTCAGAGCTTGGCACAGACCTAGACACACTGCTGCCAAACACCAGGACCTGCTGAGCCACCTTGAGACCCCTGAAGTTTGTTTTGTCTTGCAAAGGTGTCATTTATCCACAGCAGTTCAGCTGCACTTAGGGCAGCCATGATGCAGAAGACCTCCTGGCCTTGCAGACCCATCTTAGGGTGCCCTGCTGTGTGATGTAGCTAAACTGAGCCCCAGCTTGTGCCTCCAGTGCTAGAATGGGAGGTGATTTCATCCCAGAGCTATTTGTGGGTTGGAATTTGGAATGAGTGCTGTCCTATAAGCCCAGCCTGAGTTTTGCCTGCTGAATTTTGTAACGATGTGTAAGATTTGTCCCTAGAGAAGGAAGTGGTACCCTGGTTACTTACAGGATGCTTGTTGTGGAACCACAGTGTTCAGCCTTATTCTCAAACCACTGTTTTTTTGCTGGTGCCAAATAATAAAGTTGTTTTTCTCTGTGTCATCTCTGGTTGTTCCCCTCCTGTTTGGAAAATGGGGACCCCACTACTGTTTTTGGAGATGTAGGAGAAAAACCCCAATTTCTCAGCTGGAAGTGCCCCAGCCTCCTCAGGTCTAAAAGCCTTCTCTTCTGCTTGGCCTCCCTGATCCCAGCACCCCGGCAGCAGCAGCCCCAGCACGTCCCAGCAACTCCCAGCCCCTGTGCTGATGTGGAGCTAAAACTTCTTCCTAGCCCTTTCCCCCCATCATATCACAGCCAAGGCTGGGAGCTGGTGGGGTTTTGCTACTGCAGATTTGGCAAAGGAATGCCTGGAAATCTCAGGGTGGGGGTTCAGGGGTGTCCCTGTAGTGAGACAGGGATGGCCAGGGCCATATCCCTGGCACAGGCTCCTCTGAAATGCAGCCTGAGGCAGGCCTAGCTCTTGGGATGCTCTGTTAGTGTTTATTGCAAGACAAGCACCAATTCACTGTTGTTCTGCAGCTTCCTGGGGAAGGAAACAAGACTTTTGTTTAAAATAACATAAAGTAAAACCAACAAAAGCTCTTTATCAGCCTGCGGTTGATATTTAAAACTGGTTTGTAACTTTGTGGGTGGAAAACTAAACTGCCAGTCCCACCTCCCTGCTGAAGCTCTGCAGGGGATGGGAACAATTTGGACTGTGTCCATCAGAGCAGGTTATTAGGGCCAAGAAAACCAATGTGAGATAAACTGCAAGTAAAAAAGCCCCAAGCCCCGTGGGTGACACAGCAGTCTGCAGAAGTTCAGGTTGTCTCCTGACCTCGCCTTTCTCATCATCACCTCTGCCCAGGGCAGGGGTGAAGTCCCCATTCTTGGAGGCATGTAACAGATGCACAGATACGGGACATGGGCTAGTGGTGGCCTTGGCAGTGCTGGAGGAATTGCTGTAGCAACCGTCCTAGACGTCTTTTCCAACATTAGTGATTCTATGGTTCTGGGTGAGTGGACTCACCTGAAGCAGATCAGGATTGGGAAAGAAAAGCAGAAGAAAAGAGAGAAACAAGGCTCAAGCAGAGAGACCTTCAAATTCCCATTAGGACTCAGGCAGACACACAGACTGTGTTTGTGCTTAGCAGTGATCTATCCAGCCCCCACTTTCCACAGGGCAGCACCACTGATAGAATGTATAAATGGGTGAGAAAGGATTCTTGGATGAAGTGGCCAGTGCAAGTTGAAAAGACAGAATTTGAAGAGCCTGAGGTGTGAGGCCAAACACAAACCTTTAGTTCTCCAGGAGTGGCAGTGAGAGGCCATGCCAGCCAGGATGTTCATTATGGGGTTGGGAGCAGGGACCAGCAGGGAGACAATGTGGACACCGGGACTGAGGGTCTCCATGGCTCCTCTTTCCTCCCACAGCCTCTTCAGACTGGGAGAGAAGGAACAGCCACGGTGTTCATGCTCTCAAAAACCCCAAAAACACTGCTCTCCAGTGTTTTGCCCATGGAACCATGAAGGTCTTCTGATCGCCTGATGTCTTCCGCCACTGCAGACAGTGAAGGCAGCATTCCCAAAGTCCAGCAAAGGGAAACCAAATCCAGAAAGGCCTAAGAGGGAAATTCCCACAAGTGCCTGGGCACACAGCCGTAGGGGAGGAAGCTCCAGCACTGGATGATCCAGTCTCTCCAGCCCATCTCTGCATCCTGAGCATGGGACAAATCCCAGTACTCCCCTCAACTCCCCTTTCTCCAAAACATCCATCCTCCATCCCCTCTCAGCTCCGAGTCCCAGAGCAGACTGGTGCTCCTGCCGTTCCTCTGCAGTGCCAAACTTGGGGCTGGGATGTCCTCAGGGGTAGAGGAGATATCTAGCACCCCATTCCTGGGACCTTCACCTGCTCCTGTCCATCCACCGACCCCTCTGCTCTAGGGTTTCAGCACAGTGAGGTAGCCCCACTCAGGATACACCCTGTACAGATTTTCATCTCTCCATCTCTCCATCTCTCCTGGGACACAGATTGGTGCTGGGCTAGACTGCCCTTTGCTGGGATGCTGCTCCTTGGGTGTTCATGACCCTCTTGACTGCATCCAGCTTTCCTGCCCAGAATACACAGGACTAGAGAGAAATCACAAGACCATATGGAGGTGCTTTCCCAGCCTCAGAGTTGCCAAATCTGACCTATAGCTGCAGGGGGGAAAATAAACACTAAGAGAAAGCTTTTTTTTTTTTGCTTTAGGAAGAATGGGATGTGGGCAAAGCTAAGCCAACTCTGGACTATGGGGCACTGGGGCACTTGAAGGAAGTCTGTAAGAAAGATGGCGACAAAACTTTTAGCAGGGCCTGTTGATGTAGGACAAAGGGGAATGGTATTACACTGAAGGAGGTCAGCTTAAAATGGAAGCACTGGGAAGAAATTCTTCCCTGTGAGAGTGGGGAGGCCCTCGCCCAGGTTGCCCAAAGATGCTGTGGCTGCTCCAGCCCTGGAAGTGTCGAAGGCCAGGTTAGACAGGGCTTGGAGCACATGGGTCCGGTAGAAGGTACCCCTGCTCATGGCAGGGGTGGAAAGAGATGAGGTTTAAAGTCCTTTACAGGACCTTGAGAAATCCTTTTGGGATTTCTTCCCAGAGGACAGATGTCAAGGAGCCCTGAGCATGATCTCCATGGACAAGCCGTGCCCAGCACTGTGCTTTTACCCTTGGAACCTGCTCCTTCCCATTTATGTTCTCATGGAAAGCTGCATCCTGAGAACAACTGCAGGAGGTTTTCTGCTGCTGGTAGTTTTACCCCTACAGCAAGAGCTGGACCTTTCCCCTTGTTTTACAGGTGGGAAAGTGAGGAACAACCTCCATTCGGGAGGTCAGAATGAAAGACGGGGTCCCTCTCCCTCTCCAGTCAGCACTGCTGGTCTTGGCACGACATTGCATACCCAGGGATCAGTTTGAGGTGAGGGGTATGTGGGGCTAGGAGCAGCAAGTGTATGGGATGTGCCTGGGGAGTGTGGAGAGCAGATTATGAATGTAAAAGTCCCATATGTGGGTACAAACACTTCTAATTCTGTAGAGGATGTGGGGAGTGGGGGTGTGTGCTGTGGTGGAATGAGGTTTCGGAGGATGTTCCTGAGTCTGCAGTATGGAAACTTTATGGGTTTGCCTCAAACCATTTTCCATCTTCATGTGTCCTATAGAGGCTCAGATGGCTCAGAGGGACGTTCTGTGTGTGCTGGTGAACACCACACAGAGGCATGTAAAAAGGAAAAAGCAAAGGTTTTCTCCGAGTTCTTTATTCCCCAGAATCATGAGTTGACGTGTATAAACCAGGGTCCCCCATCACCCAACACTGGGTCACCCTCCTAGAAATACCCTCCCTGTCACCCCCCTATAAATATTATCATTATCCACAGAAAAAAAAGGACTGACTGCCTTATATGACGATTTCTTAAATAACTTCAAATGGTACAACAGCCAAGGTGCAGTCCCATGGGCCTGGGGTGGGGCAGAGGGATGAGGCTGAAGGCTGGGCCATGCAAGCCAAGGATGAGCAGCAGCCCTGAACACAACGTGCCCTTCCAGCAGTCCACTGGGGACACCTGCAGATACTCCTGTGGCTCCTGTTGTCCCAGGGTCCTGCTCCACAGCTGGAGCTCAGGATAATGTGAATTGTCCATGACAGCAGCTACTCTTGCCACACTGCTTGGCTCAGTTCTGCTCCAAGATTTGCAAGTAGCTTTGGACCCAGGTGTTTTTGGGATTGGCACAGACGTGGCGGCCTTCCTTTGTGACAAATCTGTGGAACAGGGATGTGACATGTTGTAGATGTCTGCTCACACCTGCTTTCCAGGAGAGTCTGGAACCCAGCTCTGAGCATTGCAAGAAGTTTTCCCCTGTGCTGATGCTGAAAACAGCAGCTGGCTGCGGTGCTCTCCATTCCCATCCCTTCTGCCGCACTGCCTCCTGCACTCCTGCAGGAGCATCCCTGGGAATCCCCACACGAGCATCCCCAACAATCCCTTTCTCCTAGGTATTCCCCTCTCCCTGCTCTGTTCCTACAGCCCCCCTTGCCATGCAGAGCTGGTCATTCACTCCCCACCCCCCCCAGGGGCTGTCCCTGTCCTGTCCCATGCACTGGCACTCACACAATGGCTGGCCGGGGACAACTGCTGCTGGTGATGTAATGACGCTGGATGAACTTCCATGGGAGTTTGTGCTGGCTATATATGACACAGCAGATTGGATTGTCTGGTCCAGCTAGAAGAGGCAAAGGAAGGCAGTGTGAGCACTGGGAGCTGTGCTGTCATGGAAGGTAGTGAGGAATTAGAGAATAATTAAGGTTTAAATGGACATTGGGGATAATCTGGTCCAATGCCACAGGCAGTATCAAGGTACTGTGAAATTCTCACCCTGCCATTGCTCAGAACTTCACTTCCCCAACTCCTCCAGCTCCAGGGCAGAGGCAGAAATCTCTCAACTCTAACCAGGAATAAGTACTCTGAGCCCAGGATGGATGGATGGATGGATGGATGCATAGATGACTTTCTAATTCCAAGGTTCCTACATGCAGCTGATCTCTGGGCAGAGTGGAGAGTGGCACTAATACTGATAAATTCCCAGTTCTCCATGGAGAAATAGCATGGAAGGCTCAGATCCATTCTCCCTTCACAAATGAAAAAGCAGGACTCACCTGGACCAGAGAAAGTTTGGGAGAAGGAGGCTGAAATGAGGAGAAGAGCCAATCCAGCTGCAGAGACCTTCATCTTTCTGTCAGGTAAGGGCTGTTGGAGCAGGAGCAGAAGCTCTGGAAGATACAGCTCAGTGTGCAGCAGCTGGATTCAGCTCCCTTTTAAAAGGGAGTCCTGGAGGCAGCTGGGAGAAGCCAAAATGGAAATTCCAAGATGATAATAATGAATAACATGAAAGTGAAATAGCTGAAAGGAATTAGAGGGAACAGGAAAAAAGTGAGGCAGAATGGAATATGGTTCATAATGCCAAGTGACTCAGCACTGATTTTTGCTTTATTCAAATCAAAATGAAACTAAAATGTGCCAAGTGTCCGGCCACAAAAAGGAGAAAGGTCCCTCTGGACTCCAACAGGGGATTTCCCTGTGAGGCTATGTAGGGAAAGACAATGTTTGTGTAAGATTATGCAGCTCTGGAAAAAACCCCAACAGGCAACACAGAAGTGCTCTTGTGCCGTTGTGTGTCGGGTGTTTGCCAGAGACTGCTGAGCTGCTGCTCCGGGGCTCAGGGGTGGCTGCACTGAGGGCTCTGTGCCACTGAGGGCTCTGTGCCACCTCTTAGCCTGCCCCGCCCCACACCCACAGGGCTGGTGAGGAGCTGAGGCTGGAATTCATCCAGCCCAGTCCCAGGGAAGGCTGCCCAAGACCTTGTCCAGGTGGGCTGTGAGACTCCACAGCCTCTCTGGACGGTTTGTTTCAGAGTGCAATGAAGATTTATCTGGATGGTTCTGTCTGCTTAAATAGAATTTCTTGTCCTGTCTGTGGCCACCACTGAGGAGAATTGGGCTGCCTCTACTTTGCTGCACACACACTGGTAAGAATACTCTGAGCCTTCTCCAGCCTGAACTGTAGCAGCATCTCCTACCTGGAGAACTGCTCCTGTCTCTTCCTCATCTCTATGGCCTGTTGCTGGACTTTCTCCAGTATGTCCATACGTCTCTAATCCTGGGCAGCCCAGAACTGGACTCAGCACTTGAGGAACAGCTTCACCAATGCTTTGTCAGCTGAACTGTTGTTTCCCCCAGAATGCCGGGAAGCCTCCTGGAAAGGAGGGGGGGCTCCTCCCTGTCACAGACACCCTCCTGCCCACAAGGCTCCAGCTTTGAGTCACTAGCTGCCATCCCTGGAGCTCTGCCATGACGATCCCAAACGAGTCACCCTTGCTGACCTCTGGGCCCAGTTTCAGGTTTTGGTTTTCTGCTTCTGTCCATTGGTTTTCACTTCTATGGTAAATCCCAGAGCTGTCTGCTATTGCAGTTCCTGCAGCTGAAGTGTTTAAGAGCTGACCTCTCTCAAGCTTCCTTTATTATTCCTGGAAACAAACCATTCTTTACCACTTTAGTCTCACTCTACTGGGCTGTGTTTGTGAGGTTTGTTTTGGTGCAGGCAGGGTAGAAATAGAAAGGTAAAATTATTCAAAGGAGAAGAGTATAGGGAAGGATGTTAATGGGGCTGCTGAATCTTCACCCCTGAGATATAAACAGTGACAAGGATTAGCCCAGAAACTTTCAAACTCCTTCAAGCTCCCCTGAAATCCTGCCATCACCTAGAGACACAGCCAAGAACCCAGGGCAGGCTAATGGGGGTAGTTTGCCCATGGGTGTTGGTGAGGACTGTCCTCAGGCTGGTGGGAGACTTTGTCAGACTCCCCCTGGGGCACAGGTCACCTGTGGAGGCTGCACTATCCCAGCCCTGGCCCTGAAGGACCGTGGAGCACAGGAAGGATTATTATTCCACCCCTGTTACTTCCTGTAGCCTTTTCTTCTCTTTCCATGGGTCCACAAGTAGAGGCAAGCTCTGGGGAGTGGGATGATCCATTTGGGAGATGCTGGTGGCTTCACCTGGGGCAGAGGTGAGGTGCTCTGGTGGTCACAGCGCCGTCCCTCAGGTGATCCCTGACTGAGCTCAGGTTCCTCTACTTCCACTCACAAACTGACCTCCCCAAGTCCCAGTGTGTGACTGCACATCACTGCATGGCCCCCAAGGGATGCAGAAGCCCTGGGGCTATGGAGGGATGGGGATGTTGTGGCTGTGGAGGCAGCTGGGGGATCCAGAAGAGGCTTTGGGGGCTGTGGAAGGATGCAGGGGCCCACAGGGGGAGGCTGCAGGGCCATGAAGAGATGCAGGACAGGCAGTGGAGCTGCAGCACATCAGTGAGCAGTGCCAAAGCTTCCCTAGCCCTCCCCTCTCTCCCAGGGGATGCGGGTGCCAGGCACAGCCCGTGCTAGCTGGAACAGCCAGACAATATCCCCTTTGAAGGGCACAAACCCATCTGGGGTGGCAAAACCCTCCACATTACGGGGGACAGGACCTGCACTTCAGAGAAACGCTGCCGAGCACCCCAACCTCCAAACAGCCCCATGCATGGGAAGTGGTTTTACTGCTTTGAATAAATCATGAGGCCAGTAAGCACCAGTTCCTGACCACGGCTGTTTACTGGCAGCTGCAGAGCTCACACCTCACTGTGGGACTGGGGCTCACCCTTCCCATGGGGCTCTGACCTTCCTGCAGTGACACAGCCATGCCAGGACCCTGCAGAGAAGGGCCAGCACTAGGCAAGGAAGTCCAGGGCCCATCAGTCCCCATCCCTGGAGGGGTTTACCAGATGTGTAGATGTGGCACTCGGGGACCTGGTTTAGTGGTGGTCCTGGTAATGTTTGGAAGATGGCTGGACTCAATGAACTCAGAGGGCTTTTCCAGCCTAAATGATTCCATTATTCTATTATTAGGGAAGTCCTCCAGCTGTAGCAGTAGCCCTGACACAAGTTTGAAGGTTATCCCTGCTCTTAGGGGAGGTTGTGGTTCCAGCCTCTGGGGATCAGACAGATATCCTGTGCTCCCTGGGGCCACCTCCACCCATCCCACCCAAAAAAGCCTAGAAAGCTGCACAGCAGGAGCGCTAATGAAAATGAAAACTATTTGTGTCTTATTTACTTTTATTTTTCCTTGATTATAACAAGCAGGTAAGGCCCACTGGGTTCATTAAAAGTGGGTTTGGTATTCATAGAATCAAAGAGTGGTTTGAGTTGGAATAGACATTAAAGACCACCTTGTTCCACCCCCCTGCCATCGACATGCATCCCTTCCACTGTCCCAGGCTGCTCCAAGCCACGTCCAGCTTGGCCTTGGGCACTGCCAGGGATCCAGGGACAGCCCCAGCTTCTCTGGGCACCCTGTGCCAGGGCCTCCCCACCCTCACAGGGAAGAATTCTTTCCTCATGTCTGTTCTAAATCTACCCTCTTCTTGTTCCCATCCCAGCAGAGCTGTACATTTTCAGCCTGGTCCTCCTTGCTTTTTCTGGGGGACTAAACAACAATCTGAGCGAGGTGGGCAGAGGTTGCAGCCCCAGCAGGGACACTTTGTTTGGTCCTTCCAGACATCTGGGTTTTGAGGGATTCTGAAGGGGGTGGGTTGGGTATGTCCCAGCCCCCAGAGCCAGCAGTCAGGGTGAACCAGGGGCACAGTCTCATGGTCACCTCTCTAAGGCTCAAAAATTGCAAAAACTCAGGTTTTCCCTGTTTCTTTATTTTCTTTTCATGCCAAGAATGGAGAGGAGTGTACAGCAAAGAGGCTTTTTTTATTTCACTGTAATTTGTTTTGAAATACTGTACACTTCACCCTCTTTGGTTTGCTCTGCTTCAGAAGAAAGGCTAGGAAAAATCTGAGGCATCAGCCATTAGAAAAAAGAAAATTTTCCTAGAATATTTTATTCTTTAAAATGCCTTTGCTGGAGAAGGATGGACCTTCAGCAAGATACACTTTTCTTATCAGCTATGACCAACTTCCTGTCCTGACATGACTTTGGGGAAACACAAAGTGTTTTCTGTGAACCAGCCAGAGGTGACCGGCCAAGGTGGCTGTGCTCTCCCCTGGACCCGCCACACTGGAGACAGATGGTCCCTAGTCACTCACACAGGCACAGCTTCTTGCTGGAGTCAGTTCCAGGATGTGACATCATCAAAAAATTCCAACATTTCTCCAGCAATGTCAAGAACGGTGGGCGTGAACTTTCTGGACACTGATGGAGTGTCACCTGTGGGGGAGCTGGAGCAGGGCAGGATGGAGCTGCTGCAGGGGTTGGTGGATCTTGGCTTATGAGCAATTTCTGAACTCAGGATATCGTTAATTACTTCCTTTTCTGAGTGAAACCCAATTCCTCGGCATTAAACCATGCTACAAATAGCAACTTACATCAGCCAGTGTCACCAGTTTTTTACAGGTTCCCCTTTAATTAAAGACAGAGAATTTCCCTATTTCTGCTGTCACAGAACTTATTTTGGGCATTTGTTTTACTTAGCACTTTCTCTTGGGATTTTTTTGGGGACTTGTAGAAAACCTCAATCATATCCCTCTGTGTAAAACAGGGCAACATCAGCCAGACTCCTTCAGATGGCAAATCCCACTGATTCCAAGCACTGCCTGCTGGGTCAGGAATTCTGAAACCACCTAATGGGAAAACTTCCTTCTTACACCACCACTTTGCCGTGTAATTAAATTAATCCCCCCAGAGATGCTCCAGCCCACTTTTCCCACTTCTTCCATGGCCATCTTCATGTCTCAAGGCACTTCCCAGGGAAGATGGTTCCTCATCTGACACACACTCAACCTCCCTTCCTAAAAGGGGGAAGAGCTGGAAGAGATTACTTTCTCTTTTCATCATCACTGGAATGTGGGAAGTGGGTAAGAAAACATTTTTTAGGAGCATGTTGCAACATCCCAGGGTATCACTGACATGACTGCAACCTCCCACCTCCATCCAGCTGGCCACGAGCTGACAGAGCAGGATCTTTTGTCAGATTTCTAAGGAAGAATTAGATTCCTAGAAACCAAGTAACTTGGCTTTAGGGTTATTTTTGGCTCTCAGTAGTGGAAAAGCTGAGAGCTCTAACCAGTCCCCTGTAACACACATTATCTAAACTAAACTGATCCTAAACTGACTCAGGAAATTTTTGCTTTTATTAATTTCAAAATAGTCCCTGAGAGTCCAAAATAATTTGGCATGTGCTTGCTGACAAAGGGATTAAGGCACAGAGGTGTCCAGCTGCCTGAAAGGAAAAACGTCTCATTGAAAACATTTGAATAATCAAAGCAGATCCCAAACTAATTCTTCTGTTTTCATGAAACTCATCTTTTAGCAGAACATTTCTCTGCATTTTGGCACCCTGCGCCTTGGGAGCAGGATGGGAGCACTTGCCTGTAAGTGCCAGATCTCCAGGCATAAGCCAGGGATGCTTGAAGGCACAGTCAGAGGGGACAGCTCAGAGGCAAACCATACTCCTACAACCATGTACAAGTTTTATTCCCTGAGCAACCAGACAGGATCCAAGAGAGCAGATGCTCACCCTTTCCCAGCCCAGCTGGCCTCTGTCGGAACGCCAGATTCCCACCTCCTGCCGGGCTGGGCACTCTGCCTGTGGAGGCAGGTTATCTCCTCATCTTCCCAGCATATTTGGAGACAAGCAAGATGATAGAGTGAAGCAATGGGATCTGGACTGATGAGTGAGCCTGCAAGGTGCCTCTCTGCAAAGGGAGAGATGGAAACAGGCCAGATCAGCTATGGAAGGGGATTCTCAGCTTGGCAAGAACCGTATTTGTTCCATGGGGTAGATCTGCCCTCCCCAGCCTGTGTGAGAGGCACCAGCACAGCTCCCAGCAGGAGCCTCCCTGAGAGTGGGACAAGTCTGAGGCTTCTCCTGCGCCTCGTACTCTGGAGCCCTCGCTGCCCACCTGGAGCATGGAGCTAACCTGGCACAGCTGGCAGAGGATTGAAGGATATCGGTAAAACACCAGGTTATTTACAGCAGGTTCCTGGGGCAGTGGCTGTAAACCCTTAATAGAAACAAGATGAGTCTGTCAGTACCCAGCGCTGCGGGGAGGAGTGCAGAGGTGCTGGGGTGAGGTTGGGTTGCTCCACTTTACATTATAATAAGCCTTCCACCGGTATTCAGGAAATATCTATCAAGACATCACCACTCCATGATATCTTGAAAATAACAAAATGGAGTCATTCTCCAGCAATGTCTGCTTTCCTTTAGAGAATAGATATCCTTCTAAGAACATCTCACTACAGCTGGACAGCCCTCAGCTCTTCCCAGAGAACTCATCACCTCCCTGCCTGGCCTTCCCTCTCGTCCTCAGGGAGTCTGTCAGACCTCCATGGCTCTCTGTGTGGAGTCTGGTGGCTTCTTCCCAGTGACTCATCCCTGTCTCAGCCCTTGCAGAGTCTTCACAAAGCTCTTACTCTCTCCCATACAATGTACTGCTTCCCCAGTCTGCGGTCATTTTCTCTCATCAGTTGAGACAGGATACTCTTTTCCTCCCAGAATCCCAGTTTCTGCTCACGCTCTCACCGGACAGATAATCTGCCCCGCATTTCCAGAATCACTGTTCCCTTCCTCACCCGGCTCCTGGAACTCCTTCTGCCTCATCTTCAGGGTTACAAGTATCCACACCTCTTTCAGGTCTCTGCCTCCCCATTCCCAGACTATCAGTAGCCCTTGAAATGTAACTGTACAATCTGTATTTTAAAAAAACTGTATAATTAAATTGTAATTTAATGTCTCCTTATAGGACCTGGATTGCATCAGGCAGTCCTAGGAGATAACAAGTAGCCCATCTCTGCTCTCCTTTCCCTTAAATTGAGGAGGAAAGTGGAGTGTTTCAGCTTCTCTGACTCCTCTTTCATGCCCAGCACAATGGGCCTGCAGTGGCAGGGCAGGGCCTGCAGTGCTGTCACAGCTGCAGGACATGCCCTGAAGCACCTCCAACCATGGGGAGCACATACAGGACACTGGTGACAGCTCCTATCTCCCACTCCTGGGGCAGCAAGGCCTTCGCAGATATGGCAGGGGAGAAGTAAAGGGGACTTCAGTCTCTTTTTCCCTAACCAGCCTCATCTCACTGATGTTCCTGAGTCCTCCAGCACAGCTCTTGCACAGATACACTCTCCCCTCTGAGCTCCTGGGAAGGTTGGGTAACAGGGGACTTAACAAATGCAGGAACCTCCACAGAGGAACTTCTTACTAAGGGAGACACATGAGAGAAGCAGAAATAGCCACAGTGACTGTTTCATATCCTGTGTCACTGGGGAGGTGCTGAATCGAGCAGTGAGCTTCACTATTGCGGAGCTGGGGCTGCTCTGTTCCATCACGAGACTGCACCACAAGTGGACTCTTGTGGAAATTCCACCATGCCTACGCAAGCCACTGCATGGACCTCTCGCCCCATAAATTGAGGAGCTGCTGATGGTCTCAGCATCAGAAAGCAAAGAGGCTTCCAAGTTACCTTTGCTTGCTCCATCTCTAGCCACCACTTCTCTACCAACATGAAGGTGTCTGTTGTTGCCCTTACCATCCTCATCGCTGCCTTCTGCTACCAGACCTCTGCTGCTCCACGTAAGTCTAGGGTCTCCCCACCCTCTCTAACTGGGGACAGGAGAGATGTCACTGCCCTTTCTGACAGCACTTCTACTCTGGGTCCCTTCCTCTCTCTCCCACCATCTTCTGGCAGATGCTCCAGGGCTGTGGAGCAGCCCTGGTCTGGCACAGCTCAGAGACCGTTAGCATAAAAACTAAAGGTTTTCTACCCTTTTTAGGTTAAAAGCACAACCATGCCCCCCACCCCTGCTAGAGGGGTCAAATTTGGGCAGCCTGAGGAAGGCTAGGCCTGGCGAGGCTTGGGCTGGGAGATGTTGCCTGGTGGCATGGGCTGTGTCAATGCCAGCTCAGGGTGAACCCAACAGGGAAACAACCGAAAGAAGAAGAAAAAAGACCCATCTTTTCTCTTCCTCCTCCACATCATCCCTGCCCCCTAGACCTGGGGATTGGTAATTCCAGTTTCTTGCCCTGTTCCCCATCCCTTGCCACTGCTCATGACTGTCTTTGCCCTTCACAGTTGGCTCCGACCCACCAACCTCCTGCTGCTTCTCCTACGTCTCTCGGCAGCTGCCCCGCAGCTTCATGGTGGATTACTATGAAACCAACAGCCAGTGCTCCCAGCCAGCCGTTGTGTAAGTCCCTCCTCCAGGGCAGAGGTGGTTTTGGGCTGAGAAATCAGGGAGAGAAAGGCCCATTTTCCAAAGGCAGGGAAGGAAGGCTGGGGTAGACAAGAAATACAAGGTGATGCTTGTAGCACAGAAGCCACATGCTGCTCCTGCTCTACCCCTTTGCAGATAAAACTGGTGGCTGCTGGCTAGGATGGGCAAGGCATAGAGCTGCTTATACATGGGAGAGTCTAGGCTTGGGCAGGGCTCTTGTCCCAGCCCTGGAAGTGTCCAAGGCCAGGCTGGATGGGGCTTGAAACAATCTGGTCTATTGGAATGTGTCCCTGCCCATGGCAGGGGGTGGAGCTGGATAAGCTTTAAGATGCCTTCCAACACAAACCATTCCATAATTCTGTGATTCTGTGATTCTCCATTCAGCACTCTCCCACCAAACACTGACCTTGTTGCACCCCACAGGTTCATCACCAGGAAGGGCCGGGAAGTCTGTGCCAATCCCACAGAGGACTGGGTCCAGAAGTACGTGAATGAGCTGGAGCTGGACTGAGGTCCTGGACAGATCCAGCTGCTCCATGTCCCCAGCTGCTGGGATGGATGAGTGTGACCAACTGGAGCCCATTGGAAGCACTTAAATGTCATTTAGAGCTAGCTGAGAAACTGAAAACATTCCAAAATCCAATTTAATGTTGTGCTATTTAATTTTTTATAGGGGAGGGATCAGGTGCAATAACTCTGAGACAAAAAATAATTTTATTTAATATCTATTTATTTTTTACCAGTAGACTCAGGATATATTTTCTGTATTTAAGTAAATGTATTTTTGACAAAAAATTCAATTCGGATGTCAATAAACAAATATTTTTGTAAGAACCTTCTGTGTTTGCCTCCGTTACAATCCTTTGGGATGACAATAGCTGAAGTTTTAATAGTGACAACAGGTTCTTTATTTCCTTTCCCACGCTGTCAAAACTCCTACAAGATTTCTGTGTCTGAACGTCCTGTTTTGCAAAATAGTAACAAAAAAAACCATGAAGAAGGAGTTGTTAGAAGGGCAGGGATTGCATTCAGGTAACTTTTCTCAAGCTTTTTATAAGGTATTTAATCTCCATTTATTATGACAACTGGAAGCTCAGTAAATTCCACTGCTGGCCCCATTATAGTCAATCAAAATATTACCTTTAGGGGCTAAAACTTAACACATTTGCTGTTATAGGGAAAGCTTTCTGAGAGCTACAGCTAAAATGGATTAGCTATTTCCAGGGCTGAGGGTGGAAAAAATAGGTATCACTGAAAGAATTTTAGAATTAGTTCATTAAGCTCTCATTAAGCTGGGACATGAAGCTTAGCAGATATTCCCTCTCAGTAACACCTTGACTCCAAAACCTGCTCATCTCTGGATGATGCCTGTCCAGAAATGGCCACGTCAGACCCCAGCCTAGGGCAGGACCTGCCCCTGCAAGGAAACATCTCCCCTGGTCCCCCCACTGGAGCTGAAGGAGATGGAGCCCACTTCAGTGAAGGTATTTCCCACATCCCTGATGGCATTTCCCACACCACTGATGGTATTTGGGATGCTCTGATCAGCTCTGGACAGGCTCTGTTGGATCAGCAAGGAGGATTTGGGTTCCTCCTGCCTGGATCTCTGGTGCAGCCCATGGAAGAATGCTCAGCTCACCCCACTGCATTTCCATATTGGATTTGGAGTTTCAAACATAAACACCAGTGGGACACAGGGGAGAAGAGCAGGAGGCGGCCCTGGGGAGGGGTGACCTTGAGCACAGAGGGTGGAGGGTGAGCAGGGAGAGGGGCTGGGAGGGATCAGGGGGACGTGGGTGTGTCTGGGGGAGGAAGGAACACATCGCTCCTCACTTGGGGAACTACAGCCCCAGGCTCCTCGGCTCACGTGGCCCTGTGGATCCCATCAGTCATCCCACCCTAGAGCTGACTGCATCTAGCTTAAAACAGCACCCTGGGAGTACGGGAGTGAGGTAGAGAGCAGGACCAGAGCCCCCTTCCCTGAGATGCTGCTGGGAGGGGAGGGAGCCCATGGCTGGGAGGTTCAGATGGAAATGTGAAGGTGGTGGCTTTGGTGAAAGCCTGGAATCACCAGACCCTGCTCACCTCAATGCCAGCTCCAGAAGGAGGGCTTATCAGAGCCAGGAAAACATCTTGGCCACTGGGTACCTGCCATCCTGGATGCTGCTGGAAGATTCACTCTGAGAACTGAGACTGGCACAAAGCCTAGTGCCCAGAGCTGCCCTCACTGCAGGGAACAGCAGGAGCAGGACACAGGAGGGAGAAGACCTGTGATGGGTTTATGCCAAAATCACTTGAGCCTCTAGCAGTCCCTCAGCCTCAGGGTTTCTTGTGGAAGGGCGCAGGGACATCCAGGGAGTATCGTCCAGTCCTGGGCACTGCGCTGGAGCCTGCAGCAAACAACCCCTTGGGCACTGTCCTAAAGCACCCGGGGCACATTTCCAGCCTCCCACAGCCGTGCCCTCGGCTCCAGGGTACCTCAGCTAGCTCCTCACCACTATTCCAGAAGCCTGCAGGAGCCTGGAATTACTCATGTCTTTCTTAATCTTGCACCCACCTACATGTGACAGCTCAGAGGAGCCAGCAAAGAACTGCAAGTCCACGCCCCCAGCAGAGAGGTGATAACTGAGCACGTTCTGCAGAGGATTAAGAGTGGCCCAGAGCAGGCAAGGGCTGCAGTACCCATGGTACCATCAGCTCAAATCCTCACCCAGGGACCACCTTACTCTGAGCACTGGATATATTTGCGGTTGGTGCAGCTGTTTGAGGCTGATTTTGCTGCTAGAGCTGAAGGATGTAAGGAGACCCTCACACTGTGCAATCCTTGGGCCACAGAATCACAGAATCATAAAATCATGGAATGGTTTCAGTTCAAAGGGACATCAAAGTTCATCCTGTTCCACTCCCTGCCATGGGCAGCGACACCTTCCATTGTCCCAAGTTGCTCCAAAGCCCATCCAACTTGGCCTTGGACGCTTCCAGGGCTGCGGCAGCCGCAGCTGCTCTGGCAACCTGTGCCAGGACCTCCCCACCCTTGTGGTAAAGAGTTTTGTCTCCCTAGGAAGCTCATGCCCAGGACTCATGGTGCTCATCCCTCCCATAAACAGCCTGATGGGGTGCTCAGGCAGGTAGACACCAGAATCACAGAATATGGTGAACTGGAAGGGATCTTTAAGCTCAAGGCAACAGAAGAAAAGGGGGGCTGTGACGAAGAAGAGGGTGGTTTTCTGGGGAATTTTCTCTGGATTCAGATCAAAAGAAGAACAATGCTGTCAAAGGTTTTGGAATTTGTAAACTATTCATCCTGAAACCAGAGTGTGGTATTTACTTTATGTTTTGCACAATATATACATAAACAATTAATTTTATGGGGTTTTTTGGGGGGTTGGGGGGGTTGGTTTGTTTGGTTTCTTTTTTTTTTATTCTGACAAAAGTCCTGGGCAAGCCTAGCTGTGAACAAAAACTCAATCATTACTATGATAAGAATATCATTATTATAATCTATGTGCACGTCTCCATATTTGCTGTTTACATCACTCTGATGGGTCTTTAGGCATTTTAAGGCACATCAAATGCCAGAGGAATCAGAGGCTGGAGTCCAGCATCTCACAGAAGAAGGAGCTGGGCTGTGCTGATGGGGATGTGGATTGAAGCCAGTAAAGGTTTATGGTATGAGCTTTTCCATTTCCACTTTTCAGAGAGGAATTAGACACACTGAAGGCAAAATGTTTGTGCACCCAGAATTGCCTTCCTCCCCATCCCATGGCCCTGGTTTGTCACAGGGAGGGGAGCCTTATCCAGAACAGCTCTTCCCAGAGATACCATGAGCAGGGGGCATGTCACTTCTGAGGGGCCAGAATCCAAAAATATAATGTAAAAGGGGATGGGTTTGTAAGCTGCATACAAAAGTAGTGTTTTCCTAAAGTGGTGAGATATCCCAAATTTCCAGGGCTAAGGAAGACACTAAAGTATTAAAGAAATTGTGCCTGGCTGTTGCCTACAAAAGGTAGAAGTGGCCATGAGGACCCAAAAGAACATTTCTGATGAGTTCTTAGAAAGACACAGACGATGGCTCACATCCCCCTGAGATGATGAAGCATTTTCTTCTAGAAGAGAAAGATGCAACATTTTTGAGAAAGCACATTTCTAAAGCTGCAGGTCTGTTAACTGCTGAATCCTAGCAGAGGACACTGCCAGTGCCTCTGAGTGAGAAAACTGCCCCAGGAGCCAATGCCTGAAGTGTTACTTTAATCTACCAATTGCTCAAATCCATGGTCCCTCTTGACGGATGTGGTATCTCCAGGGACTCCTGTCTTCAGCCAAACTGCACTCCTTGACCAGAAGAGCCTTGGCTGGAGTAATAGGTGGACTTGATGACCTTAGAGGTGTTTTCCAGCCTGAACAATTACATGACTATGTGATTCTGTGCTGTGCAGCATCTGGTCCTTGCAGGACAGGGTCTGCATGGAGGCCAGAGCCAGAGCATTTCCGTCAAGGACAGGGACAAACTCCACTTGCCACGGCTTAGAGAGAAATCCTGCTTGCAAATCACTTCAAGAACAGCTTCAAGGCAGCAGAGAGCTCCCAAAGCCAGGTCCCAGCACTCCCAGTTGCTCTCCAGATGCCCATTGACAACCAGTCTGGGCATCAGAGGGCAGACTGGTATTTGCACCAAGCAATTCCTTAGCAGCAGGGGATGCAGAGTCCACTGGATGGAAAATCTGGGAGCCTACTCAGAGCTATCTCATACCTTTGACCTCCACTGTCCTTCCCGGGGGAAGGAAGATTCATGATTTTTAGAAACACTTTGGTTGCTGCCTTGGGGTGAGTTCACATCCTTTCTGCTCATTCATTTCTTCCCCTAGTTGCAAGATCTCTGAATTGTTGCATGACCTTCTGTTTCTTCTGGAAACACTTCACCCCCCCAGGACTGCAACAAGTGTCACTTGTCCATCACCTGCTAGGATCAGATTGCTCTGGACAGATCTCTATTCTATCACTTCCTCCCACCCCTGGTTCAGTGATATTTACCCTGGCTCCTTCCCTACACAACAGGTTTCTGTGGCTGTCCTCACTACTTCCTCCACCAACTGCCTCTGCTTTCAGCCCTTTGTCAAGGCCTTGAAGTTCATGTCCTTTCTTATCTCCTCAGGTTTCATAAACTCCCTGTCCGTAGAGTGGATATAAAATCACAATCTCCATGCAATATCTCCAGGATGTCAATGCACTGCAGGACCCACTGAGACCTATCACCCTTCTCCTTCCTGGGATGTGGCAAAGCTGTGTCTGAGCTTGTCTCACTAGTCTGTTCCCTCTGTTGTGCAGCCTTCAAAAGAAAGATCTTAAAGGAGTGTGGGACTCCCCAAAACACAGCAAAACTCAGCCAAGAGGAACTGCTCTCCCAGTCCAGCTAATTTATTCACTAGAAGACTCCTAAAGCATCATCCAGGACATCCCCAGAGAACACGGAGAGAGACAATTTACAAGGGCATGGAGTGAAAGGACAAGGGGTAACGGCTGCCCACTGCCAGAGACCAGGAATAAATGGGATATGGGAAGGAATTCTTCCCTGGGAGGTTGGGGAGGCCCTGGCACAGGGTGACCAGAACAGCTGTGGCTGCCCCAGCCCTGGAAGTGTCCAAGGCCAGGCTGGATGGGGCTTGGAGAAACCTGAGAGAGTGGAAGGTGTGGAACAACATGAGCTTTAAAGTCCCTTCCAACCCAAACCCATCCCAGACTCTATGATAAAATGTACTGAGCATTTCAGACTGTGTTTTTACCGAATCTCATTTTATTTGCATTGAGTCAGACTTCCAATGAAGCAGCTTCTTAATTTCTGTCTGAAAGACATGATGCACAGCCACTCCAGCTGGTAGTGCAGGGCTGGTGGCACTGCTTGCACCCCATGTTCCACAGGGCAGCGTTTTGTGCTGTTCTGTGCACCCAGGGCAGTGTCTCCTGCCTCCTGGCCCTGTGCAAAGAGACCATGGCCCCACTCAGGTTCAGATGAGCTTTTCCTCCAGTAACACACTAGCAGCCCATCCAAGGCAAGAGCCCTGGGGCAGCGAGAGAGCCTGGAGGAGAAGGGATGTCCAAGGTGATGGACAGACCAAAGGTGAACACTGGAGATAGACTTAGGACTATTTTTCTTTCCTTTGGTCTTGCAGCCCTGAAGTACCCCTGCCCTGTGATGGGCAGCTCCCCAAACTTGAAGATTTCCCACCCATGGGGTTTTGAGGGAGAATGGAGGGGCTGGAGCTGACAGATTTGGAGGGGATCTCCTGACCAGGGGACCAGAGACAGCAGCACAGGGATCACTCACACCCACACGGATGTCCTCTTTCTTCACCCCAGGCTGCAGCACCACAAGGCTGGGGTGAAGCCACCACACAGGCAGCTGCCATTCCCAAATCCTTGCCTGGAGAGTGCTGCTGTGTGCCACAGATGCCACAGTGGGATCTCTCAAGGACCCTCTCTGGGCTGGAGAGGACCAGATCCAGCAGCACCCTTTGCCTTCTGAGATATTTTGGAGTAGTAGCACTACAAACCCACACTATTAACCACAAAAGGCTCCCGAAATCAAGGCTTTATTGTCTTATTCCAGTAGAATTCACACCAAAGTCAGCACTACATGGCAGGCTGGGCACATACCCTGCTCCAGCAGCCTGTGAGATAAGCATTAGGGCATCAGTGATCAGGGGACTCCGCTGTCCCCATTAGTGGCACAGAGGGTTATGGCACATTCCCAACTGCAAAGTCCTTTCCCAACACATGGTACACATGGTGGTGTGGGCGTCGCACATGGCAGGTCACCCCAGCATCCAGAACCATGTGAGAATCCTGCCAGGACACTCACCAGGGCACTGAGGTTTTTCCCTAGTGCTGCCCAACTCATGGGGAGAAGCTGGTTGGGCTCCTAGGTCTCTGCCTACCAGTGACAAACCAGAGCAGCCACTCTCACAGGATGATGCAGCCGGTCCCCTGGTGGTCCCTAACCCAGGAGATCACCAAAGGTTCTGCATTTCTGCCCCCTAAAAAGGCACCCAGGAAAAAGAGAGGCCGGAGATTGCCTGAGAACTTGTCAGTGAAGGTGTAAATGTGGGAACAGTCGCTTACATTGTAGAAGGAGATCTCTCCCGCCTCGTAGTCCAGGAAGATCCCAACGCGCCGGGGTCTCACGCTCAGGGTCAGGGGGGAGATGGGTACGGTCAGGGCCTCGTAGGTGCCCCCATTTTGCAGCCGCAGCACCCAGTAGCCATTGTTGGGGGAGAAGAGGACAGAGCCTTTCCGGCTGGCAGCCTCCCGGCACAGCCCCAGGCCCCACTCAGGCTTGTCTCCCACCTGCACCTCCCAGTAGTGCCGGCCTGAGAAGAAGCCCGGACTGCCCAGCACCACCGGGGTGGTGCCAAACCTCTTGGGGTTGTCAAAGAGGGACAGAAGCAGCCTCTTGTTCCCGCGTCGGACGCTTTTGCGGTCCTCGGACACAGTGAGGGCTGGGTGTGCCGTCTCTGGGTCCAGAACCACATCCACTGGAGAGAGAGAAGGGTGGAAGGATGGACAAGGCTTCAGGCATCTGCAGGCACAGACACAAGCAGGTGCCTGCGACCTGGATGCTGGGCTCTTCCCAACCGTCCCACATCCCACAATTATTTCCTTGTGGTTTTGCACAGCTCCCAGCACTGCCTGGCAGTGGGGAAGTGCAATACAGAAAATCAGCCCTATTAAAATATTTGGTGTCAGGCTGCAGAGCCAGGGCAGAATGAGGGCAGTTCCATGGCTTCAGAAAGAACCAACAGTAAAAGCAAGAGGTCATAGGCCACACCGTGCTTGAAACCCCCGAGGGACATCCTGGGCTTCAGGGTTCCCTCACAATCCATCCAAGACCACAACAAACCAGCCTGAACTCACCAGTGCACAAACTGAGAGCAGCTGGACAAAGCTTGTTGGAAAAACCTCCCTATGCCCCAGGGCACTGGGGGAAACCAAAGCCCAAATGTACCAGGAGCTGCCCCCGTACCTTTGAACTTCTTCAGCATGTCTCTCATGCCCAGGCAGTGCTCAGGAATGCTGTAGTTTTCCTTCAGAATCACGGACACAGCCTTGGGGGATTGGAACTTTACCCCTTCACACCTGAGAAGAGAGCGATGCCCATGGGCTGTATCCAGAGCCTGCATCACGGCTCTTCTCTGGCCGGGAGGGGGGGTTAATGCCCTTTTGTTGGCTCCATAGATTCATCGCCTCCCTGGAGCTCTGGCTGGGAAGAGCACTAGGGATAATTACTTGCATATTGGCAATCCAAATGAGATCAGAGTTAAACGATACAGGGAGCAGCAGTGCCAGGCCTGAAGAAGGAAAGAACAAAG
Organism: Bombycilla garrulus; assembly: GCA_013400315.1. Lineage (NCBI taxonomy): Eukaryota > Metazoa > Chordata > Aves > Passeriformes > Bombycillidae > Bombycilla > Bombycilla garrulus. Next base: position 179,965 of record VXBU01017426.1, on the reverse strand, counting down.
CCACTGGGCAGCATGTCCCTTAGGAGGGGACACAGTTCACATGTCACAAGCCAAGCAAGACCTTGGCTCTGAGCCCCTGGAAAAAGAGGATGGAACCTCTGAGGGACTGTCTCAGTCCCTTCTGTGTCAACCCCAGGAGGACCAAAGCAGATGCTGGGCAGGGAGGATGGGGTGGCTGTTGTGGAACAGACACAAACACCTGCCTCAAAGCCTGGAGGCAGCCAGGACAGCAGGAAGAACAACCAATGGTGCCTGCCAGGAATAACCATGGGTACCTACCAGGAATAACCATGGGTACCTACCAGGAATAACCATGGGTACCTACCAGGAATAATCACGGCACCTACCAGGAATAATCATGGCACCTACCAGGAATAATCATGGCACCTACCAGGAAAAATCACCCACCTACTCAGGATGCTTTTCATGTCCTAGAAGAAGACAAAAATTACTCTGGGTTTGTCTGGGCAAAGCCACCCACCCAGGTGACAAAGGGGCTGAGTTAGTAGTGCTGGTGGCAAAGCCTGACCTTGAGCAGCCCATCAACTGGCTGTTGGCTCTTCTCCTTTATCTCCAGGATCAGCTCCTCAAGCAAGCACTTCTCCTCCACCAGCCTGGCCAGGTTTTCATTGATCAGCAGCAGAATCTGCTTCTCTTCCTCCTCCAGCTTCTGGAGCAGTAGCTTCTCCTCATCAGCCAGCAGCCGATGCAGCTTCCCAAACTCACTTACAATCCTCTCCCGCTTTTTCTTTACCATCTCCTTAGAGATAAGAAGATTCATGGGATGAACATTATCCAGGCAACTGAGACAGAACCGGATGCTCCGGCATCCATGCCCAGCATTAGGCCCTGGGAAAACACCCCATTTTTGTGGTAAGTGCATGAATTTAAAAACCAGCCAGAGGCAAATTTGTGCTTCCACCTCGCTGGAGTTCCCACTCCACATCCTCAGTTTACCAGCAGTAGGACTTTGCCTGGGGCATTTCTGCTCAGCTGGACCCCAGATGTCTGGGGTATATTGGGCTGCAAGGAGGTGCCCTCAGGCGTCGGGGTAGGTTTTTATCACAACTTGTACCTTCAGCCAAACCCAGTCTAATAAACTCCTTGGGCAGGTGGAAAACCCTGGAAAGATTCCCATTAAAGGGTAAGAGGTGAAAAAATCATAAAATCATGAAATGGTTTCAGTTGGAAGGGATCTTAAAGACTCTCTGCTTCCACCCCCTACCATGGGCAGGGACACCTTCCACCATCCCAGGTTGCTCCAAGCCAAATCCAGCCTGGCCTCGGACACTTCCAGGGATGTGGCAGCCAAAGCTTCTTTGGGCAACCTGTGCAATGGCCTCTGCACCCTCACAGGGAGCAATTTCTTCCTTATAACTTATCTAAATCTCTCCTCTTTTAGTTTAAACTGGTTGCCTCATGTCCTGTCTCTATCTGCCATGTAAAAAAGCCCTAGGGCTGTGGAGAGATAGAAAGGCAGAGCCCAGAAGGCTCTAGGTCTCACTACAAGGTGAAGAGCCAGCAATGGGAAGGGTCTGTCACTGCTTTAGGGTTTTTCACCTCATCTCAAAAAACTGACTGGAAACCTGGAGCTGCAGAAAGACACTCTGCAGTGAACTTGGGCCAGGAAATTTCAGAACAAAGATAAAGGAAAGGAAATTGAACTCAATTTTTTTTTCCCATCCAAGTACAGTATTCTTTGGACCCAAGTCATGAAGATCTGATAAGCCAGGACAGCCTCTTCCCCTCACCATTCATGTGGGACTTTTTGTTCTTTTTGCTATAAAAGCACAACCAGAGGAAGCTGGAGGCAGCTGAGCCATGGTCCTGAGCCTTGACTCAGGTGGATGAGAGGATAGTGACACAGTCCTGTCCCTTTGCCCCAATGGGGACAGAGGGCTCATAGGGACATCCTCAAAACCCACCACCACTTGTCTGGACTGCCACCAGGAAGAGAGCTGAGTGAAAAACTGGGAGAGTTCAGAGAAACCTGTTTTCCCTGCCAGAGCTGATTAACTATCAGCTCAAATTCAGGGCTGGATGACTTATCCAGCAGTTTCATTTCCTTTTCTGCAGTTAGTTTTACTTTCCAGCTTTCACCTCAAGGGACTTGAAATGCAGCTGTTTGCTGGCATCTGCTCTTCCCAGAACTGTCTGGAGTTGGGCAGAGGTGCCCGACTGAAAGTAATTCAGCTTTTTTTTCCTTATTAAAACACTTCTGGTTCCTGTTGCTGTGGTGCTGAGCTCACCACATAGCTCACATCTGGCTTGCAACTCAAGCACATATCGTAAAATAAAAGGCAATAAAAAACAGCCCATGTCTACTTGTTTAACCAGCATAAAGTCCTCACGATTCCAGGGAATCTGGCATGCTGCTCCTTGCAAACGTTTTTATGGAGTCAAACAGTTACTGAGCCTGGCATCCAACATTGCTCTTACATGTGACAGCAGGACATGGGAACACAGCCTGGAGACAATGATAAATCTGTGTCCTGAGACAAGAGCACTCAGGGTGGGTTGTTTTTTTTTTAAATCTTGATATTTCTGAAGCTCATTTTTTAAGAATTAAGACAGGCACCTGCCTTGCACTCCTGAGTTTTTATGCTTTCTGTTGATTCACACTTCTTCACCTCTTCCACTTCCTTTGAAAGATTCTCCAGGGATTTCTGGAGTTTGACCTAGAAAGAGGAAAAATGGCCTCAGCTCACCCCAACAGCACTCACTGAGCACTGCAAGTTGTCTGAGTCCCCTCTGCCTGGGGGGAGAGACTGACCCGGTGCCAGGTGGTGCCAGGTGCTTGGCACCTGAACCAAGCAGCTGTGCTCTTCATTCCGCTCACAGTGTTAACCCCCCCCATGCTCCTCAGGTTTCCCCCATGTTTTTCCTCACTATTAAGTTTCTGGAGATCAAAGTGACAGCCCTCTTTCAACGCTGGGGTGAATTATGGATGGTGGCACTGCCAGGATCATAGCTGGGATGTGGGGTTTGGATGCCAGCATCCCTCCACCGAGGCAAAATGTCCTCAGGTACCCACCGGCTCAGCTTCTCCAGGAGCTGTGAATGGGCAGAGAGCCAGGCTGCCTCTCTGAGCTGGATGGACGGGGTGAGCCTGGATCCATCAACAGTTTGGAAGATAAGGCGGGTCCAGCCTTATACCTGCAGCGAGGGCGGCTGGGGGAAGCGGAGGGA
>VXBU01017426.1:164600-176662 GCA_013400315.1 Bombycilla garrulus | reverse complement strand
GGGAAGCGGAGGGAAGGCGGGGGGGGGCGGGGCGGCACCGTCTGCGCCACCCCTTCTTCGGCTTTCCCAGCCGCGACACTGGGCACGTTGGGGTGCCGGTGGCACGGGTGGCTGCACACCCCCGTGCAGAGTGCCTCGGGGCAGGACAGAGACCCCGGTACCCCACCCTCACCTACCTTGTAGACGTGCGCCGCCTCGTCGATGGGGTAGACGGTGTGCGGGCGGTGGTGCAGGGACTCCCGACACACCACGCAGATGGGCTCCTCGTCCTCCTCGCAGAACAGCTTCAGGCGCTCATTGTGCTGGGGGCACAAGGGGGTCGCCGGCTCCAGCTCGGGCCCCAGGCCGCCCCGCAGCCCCAGCTGGCGGATGCTCTCCACGATGTTGGCCAGCTGCCGGTTGGGTCGGAAGCCGCTGCGGTGGCAGGAGGCCCGGCACTGCGGGCAGGGGAAGGGCCCGTCGGCCCACAGCCCCTTGTCCTGGCAGTGCTTGGCGATGCAGCCCCGGCAGAAGTTGTGGCCGCAGTCGATGCTGACCGGCTCGCTCATGTACTCCAGGCAGATGGGGCAGATGGCCTCCTCCTGCAGCCGCTCCAGGGCACCTGCTAGCGCCATGGTGGCCCGCTGGTCTCGACGGGCACTTCCCTCGCCCCTCGTCAACGAGCAAATGCGGCCTCGCAGGCAGGCACGGCTGGCACAGCCCCACGTCAATGAAGTATCGGCAGTGCCATGAAAGCCTGGAAGACGAGCCGGCCTTGCTTCCGGCTAGCACCGGCCGCGGAGCCGCCGTGCTGCTGGGGGGAGGAGCTGGCACCGGCCGGGACAGCTGCAGGCAGCCCGAAAGGCTGGGACTGCCTCCAGCCCGGCGGGGCAAAGCCAGAGAAAACGCCCGCGAGGAGAGCAGGACAGATTAGGAAGCACCAGAAATAACCCGTGACCAGAGACAGCCCCGGGCCGGGACGGTGGTGGGTAATGGGGTCGAGTCTGGTGTTGGCTGAGTTCAGCAGCCCGTGGAGCTCCTGTGGCACCTGCCTGGGATGTGGGACTGCCCTCTGATATGTTCCTAGGCTGTTCTCATTACATGGGAGAGCCCTGCTGAGTGCTTTTCCATATCAGGAGAGGTACGATGTGGGGTTCCCTGACACTTCCAGGACAAGCAGAGTCCCCAGAAGCAGGGCAAGAGATCTACTCACATCATGGCTGGTGGGGAGCAGTGGCTGCCTGTGTGCTCATACTTTACCACACGGCTCAAGGGCAATGGTCTGGTGATGTACTGAACACAGCAGTGACCAAAGTTGAGAGAAACTGGAAGAGAAGTTTTCTGATTACACCAGACGAGGAAAAGTGCCAGTGGGGAGAAGTAGGGTCAGAAGAGGAGAAAGGAAGTGCTGCTCCCTCAATGGGCTCCCACCACAGCCATCTTCCCCTCAGGGAGCAAGGTAAGATAGGTCTCTCCTTTCCCACAGAAGATGCTGGTAAGAGAGAGCTGCCAAGCATTACTAGACCTTGTACAGCAGATAGAAAGAGGAGAGAGCTCCTTGGAAAGGAGAGATTGGACTCACTTGGAGAAGAGGTGGCCTGGTAGCAGAAGACAACCACAAGAAGTACAAAAAGGGCTGCTGTGATGGTCTTCATGGTCCTGTTGGGTGGACAGAAATTGTAGGAGTGAGGCTGGATTGTTGCAGACTGTAGCTCGCTGTGCCTGGTGTGGGATCCCTGGGTTCAGCCCTCTTTATATAGGGAGACAGCAACCAAGATTGAAACATGGTGGAAACATCGCTGAAAGCCATGACACAGTGGAAAAAGTGCAGTGTCAATGATACCACACAGCCCTGCAGAGGAAACCATCCAGAGCCCCGATGAGAGAAGTGTCCTCACATGCCATCGGTGACAAGATACCATGAGAGGACAGAGAACAGGATATGACCTGTCATTTCATTTCCCCTGACCTAAGGACTCTGCAGAAAACCCAGAATGAGTGATTCAGAAGATCAGTAGGTGGACCTCTTGCCTAGAAGTCATAGCAGACTGGATAGAGGATGATCATGGATGTCATGCACTTGTGTTTCCCAGAACATCTGCATCATGGACAAACAGGAGATCTCACCTCTGCCACAGCAACTGGAGCAGGGAAAGTCTGAGAGTCAGGCTGACTGCCCACCCAGCCATACTGGGTCCCACTTGCAATGGGGGTTTCCTCCATGGGACCCTGAAGGCCATTAGTGCATATATGTGCAGAGCAGAAGGTGGAGCATGGTGCCATTCCAGACTCCTCTTCTGTCCTTGAGCATCCCTTGCAGCAAGTCTTTAGGGAACTGGTTCTGCTACATCACAACTTCTCAAATACCAGTGACAGCTAAAATAGTACTCAGTTCTTCATGGACATGGGAATGGGCCATCAATGCCTACAGAGAACTTTAGGAGCTCATGTTAGCAGAGCAAAGCTGACAAAGATGGTTATTTGGTTCCAGCAGTGTAGCACTAGTACCCTCCTGACACTGCTCTGTCATTGTCCCAGCTGTCAAACACACACAGAGAAAAGATTGGCTGATTTAGCGCATATTGCTTGGGATGGGAATTGTGTCTCTGCACCGTCAGAAAAACTGTTGGAAATGTTACATCCCTCCAGAAGGGCTCTGCTCTTTTCTGTCGCTGCTGAGTTAACTCCGTGGCAATAATACTTGTGTATNCCAGTGGATTGGTGCAAAGGAGAACAACAACCTTTGGAAACATCCTAAGATAAATACCATGAGTTCTCACGTACCACAAGCTCACAGATCCCAAGTACAAAACCTTGTTTACATACTTCCTCCAATTCCTTCGCAGCTTTCCCAGAACTGTCTGAGAATGCTGCTAATTTTTCTCTCTAACCAAACAGTCAGCACCCACAGTTTTCCAGGCAAAGGTCTGTGCACAAAGCCTCAGGAGAGTGGAGGACTGGTGAGGTCTCTATGGTGCTGGGAGATGTGCCTGGGTGCTGGACAACCACAGCCACAATGGCAAAGCCACAAGAGCAGGCTGCCTTTCCTGATGGTTCAGTGATAAAAGGGGTCTTGCTCCTCTATGGAGGATGATCACAAAATAGAACCCGCCACCCAAAGTGGGGTTCCTTGTAGGAACCCAGAAGAAACCCAGAAATCAAAGGGAAATGAAGATATTCCCTGTAAGGATGGATTGCAGGCCTGGGGCTCCCAAGTGCTCCAGAGCATGTGATAGATAATCAGCACATCTCAGGAGACTGACATCCATGGAAAAGTGAGCCAGACTCATTAGAGGGTGCAGGCTGCTGCCATTTGTTTTACACAAGCTTTTTCTCTCACTATAACTACTACTCAGCATGAGCAAAACTGAGCCTTGATGAGACCACACATGGTGTCTTGGTGCCAGAGAGGTGCCGCTACAAGCCTGGGGAGTGGGCAACTGAGGAGGATCTGCCCACAGAGCCCTGGGAGCACAGGGCATATTGTTGGGTTTCTGGAAAGACATTTCCTTAGCAGGGACATACCTGCCCCTTTCCACAGCAGGTGAGCAGGCTCCCTACAGCCCATGGATTCCCTGCTGCCATCACAGCCTATTCCCCATCTTGGCACATCTGTTCCCTTCTCTGAAGCTCTTTCCCCATGGATTGGATCGCTTTCATCCCAGCTCCTGCTAAGGGGTTAAAATCCCAGAGTAAGAGTCAGTTGAGACAGCCAGAGTCAAGACTGAGGTTTTACTTGTGAAGAAGACTCAGAATACTCTGCTCCAAACACCTAAGGAGCTCAAGATTCCTCTGGGATCCTTCCTGCTCCATGGCATGCCTTGTCCTATGTTCCAGAGCCCATTCAGATACTGAGATGAAACCTGGTACCTCCAAGGGCATGAGGTCCTACTACCATTATGGATCCACTTCCCCCCCACGCTGCACCACAGTGGGACAAGGAAGATGTGAGGAGACCGAAACCCAAAGGTCAGTAAGGAGTGCGAGGACAGGGACAAACTGCCTGCACACCTTAGGAGCAGGAATGCTGATGAAGCTTGGTGTGCCAGTCCCAGGGAGACATGGAACAAAGAATGGAGCAGCACAGAGGCACTGCAGTAATTCTCTGTTGAAATCAAAGCAAATATAAAACAAAAGATGGAGCGACACAGCACTGTTGTGGTTAGGCTCCAGGAAAAACAATGCAGCTAATGGGAACTAAGCCAAAGGAATGATCTAGATGGAAACTGAAAGCTGAATTTTGTTTAACTCAGAAATACATATTACTTTTCTCACCTCTACATATGCTAATAACTAAAATCAATCAAACTCCATCTAAACTGTAAATGACATCAATCGCAACTTTACCCTTTCCCAAGAAAATAATATAAATATAGCTGAAGTGAGGAGGGAAGTCAGGAGACTCCAACATTTTTGCTGTCAGTTATTATCAGTGGCAACCTCTAAGCCTGTCACAGTCTTCTCTGAGCAGTACTAATAAACTGCTCAGTGTTAGTCACAGAGTCACAGAACCACATAATTAATGTTGGAAAAGTCCTCCAAGATCAGGTGTCACCCACATCTACTCCTTCCATCCCATTCCCTGCTCCTTCCATTTCTACCAGCACATTCAGAAAAAAATTTGCACAAATTCCCATTCAGACCAACACTGCTCTGACACATCTTCACACAGGGACCAGAATAAAACTGAGAGGAGGAGAAAAGATTGGGGAATGAGCTGCAGCCTGCTCGCTGATGGCTCACACAAACATAGCCCAGCTCACAGCAGCTTTATTTGAGTGTTCTGGATGTTCCACGACATTCAATTATAGGTTTGATTGAAATGTCAAGATTTGTTTTGAAAAATCAGAATTTTATAGCAGGAATGTAAATGTGCCTCAACATTGTCGATGAATTCTCCCTCTTTTCGGATATGCCGTGCTTTATTTCCTGCTTTCATTCAACCAAAAGGAATTCTTGGAGGTTTTGACAACTCTGTTATTTCCCCTATTCACTGTTTTCCTCAACTTTGTTCCTTCCTTCAGTCTTGGATGATCCTTCCTGCCAAGACAAATAATGCAAATAATGCAAATAATTTTGATTTTTAAAACCTCCTCCATATTATACATCCTAAATAGTGGCTATTTATGGAGTCTATAAAACCTCTGCCTTATGGTGCGCTTTAGCTATAGATAGATAGAAACCATCTTCTGGTATCTTTAGATCCATCACCAAGACAGCTTTAGGATGTGGGAGGAAACCTCTGCTCAGCCCTGAGAGTAGCCTGTTCCACCACATCAACTCCTGGGCTGGAGTCATGTCTGAGGGATCACTTTTTCACAGTGCTCCTGGGAGCTGCCAGATCACTAATGTGGGAAACTGGGTTTAACTGTGAGCAAATCAGTTGGAAACAAAATTACTGGGTCCAGAGATCCCAGGGTGGTGCAGCTCCAAGCAAGATCTCAGATGAGAAGAAGTCTTCTCAAGAAGAATTGAGACTTTTCACATGGGAATTGAAGTCTGCAAGATGAGAAGTGGCCTAGAAAGAGGGACAAAGCGAATAGTCACTGTCTGTCCCAGAGCAGGAACCACAGATTATCCAATGGAGCGGGCAAGAGAAGCTCTTCACATGAGGAGCTCCTTGCCAAGGGACGTGGTGAGCACAAGGAAATTTCCTTAAGTTTGAACTTGGATTTCAGAGCTATAAGCTTGACAAGATTTGGAAAATGAGAATGATAGGAGGCTGGGAGCACACTCCAGGATGCAGTACAAATATTGATCTGTCTCTTCAAGGGGTCTGCTGTGGCCACATATGGAGGTATCAAGGCCAATGTAGATGGATCCGTAGTCGACATCCTCTGCAACTGTTCCTCTTTCATTCCCCATGACAACTGGTCCAACAGGACCATCAGGTCTACAGAGTAGCTTGTGAAATAGCATTGAAATCCCTGTATTAAAATCTATGCACCAGGATGTGCCTCCAGATAAATATTTTTTGTAAATGTCAGTGGAAAGACTCCAACAGTTTCTAAGCACAGTAAGGTAGAAATACATTGCCGCAGTCCATGCAATTTTCCAATACAAATTTGGGGCACCTATAAAATCTTTACTTTGGGACCAAAAGTCTAAAGAGCAGGAGCTGGCTGGATGCCATGTTGGGATGTGGACCTCACAGAAATGTGGTGGTACTCCCCAGGACAGCCAAATGATGCCTCTGCCACAACACCTTTGTTTCCTCATCAATGCACTCAGTACTGAGCAGACACTGGCCTGGAGCTGAGCAGGCCTTGTCCAGCAGCTGCAGCACAGTGTGACAGGTTTAGCCACAGTTCAGAGAAAGGAAATAAAACCATTTGGTGTTGTGTTTGAGCCGGGCAGGCCTGAGGCTGCCAAGAGTGACAGCTGCATTGTCCTTGTACACTCTACTGCCTGTTGTCATCAGCTGGAGAGGTACAGGAGACATGTGCAAGTCAGGCCATGGAGTTTCAGGAATCCTGAAAACAACACTTGACAAGAGCACTGGTGGATGTTGGATCATGGAAATCATAGAAATCATGGAGTCTTTCAGGTTGGAAAAGACCTCTAACATCATCGAGTACAGCACTGGCAGGACTGTACACTAACCATGGCCCTAAGCATCATATCTCTATTTCCGTTCAATCCCTCCAGGGATGGTGACTCCACCACTGCCCTGGGCAGCCCTTTCCAATGCTTGACCACTCTTTCAGTGAAGAAATTTTCCTTAATATCCAACCTGAACCTCCCTCAATTCAACTTGAGGCCATTTCCCCTTGTTCTATCACTTTTTCACTTGGAGCAGAGCCTGACCCCAGCTTGGCTCCACCCTTCTGCCAGGGAGCTGTAGAGAGCCAGAATGCTTCCTGTATCATAAGGGGATGACAGGGATATACTGGTTCTCCAGATCCGTGCCCATGCCCTGCTGCAGTACCTGCCTTGTGCTCTTCCAACACTGCTCTGCAGTGAGCACAGGGCTCTCACATCCAACTCTGCACACCCCAAGTCTTAAACAGAAATCCATTCCTCAGTGATCCTGCTCTGGCAGTCAAAGCTCCCAACACAGAAATAAAGGAAGAATTAGGAAGAATTTCTTCACAGAAAGGGCGATCAAACATTGGAAGACCTGGAGATGTACAAGAAAAGACTGGATGTGACACCTAGTGCCATGGTCTAATTGACATGGTGGCAATCAGTCATAGGTTGGTCTTGATAATCTCAGAGGTCTTTTCCAACCAATTGATTCTGTGAAACCAGGTTTACCATATCCTGCCTTGGAAGAGACCTGGGCTTGATGGGGTGCTCCAGCTGGACCTGCTGGCCATGCCAAGGGAATACTCTCCAGCAAGTGGCAAAACCTTCTCACCTCCAGGTCCTGCCTGTGAGCTGGTTTCTCACCTAGGCAGCTGCCCCTGAAGCCCAGTGTCCCTGTGGAGTTCGGGTCTTCTTCTGCAGATCCATCTGTAAACCTCTTCAGCTTTGCTTTTGAATTCTTGGGCAAGCAGAGGCAGTTGCTGAGGCTTCTGTGCAGAACACACATCAGATGATGTTTTGGGGTTACAGCCCTCCTTGTAACACCTGGGCAAGTAGGGGCCTATATAGGACAGAGGTGAGGGCCTCACAGACCTCAAGCACATTAGCCAAGCAGTCCTCTCCAAGACCCTCTCCCAGTCCCAGGCTGCTCTGCCTCCAATGTTCTCCCAGGTCCTGCATCAGGACTGTCCCTGCCCCACACAGCAGCCTAGGGTCGCTTTAATAGCACAAGAAAAGACTCAGCAGCAGCATCTGTTTGCCCAAAGCATTCAAAACATGGGATCAAGAGATGAAAATCCTCCCCATGCTCCCATGCCTGCTCCTCCTGGCACAATCTTTGCTCCCCAAGGACCCTCCTTCTGGGTCTGGACCACTACCCTGCCCTCTCCAGGTGGGCACTTTGGCTCAGAAGTTATTTTTATCCCAGAGTCTGAGTAAATTACCCCATCACCAGGGCAGGGCTGCATCTGGGGCTGCAGGATTGGGTTTATGGAAAGCTTGATATGGCCACTGCCCTTTTGAGATGTGGCCCCAGGAATAGCTCGTCTGCTTGGGGAGGATGGGATCAGGATGGTGTGCCTTGGAATGTGTAAAGGGGCTAGATATCGAACACATATATATAATATATGTTCCTTTTCCGGGTTAAGTAAAGGTGGCCCGTCCACCTTGGACATGTCCAGTAGAATTGGTCCAAATCAGGTGTTAATTGACGTGGTATGACATTAAAAAAAAAAAAATTAAAAAAAAAATTTTTTTTGAGAGTTCTATCCCTACATACTATCTGCGAACTAATTTCCTCCTAATCCTACTGGCTTGTGGCCGCCCTAGTGTCCCTAGCTCCCGTCTAAATTTATTTAAACTTAACAACAATACAAACATAATTACAAACATTATTGACACTACCAATTACAGTGACTTACTACTTCTACACTTACTAGCAAACATATGTACAATATCAACAGATGACACGAGCGCGATGCGGGATAAAGTCCTAGCAGTTGCTTCTTGCCTTGATTTTGAAAGGCCAAGAGTTCCCAACAGTTCAAAGTTACCCTGGTGCCACTTCCCCCACGCCCCAATGGGAAAGCCCACAAAAACAACGTCTTTTGCGATTCATTTGGGATCCATTTTTCCCACCTCAAAGGCAGGAAAGAGCAGGATCTTAGCACAGAGCCCTGTGCCAACCCACTCTGGCACAGCCAGCGGGATAACAGAGGAAGGACTGTGGAGCTCTGCGATTCTGTTTTCCTCCTGAAACAAGGGGGATCTGTGCTCTCCCTGAGCCCAGACCAGGCCATCAGGAGGGTGATAAGTGTTGCAGCAGCACCCTGGGACTCTCCAGCTCTGGCTGGGGAGGGAATTGGAAAAAAATACTCTAGCTCCCAGCCCCTGCAAAAAGAGCATCCCTGAGCCCTGGACAGGGCCCATAGCCCCTGCAGTCCCTTCTGGCCCCTCTTCTGCCACTTGTCCTTCCCCTTTGGGTTAAGGGTGTCCTAATAGAATGGGAGCAGATCCCCTTTAGGGTCTGGTGGACAGGAGCCTCTGGGCATGGAGCAGAAAGAGGGAACTGCCCTATAGAGCCCTGCAACAGGGGAAGGATGAACTCCAGTCTCACCTGCCTGCCCTGGGCAGCACTTGATGGGTGCCACATACTGGTGAGCAGGAAAAAACGAGAGGGCACACATTGTCCTCTCCATATCCAGACAATGTCTATCCTCCCACAGGCCAGACACCCCCATGACATCACTGTGAGAGCATGTGAACCCCAGCCAGGTCCAAAACGGACCTGCTGGGAAGGAAGAGCAATGTCCAACCTGCTCCACCTCCATCCTGCTCAGTTTCAGCCCTTCCTCATCATCTCCCCAGGGAACCTGAGACAGAGGAACAGACTCTCCACAGGAACAGCACAGGGGAACAGCCTTCCCCTCTCAAATACCTAAAAACAAAGCACTCCCTCTCACTGGAAAGGAGCCCCTCAAATCCCTGCAGAGTTCCACAGCACATTCCAGCAGAGATGCTGTGTGGACTCATCCAGCCCAGGGTGGTCTGACCAGCAGCCCATGGACTGGATCCCAGTTCCATCCTGTTATAGCCCCTTCCTGGGGGAGGCAGGAGCAGCTAGTAGAAACATCCTGTTCTGTCTCACATCCAAGCACCTTCCTCTGCTTCCACCCAGGTCCCAAAGTGGGCACTGAGCCCTGGCTAGGGAAGAAGAGGATGTGACTCTGCTCTTCAGTAGGAGGGAGCAGCTACACCAGGCCTCAGCCTAGTGGTCCCTTGCCATCCTCCAGGAGCAGGATATTCTGAGCAAGGTGGAGGGTGGGACAGATCCAGGTCACAAGGATACCACTGTCCTTTGTCCAGTGCCCTCTTTTGCTCTTCCTTTCTTCCATCTCTATTCAGCAATGACGTAATTTCTTCAATTATTAATCACCTTGCTGCAATAGTGGATCAATCAAACCCATTAAACCTCCCCTGGGAGCAGCCCCAGGGAAGGAGGCAGGTTTCCAGAAAGTACATTAAGCAGAATGCAGACAGGCAGTTGAGACAAGCCACTTGGGAGTAATGGCCTTGCTGCTCCATGCAGGCTGTTTCCCATCAGCTGGGATTTGATATCCAGTGCACAGGGACTGGGAAGACCTGTGATGCAAACAGCATGTCATACACCCTGCTGGACAGCTCCAGAAAGGTCCTGGTGTGGCAATTATTTCAGCTGAAAAGCCACAAAAGAGAGTTATGCTGGGAGAACTGCTTACAGTAGAGTTCCTGACAGCCCACATCCTAAAAAGCTGTTCCCAGAGTGCCCCATCACCCCAGCAGTGTTTTGCACAGTTCCCCCTCACCTGAAGCAAAGTCACTGATTTGCTGTGATCTGCTTTTAAGGATGCAGGAACCCAGCTGGCATGACCCCAGCATGGCCTATTTGCCATATCTGCAGATTTAGTTTTCAGTCCCTTTACAAAATAAAAGTAATTTCTCCCAATATTGCAGAAATGTTCCAAGTGAGAAATTCACCTCTGGAATAGGATGGTAGTTCCGGTCAAAATTACAGCAGTCAGCAATTCACCAGGTTGAGAGAATCCCAGAATGGTTTGAGTTTCTGCCTTCTAATCATGTCACCAAAACAGCAGGAAAAACAAAACCTCTCCAACAATTTTTAGTGTTAGAGAACTCAAGCATTACTTAATCTGGCCAGGATGTTGTTCTGGCCAGGACATGCAACAGGAGTAATTTCATCCACACATTGCCTGGGTTGTGCAAAGAAAGTCATTCCATCACATGTCTCTTTTCTAGATTTTTTTCACATACTTATACAGTGAAAATCCAGAGAAATTAATTGGTTCAATGCTTATTGGTCACAAGTTACACAGTTCATAGTATTTGGTTTCCTACTGGTTAGTGATCCCTTCACCTTCGATGCTAATCAGGTCCTCATTCTTATTTTGTGATCTTTACCAAGACCAGATGTCTCCCTAGCAGAAAGGATGTTCAGGCATTGATGTTTGTTAATGGCTGCTTATCTCTTGTGCATCCTCTGGCAGCTCCCAGTCCATTGAGATGTTAAGCTCATCAGGCCTTGCCCAGTCTCTTGAAGAGAAACTTCCATTCCCTTCCCCCTGGGCAAAGATGAACAAAACCCCCGACTATACTTAAAAAATTTAGAAGTATCATTTTCAACAATCCTGTTCCACCCCCTGCCATGGGCAGGGACACCTTCCACTAGACCAGATTGCTCCAAGCCCAGTGCAATGTGGCCTGGATCACTTCCAGGGATGAGGCAGCCACAGCTTCTCTAGGCAGTCTGTGCCATGGCTTCAAACCACCTTTATAACCAAGAATTCCTTCCCGATATCTAATCTAACCCTACAGAGATCTCTGATCAGAATGATGGGACCAGAAACATAAGCTCGGATCAGGTTATGCTAAAGCACAGTCCAGCTGCTCAGGGGAAGCAAAATCCTTCTCTCACCTCTCCTCCCTTTCTTTTTCAGACATCTGTAAACACATTTTGCCCCTCTGCCAACGCTACATTCTTCCTCTTGGGCACTGCCAGCTGTGCCTGCAGCATCCACCTCCAGAGCTCCCACCCACAGCCCGGATCCCACAAAGGAAAAGTCCTGCACAACCCTTACACAGGCTGCCGGGGACAGACAGGTGGAGCCACCTCCCCACCCCCACCCCCAGCCCCCGGCAGTGCTAGGGAGCCCTTAACCACCCAGTGCACCGAGCACAGCCTGACAAGAGGGCTCAGTCCTGAGAGGGGCCAGGCTGGGCCAGAGATGGGTAGGAGGGAGGGGGCAATGGTGCCGTGTCACCCCCGTGGTTACATGCTGCGCTCGACTGAGGGGCCGCAGCCTCGCAGGCCGCACGAACGATCTGTAAGGACCCCCGCGGCCTGCGGACCCAGATGGGTCAGCCGCGGCTCCGAGCCGTTCGACAGCGGCCGCCCGGGCCGGGCGGACCCCGCGGCGCCGCGCCGTACGCGGCCGAGCGCTTCCCGATGAGGCCTGAGCTGCGGCCCGATGCCCCCGCGAGCCGGCATCAGCACATCCCCG
>VXBU01017426.1:142001-163672 GCA_013400315.1 Bombycilla garrulus | reverse complement strand
AGGTGGACGAGCCAATGGCGTGGGGCCCGCGCGGCGGCGGCGCTGCGCGGGGCGGCGGGGCCGGGGCGGTGGCGGGCCCGGGACGGCCATGGACCGCGTGAGCAGCACTATGAAGCAGGTGTCCAACCCGCTGCCCAAGGTGCTGAGCCGGCGAGCAGGCGGCGGCGGCCTGGAGGCGGAGCGGGAGAGCTTCGAGCGCGCCCAGGTGCGGGCGGGACAGGGCGGGGCGGGGGATGCGAACGGCGAGGAAGGGAAGGTGACAGCTGAGGAGACGGGGCCAGGCTGGGCGCGGTGCGATGGGAACGGCCCGACGGGTACCTGGAGTGGGTACAGTGGGGCGCGGCTCTGCCGAGCGGGCGGGGTTAGCCAAAGTGGGCGAGGCTTATTTGAGTGGGTGGAGTCAGCCCGGGTGAGCCGGGGGCGGGGACAGGTCGAGCTGCCCAGCAGGTAGGTTTTGGCACAAGGGGCGGAGCTTGGAAGAGTGGGCGCGGCCGACCCTGGCGAGCTGGGTTGGCGCCAGTGGGCGGGGCTGCGCCAGGTAGGTGGAGATTGACGGGGCGGGGCTGGCCCCACCCACCCAGGAGGGTAGTGGGTCGCCGTGGGGCGACGGGGATGACGACACCCCGGGCCCGCTGTCTGAGGCTGAATCCCGCCCTGATCGCCCGAGGGCGTCAGGGTGCGGTGGCACCAAGGGTGCCCCAGCCCAGCAGTGGCTGCTCACCCTGGCGTCCCCACCAGTGGGGCTAGGGAGTATTCACCCACTGGCCTGAGCTGCCGCCTCTCCAAGCACAGCCGTACCCGGGCATCGTGCCCCAGACAGTGCCACCCTGTCCTTGGAACCACCCTGGGCACACAAAGCCTATGTCTCTGCTGGCTGGAGGGGCCACGGAGTGGCTCTTTGGCCAATGGAGTCAGTCACCCCACTGGGTTCTGCTCCCGTGTCACTCAGGGACGCCAGATGTGCACAGGGCAGGGGACAGGGTCTGTCCCTGCAGGTGGCTCCTGGGAAGACCGCATCAATATGTTGAAAAGCAGACAGAGTTTGCTCCTCAGCAGCATCCAGAGTATCTGGATGGAGCCCTTCAACTCAGGTTTTAGGTGATAGATTGATGTCCTGCACAGAGGAAAGGTGGCAGGCAAGCTGTAGGGGCAGCAGGGATGCTTTGGTGGAGAAAGCTGGAAAAAGGATGTGCTTAGAGCAGCTGGGGATGTGCCTGGACAAGGCATGGGGAGGGTGAAGAGGGAAGGAGGGATAGGAGAAGAGGACAGCTTGGCCCTGCTCCATGTCCGGAGATGGAAAAGTATGAGTGAAGCAGAGCTGTCCAGACCTACTGCAGGAGAGGAAGGGAAACTGGGGCAGAAGCAAGGGTAGAAGTGGGAGCAATGGGAGCAGACTTGGATGAGCCCAGAGAAGGAACAACACATGGGAGATGGCTTCGGGATGGAAATAAACACCAAGGATCAGGTCTGAGGGTGTTTTGATGGAAGAAAACCCACCAGGGTGTGAAGCTGGATGCAGGATCATGTGCAGAGCTCTGCTCACGGTCCTGCTCAGGTTACCTCAGACATCAATTATTTACTCTTACTGCTAAAGGTAGGAGTGGAACTGGTTTGCTCCTGGAACCTTCTGGCACCTTGTCAGCAACAGCCCCATGGACCTGGAGCTCTCACAGACTCCCCTGAGACTCATAGTTTCCTGGAAAGGGCCGAGTGGAGAGTGCTGTGGAGCAGTACCCGCTCCCCACATCCCAATGAGCTGGATTTCATCTTCCTCGTCTGATTTCCAGAGTAATGACACAGCATGGCTTTATCTGGCTTTTCCTTCTTCTGTGCTTCAGCTCCATGCAATTCCCTTTTTCACTCATTTTCCCTTTTTTTTTTTTTTTTTTTTAATAATTCTTTCTCTCCAGTTTAGGGAATTTGCCAGGCATCCCTTAGGTCTTGGTCATACAGTTTTTGTCCAGCTTCTTTCTGAGGTTTTTTTTTTAGAGAAACTTTGTGGGTTTGGGTTTTTTCCTTTTTTGGAAGTGACTTCTTTTAAGAAAAGTTTCACCTGTTAAATGGCTTTAAAATGAAAATTTTCCCTGTCTTTCAGTATGTACAGATTCCTTCCCTCCCCTCCAATCCTGCCTGTCTCAGAACAGCAGCACATGCATCGCAAAGCCTATTTTGGACTAAAAGAGCCCAAACAGGCAGAATGTGTGTCCAAATGGGCCTTTGGGGACCCTGAGGAACACCTGCTTGGGTTGGCAGCACCCAATTTCTGTGGTCTGAGCTCAGTTTTGAAGAACAAAAGTGCCCTACAAAGCTGTGGTGGTGGTGGGACACCCCAGTAGCAGGGAGGTCTGGTGGTGGGATGCTCCTGTGGTGGTGGGATATTTCCATGGTGGTGGTAAACTGGTGATGGAATGGTTCCATCATGGTGGGATGCTCTTATGATGGTGGGATATTTTGGTGGTGGAAAGCTTCCATGGTGGTGGATCGCTTCCATGGTGGTCATTACACTGCACAATTACTCTGCCCTGACAACATCCATCTGTTGGCTTGGAGACAAACAGAAATAAATTCCCTGGTGGCCTGTCTTCTGCTCCTACAGTTGTTCAAGTGTCTCGATTTTCCTGAGAATGCAAATATGGGAAACCTGAGGACGTGCTCAAGCATGGTGTTCCTTTCATGCTATCCTTGCTGCCTGCTGGGAAAGAGCAGCTTATGGAGAACAAGACACAGCCTCTTTTCCTTTCCTTTCCTTTCCTTTCCTTTCCTTTCCTTTCCTTTCCTTTCAATGCTTATAGTTTTCATAGGACGTTAAGCAACAGGAACACCAAATCCTGCAGTTCTGCTGCCGTCAGGATGAGCCCTGCTGTGGGAGTAGGAATGTTGCAATGACTGTTACCCCTTTGCTGGTGTTTCATGTGGTGATTCACCACTCATCACCTCAACCTCGGCACAAATCTTTGGGCTCAGCAAAAGTCACCAACAAAGGAGAAAAAACACCAAAAGTGAAAATTCTCCCATATTTTAAGATAAATGTTTGTATTTCATATGGTGTCTGATTGGATTAAGGGATATGTCCTGGTGCTGGAGCTCTGCAGGGAGGATCTTCTTTGTTTAGTTTGGGACTTGGAATCTTCCCTTCTTGGGACCTTCCCTCCTTCTCTCCTTCTTCCTCTTTTCACTCTGTAATTGTCCACAGTTGACATCTTTGTGCCATGATGGAGCCAAGGAGTGAAATTCCTACTGTGCTTAGCTGGTTGGCAAAGACTGGATGTTCAACAGCTGGATGAGTTGAAGTGTTGAGGGTGAAAACGAAGTTGGAAGGACGCAGGACCTCAGCAGGGCAGGGATGATGTCCCAGGCTCTCCAGCTCCTTCACTCATGTGTTGGACTGCCATGGGATATTTCCCTTCATTCCCAGCAGGGATATGGCCAGCAGGCCATCAGTGCAGGCACAACTGCAGATTCCCAGAGGTTATGCATAACATTCCCAAACAAAGCAGCAGCTGACTCCTGGAAGGCTGGAGGTGTGGAAAGATCTCATTCCTGACACAGCTCAGGTCTTCCTGCACTAACCTGTTCCTTCTTTTTGTAAACCCATCGCAGGAGAGCAGCAAAATGCTCAGACATCTAAACTGAGGGAAGTGCCCTTGAAGTTGCAGTAGGACATGCATTGAGCTTCAGTCCTTGTCCCTGCCTTGTGGGTTTTGGGTGGAAGGGAGGCAGCATATTGTGGTGGTGTGTTGTCATCTCCTGGGCTGCAAAGTCACCAAATAACTCTTGTTATTTGTTGCTCTTATGTCTCCTATACCTGAGCACTGCTCCAGTGCCCAGCTTTGCTCCATCATGAGCCATCATGTTCCACACCACTGCAGGCTGCCCTGTCCTGAGTCTGGGCTGTGTCCCAGGGATGAGGACATGAGGTGGAGACAGTGCATGGGACTGTGGAGGAGCTACAGGAATTCCATGTTTGTTTCCCAGAGCTCATGGCTGCTGGGGCTTTATACCAGCAGATGTGGCTGCATGCCCAGCATGGTCCCTGCACCTTAGGGACAATTCCAAAGGTGATCCATCCTGACAAGGGTGAGGGTTGGAAGGAGACACTACTTTAAAATTTCCACAGAAAATCTAAAAAACTTGCATTTTAGGTTCTTGGGCTGCAGTTTTTTTTCTGGGAGACTCAAGGAGTAGCAAAAGGAAACTGGGACCACTTGGGCTGCCCATGGCCACCACTACCTCTGGCACATTTACACACTGGGTCCTTAGGACTGTGTGCAGAAATTAAAGCTGTTTATGACTCATAAATTATCCTGGAAAGACATATTTGCAGCAGAAGGTGATCGCTGACCTGGCTGCATCTCCACTCCTGCCATCAGAGTCCCCAGCATGGTGCTGGGGATGTCAGACCCTCCTAGTAAGGGTTTCCCAGTGGGAAGGTGTGGCATCTTCATGTCAAGGAGATGCAGAACTCTGAGTGCAGCTAATGCCACATCTCCTCGGGAAGGTTTTAATGTCTTCAGTATCCATGAGCCATCCCTCAGGGGCTGCAAAGCTGGTTTGCTTCTTACTTTGCTGGTGGAGGAGCCTTCTCCAAAACCAAGTACAGAGAGATGGTGCAAAAGAAAGAGAAATGTATCAGGTGCAAATGAAATGGATTTTTTTTTCTTCATCAGTGTCAGTTAATAAATCTTTTTGATATATGAACCCAACTTTTTCACAGCCAAATGCAGGTTAAAAGCAACTTTGTGCCTATCCTGTCCCTGCTATAGGCTGTGCAACCTCTGGGCCACCATCACAGCCCCATTAATGCAGTTCATCCTTTTCTCCCATTATTTTTATAATTGGGAATATGGTTCTATATCTCCCAGACACAGCAACCCAGCTGGTTTCAGACCAGACCCAGCTCAGTCCAACTCACAGTTGCAAAGGAAATACCATTTACTACTGAAAAAACAATTTTTGTGGTTCGGATGCTGCAGCCACCAACAGCTTTGCCAAGAACTTCAGTTCTTACACAGGAAATGAGGCTCCTTTCAAAGCACCAGAGTGGGGCTATATATATACAGCCTCTCCAAAAAGATATTATAAGAAACATATTGACACTAGCAAGAACAGGAAAAAATAGCTCCTGGCTGTGGGGAGCGAGGGCTGGTGGCAGCTGAGCCCATCCTGAGGGAGTAGGTGATAAAGGGGATTAATTCATGGCCCTTTCATCTCCAGGAAATGGAGCTCCTGGGTTTTGTGCTGTGTGAACCCCCAGGTTTTTGGTCTCCTGACTTTTACTGGGAGCTAGAGGTGCTGGGGATTGAATGCAGCTTCAGCAGTGAAGTAATGAGTCATCTCTTTTCAGAGAGTCCCTCTTAGAAACTTATTTCCATCCCCAGGGAAAGAAAATAGTTCGTCTTATACCAGATATGGGGCTGCTTTTCTCATTAGTGCACATAGGGATGGAGGAGTTGAGGAGTTTTTTTAGATACAGAAATATCTATTTTAGATGCAGAAATATCTGAGTTTTTTAAAGTGGGGATGGACTCCAGAAGCAGCTAAGCCTCAGGAGGATGAGTAGATTTGGTGCTGAAACTACTGCCAAGTCCAGGAGCTTCTGTAGCTGGGAAAACATGATGGTTTTGGACCACCAGGTGACAAGGGGGAACCTTGCCCTGAATGACACCAGAGACCAAGTGGGAAGACAGGGATGTTGGGGGATGTTGCTGTCCCAAGAAACCCTTTCCCTCTCACTCAAAATGTACTTCCCCACCGAAAATGTCCTGTGCTGAGGGTGCAGGGAGGTTCTTGCCCTCTGAAATTTATCCAGTTTAACTCCATCCATCTGCAGAGCTGAAGAGAAACAGCCAGGAAGGCAGGGTTTTTACTAAATTCCCCATTAGAACTCTGGACTCAGTGTGGTCCCATCTGCTTCCCCTGGCTGTGACCCAAGTGCAGCAAAAACAATGGGGAAGGGCATATGGGATGTGGGCACCTGTCAGGAGGAGCAGGTGACTCATCTCGGCTTTGCTCTCTGAGAAGAAAAAACCTCTGGACAGGGGCTGGAGCTGCAGGAGGGACAATTTTGGCTGAAAGACTTAGAATACAAGGATGGGGAGAAGGTGCCCATTGCAGCCCATTGCATCATCCCATGTATATGACATGCAGACAGGATAAGCATCGCCTGCTCCAGCACTGTCTGGCACACGACACTGCAGCACAAGCCCCAGCACCTGGATTCTGTGCCCATCCTCATCCCATCACCTGCTGCTGGCTCTGTACCCTCTGAACCTGGGACAGAGGGTCAGCAGCCTGGGGTCATACAGCAGAGTGAGAGCTGGAGGAAGGGCTGGATCTTGGCCCTCATCCCTACCACCAGCTTGGCTGATTTATTTTGCACAGTCACCAAATAAGAAAACTTCCTGGGGACAGCCTGTTCCCTGTGTGACAGCAGAAACAGACAGCACAGCTGGTGTTTTAGCCTGGATGTGCAAGTCCAGCCCACGGCTAGACTAATTATACATTGTGTGCTCTTCCGGGCTAATCACAGGGCAGGGTAAATGATCCCTGTCCACAGTAGAAAGGTGAATTATTTTCTCAAAGGTGTACACAGACACTAAATAGTTTATTATGGACTCAATGAGAGGGTTGGGTTGGAAGGCACCTTTAAAGCTTAGTTTGTTCCACTTCCTGCCATGGGCAGGGACACCTTCCACTAGACCAGGTTGCTGCAAGCCCTATCTAGCCTGGCTTTGGACAATTCCAGGAATTAAAGTGGAGCTGTTGGAGCAAGTCCAGAGGAGGCCACAAAGATGTGCTGGGGCCTGGAGCCCCTCTGCTCTGGAGACAGGCTGAGACATCTGAGGGTGTTCACCTGGAGAAGCTCTGGGGAGACATTAGAGCCCCTCCAGTGCCTAAAGGGGCTCCAGGAGAGCTGGAGAGGGACTTTAAAGAAGGGGCTGAAGTGNTTGGAAGGCACCTTTAAAGCTTAGCTTGTTCCACTGCCATGGGCAGGGACACCTTCCACTAGACCAGGTTGCTGCAAGCCCTATCTAGCCTGGCTTTGGACAATTCCAGGAATTAAAGTGGAGCTGTTGGAGCAAGTTCAGAGGAGGCCACAAAGATGTGCTGGGGCCTGGAGCCCCTCTGCTCTGGAGACAGGCTGAGACATCTGAGGGTGTTCACCTGGAGAAGCTCTGGGGAGACATTAGAGCCCCTCCAGTGCCTAAAGGGGCTCCAGGAGAGCTGGAGAGGGACTTTAAAGAAGGGGCTGAAGTGACAGGACAAGGGGGAATGGCTTCAGATTGACAGAGAGTGGATAGATGTGCGATGCTGAGAAGAATTCCTGGCTGTGAGGATAGTGAGGCCCTGGTACAGGTTGCCCAGGCAAGCTGTGGCTGCCCCATCCCTGGAAGTGTCTAAGGCCAGGTTGGATGGGGCTTGGAGCACACTGGTCTTGCTTCTAGTGGAAGGTGTCCCTTTAAGGTGATCTTTAAGGTCCTTTCCAACCCAGACCAGTCCAGTATTCTGTGCAATGAGTTCAAGCTTTCCCTGTGCTCTTTAGGAGTCCCAGTGGGCCATGACTACTGTCTCCCCACTGATGCCATCCCCTGTTTTCTGGGGAGAAGGCAGGAGAAGGGACAGTTTCCCTGGGGTTTGGGTTTCTCTGAGGTTCTGGCACAAGCACCTTGGAACACAATTTGCACTAAAGAAACCTTGTATTCTTGTTCACTTCCATGTGAACATAACTGGACAAAACTATTTTCCAACCAGCATCTGCTAATTCAAATAAAGCACGTTGCCACGGACTCTCTCGAGAGTGCTGAACTGCTCACATCCATCTTTTATTCCAATAAAAGAGACAAATTGTAACAATAAGCAGCAAGTCTCCAACCTGGCCCTGGCGAGAGAAGACACTTCTCCCAAAGGATCCCTTTCTCTGATGGAAGCTTCCTCTTATGCTGCATGGCAAGCACTTGGCACAATAGGACTAGACACTCACCTGGGAAGGGCACAGGCTGATGGTGTTAAACTGGGATTTATTGTCATCACATAAAGCTGGCTACCAATCAGACTGGATACAAATAGCATCTAAAATTATGGTAGTCTTGGAATAAAGTAGCCACAGCTCAGCAGGGTTTTATTAGTTTGCTCCACTGCCAAGCAACAAAGAGTTTTCTTCACTTCAAGACTCGAGTATGACACATTTGGGTAATCCCAGGTCCCCTTGAACCCGGTTTCATGGCCAAACCATCAAACTGGCCTGGCAACCTCCCTATGAGCTGAGTACAGCTAGAGCAATTCTGGAGCTGCCTGATTCCTCAGTCCACAATGTCCCCAGCCGCTGGACTGTTACTTTCTGCATTGGTGGGAACAAAGGCACTTTTTTGTTGGAGCACCAAAGTGGCACAACCAAGGGGCAGGAGTGGATCGGTGAGTGAGTGCCAAGCACTGTGGAGGGCACAGGCTCCAGGACAAAGCTGATGGACATACCCGTTCCAGCCCGTGATGGGGATTGATACCCTGGTGTTGGCCTGAAAATGTCGGAAGCCATGGCCAGGGTCCAATTCTGCAGCAGATACAGAGCTGAGCCCATCCTCATCACACAACACCAACCACAACACCAACCACAACCAACCCTTAGTACATGCTCTCCATTGGTGTGAGGCTTTGCAAGCTGGAGAGGTGTCCCACCAAAGAAGGGACTGAGATTACACAGTTTCAAAAGGCAGCTCCATGTGCTAAGAGACTATTTTAAAACACTGACTGCAGGACCTTTAAAGATCACCTGATCCAAATCCCCTGCCATGGGCAGGGACATCTCTTCCAGGATCAGGCACCTGGGCTCAGGAGGGCTCTATTGAACTGCTGAAAAGAGCAGTTGGCATCTTCTGCAGAAGCTAAATATGACCCTCAGATCCTCAGCCTGATCCTGGTGAAGTCACAGTTCATCCACAACCTCTGCGTCCCATCTCTAAATGAACTAAAGGCAACTTCTGCATCCCACTGAATAAAGCATGGATCAATACTCTGGCATCTCCATGGGCTTGGCACCAGGTCACACCAGTGCTGGCCCTCACCTTGCTGGTCCATGGGCATCACAGAATCCTTTGGATTGGGAAACACCTCCAAGGTCATCGAGTCCAACCTGTGACTGATTCCCACCTTGTCACCCAGCCCAGAGCTCTGCCTGCCATGTCCTGTCATTTCTTAGACACCTCCAGGAATGTTGACTCCAGCACCTCTCTGGGAAGCCCTGTCCAATGCTGGACAACACTTTCCATGAAGAAATTCCTTCTGATGTCCAACTTGAACTTTGCCTGATTCAACTTGAGGTGATGCCCTCTTTTCCCATCTGTTGTCCCTCTCCTCCTCCTCCTGAACCGTGGTTACCAAGTGTGCCGGCTTCAGGCTGCTCCGTATGGACCACCCAGTCCAGCTCTACAGGAACTGCTCAGGAGTAAAGTCCAGTTAGTGGTGTGGGGAGATTTTCTGAGGTCTTAAGGGAATGCTGAAGTAGTGGCAGAGGAAGACTTTGATTTTCTGGGGGTTGAAGAAGTCAGTGTAGGCTGGGAATAGCTGTGCCAGAAGAGATGCTTCTTCTGCGCTAAGTCAGTGAAGCCATTGAAGAACTCATCTCTCCTGGTGGTGCCATTCCCAGTCAGTGACCTGGTGGTGTTTTTTCAGCCAGGAATGTTTTTGCGCAGTTCACAAATGAGAATGAAATATTCAAACAGTCTGTAAGGTTGGCTGCTTCTGCAGAGGTAAATACTTGTCTGGAGAGGGCAAAGGTGAGTATTCCTGAGTTTGCTGAATTTTATGGTCACCTGGAACTTGCATAGTTCATCCTGTCCTGCTGGGATTCACGGAGCAAGTGTCAGGTGAGGTGTTGACCCTTTCAGCAGCCTGGAACTGCATTTTGGTGAAGCTCCTTCCATCCTCTGGTCCTAGGGTACACTCCATGCTCTGTCCCTGATCAGCATGGTACCTTTGATTCTCCCCAAGCACAGGGAACACAGAATTGTGTTGGGGTGGTGGATGGGGCCAGTCCTAGACTTTCTCCTCACACAGGAGGGGTGGGAGGTGGTGGGGTGCCTTGGGACATGGCACAGACAACATAGACAACATTTTCGTGGGTGGGATCCAGCCTGGAATTTCTGCCATGCCCCACCATGCTTCCTTGGGGGCACCTCAAAAGGTGGGTTGAGCAAGAACCTCTCCTGGCTTTACTCATGTCCTCAACAGGAGGGCAAACTACTCCCTTGTTTGTCTTCCTGGCTCTTGCAGTCCCACTCCAGCTCTTTTTATAGCTCGGGAAGAAGTGCCTTGAGTCGTCTTGGAAGCCAAGCACACAGGGAGGAGTCACAGCTAGAAATAGGGCTGCTGCTCTCTGCTCCCGCATTCCAGATTTTTTATTTTTTTAGCTGAAATATCTAAATTTGAAGAGTCCCATTGCCGCAGGCATGGAACTGGGAACCATCCACATTTTTTCCAGTGCCCTCACACCAGCCACTGAGCCCCCTTGGAATGATTTTCCCGGCGAATGGGGTCTGTCAGCCCTGCCTGTGTTTTCTGTAACCCCCAGATTTTGCCTCTCAACACAGCTGGTTTGGCAGGAGAAATCCCTAAGGAATTAGTAATGTCTAGGGGGTAGAGGAGCAATCAGGTATCAGCCAAAGCTTTTGAGTGGTGAGCAAAGAGCTCAGACTAAATATCCAGCAATTTCTGCCTACAGGGAGTGAAGCAAAGCTATGGCAGCAGTATGGACACGAATAAACCAGAGCAAAGGAAAGAGGAGAAATAGTTGGACAAAACCTATGGTTTCCAGCCCATTATTATCTGGGATTTTGGCTGTGGTGCTATGCTGTGCCAGGGGCATGTGGGCAGAGCTGCTCTGACATAGCATCCACAGCATCCTGAGGTCAGCTTCTCTCTCCCATAGGAGCAGGGTATAATTAACTGTGTCATATCTAGATTTTTCCATTAATCCCTTAATACTTGCATACTACTGTGAGGCATACCCTAGCGGCAATCTCCCCTCTGAGAGCTTTTTAGCACAGAACCACGTTGGGTCCCTGCTGCCCCTTGTCCATCAGCCTCCAGAGTGCTGTGTGTGCACCAGCATCTCTCTGAGCTGGGAATGGGACATGCCAGGGAAAAATAAATCTGGGATCAAATCTGAACCAATCTTTCTTCTAATCAGCCATCCACATCTTTTACCATTTTAACCCTTTTCTCTCCTTTTCTGCAGCATTCACTAACTCTGGGAGCAGTGGTAATCCAGCTTCTCTTCCCATAGCAGGGAAAAGAGATTTTTCACATTGTGAGAATGCTAAGAACTATGGATTCCTATCAGAAGGGTGAAGTCAGGCCCTTTCTTTGGATAATAAGCAAATTTTGGGTACCCAGTCCCAGCACATCCAAGGGATTCTTTCTTTCCAGCTGCAGCAGGAAGTACTGTGATTTCTGCTTGGGGATGTAGCAGACATCTCATGAACAGTGTGCGTAGTAGCCATGGTGAGGTCTTCTGCTTCTTCTTCCCATGGGTATTTCCATCTTTCCCAGCCCTGGAGGGTAAGGATGGTGCTCAGCTCCTTCCACAGCAATCCCCTGCTGGTCCCACAGCTTGGGTGTTTCAGGACCTGGATGTTTGCTTCTCCTCTGCAGATGTTCTTGGTCCTGCTTCCTTCCAGAAGGAAGCAGCATTTGGAAATTCCCACCGATTGTCCCCAAATGGATTTGTTTCTCTACCTTAACAGGGTACAGCAGAGGAACTGGTTGTGGTGGTTGAGCTGTGCTCAGGGCTCTCTGGGTTGTTTCTGATAATATCACACAGCAGATTTCTTGCACATTTTTCTTTATTTATTCAAAAATGTAAAAAAAACCCCAAAAAGTCCTGATTCCCTGAACATCATCAGAACACAAAGGATTTTTTCCACAGAAGTACTGGGTGCAGCTCCCACGGTCCTCAGGCTGGTGCCTGGCTTAGCTATACATCACCTTCACCAAGTCCACTCTGATTCCCGTGGCTTTTGAGTCCCAGGAGCCTTGTCCCTCTGTCACTCCACCCAACCCTGTCACCCCCCAGTGCAATATGTCCCAGGCAGGAGGATGTGCCAGAGATGGGGCAGGGGAGTGCGATGGGGGTCTGAGGATCAGGGTGCCCTGTGCTGGGCTGGGCTGGCCTGGCAGTGGCTGACAGCTGCTGAATTGCTGGAAAAGAAGGAAATTGGGTGTGTTTAGTGTTTCTCAGAGCCAATTTCTCATGTTTGGGTGTCCCATATGCCCCTCTGCCAGTGTTAATGGCATTGTGTGTGGTCCTGTGATTTGCGTTCGAGAGCAGAGATTTCCCTTCCACGTTAAACACCCTGCTTTCCTGGAACAACGTGGAAATCCTGGGGCTGCCCTTCCCTCTGCCCTGATGAACTCTAGCAGGGGCATCTCTGGGTGCAGAGCCCTTCGGGCGCTCCTCTTCCCGCCTTCATCCTGTTGTGGAAGATATATCATCCTGCTCATAGGGCCAGAGGAGGCAGGGAACAGAGCAACAGACACAGTCCTCCTTGCCCTGCCCATTCCACTGTGGAATTACACATGGGGGTTGCCCCCCATGCCATGGGGAACCAGTGGCTCCCAGTGCAGAAGGCACCCCCTGCTGCCAGAAAAGCTCCCAATGAAGCTGCTTCTTGTTGTCTGTGCCTTTTCCAGGTGCCTTCCATCTGTTTTTCCAATGCTTCCACTAGGCATAGATATGTTTTCTGCACCCAGAGATGGGTTTCCTGCTCTTAGTGCCCCTCCAGCCTCGGTGCTGGGGCTGGCCAGAGCAGGACAGTGCAACCCTTCTTCTTGGGCTGGATGAGCCCAAGGGTATGCTGGCAGCACCCCAGACACTGATGTTTATTTCCACACAAGGAAAATGAGGAAAACAAAATATTTATATCTCAGGAAGGGATTTTGCAGCCTTTTGCAAGGAATCGTGCCTGCTATTCCCTCCTCCATCATCTCAACGCAGGCAGCAGTAACACATGAAACACAGTTTCCTTTATGCGCTGGGTATTTTCCATCTCGGGCTCCACCCTGGCCACAGCAAGAGATCCCTGCTCCAGCCCTGCCGGCCCTGCAGGCCCTTCTCACACCCAAGGAGCAGGCAGCTTGCCAGGTGTTCTCAGCCAGGCAAAGTTATGGTGCTGTTGCAGGAGCATCACCTGTGGCAGGAGCAGCTACAGGCACTGGAGAGGTGTTGGACATGGGAGCAGGGACTGTTAAAAGAGCAGAAGGAAAGCTTGAACTCACATAGCAGAGAATCCTGGAATGGTTTGGGTTGAAAGGAACCTTAAAGACCATCTCACTCCATCCCTTGCCATGGGCAGGGATACCTTCCACTAGACCAGGCTGCTCCAAGCTGTACCCAGCCTGGCCTTGGACATTTCTAGGGATGGGACAGACACAGATTCCCTGGGCAATGAGTGGCAGGGCCTCACCATGCTCACAGGAAAGAATTTTTTCTCAATATCCCATCTAACCCTGCCCTCTGGCAGTGGAAAGCCATTCCCCCTTGTGCTGTCACTCTAAGCCCTTGTCCAGCTCTCTTGGATCCCCTTTAGGCAGAGGAAAGGGCTCTAAGGTATCCCTAGAGCTTTCTCTTCTCCAGGTGAACACTCCAAGGTATCCCAGCCTGGCTCCAGACAGAGGGGCTCCAGCCCTCAAGGTTCACCCGTGGGATTTCATCCTGGCACTGGTGCATATGAGGGGATGCCAGGTAGGGAATTTACCATGTTATTTTTAGCTGTCATTTGGACACCTGTTTGCTCCAACATTTTCCCCTTGGACTGAACTGGGCACTCCAATCCCCCTGGGTCTGCTGGGAGGGAGACCAGCCCTTGGCCCCTCTGCAAACCCGCAGCTCTCTTGAGCCCATGGCTCCACAGCCCTTCTGGGAAGCAGCTGTTTGGGACATGGGATGTTGGACAGGGTCTCAGTAGCTGGGGTGGGGGGCAAGGACTGGGAACTGACCTCTGGGGCCAAAGCAAGCAGCCAGACCGATGGGAGCACTGGGAGGAGGCAGCATTGCTGCGAGCCAGCATCGCCTGCTCTGCTCCAGCCTCCCCCTGCAACCATGCAGCACTTAAATATGAACAAGTTCAGGGCTAAAAACTATCCTCAGGCTGGAAGTATGTTGCATATTTCCTATAAATACCTCAGCTACTGCCTGTTAGCCAGAGGCAGGCGCAGCACCCACATCCCCCTTACAGCCCCAGCACTGCTGAGGGGGCTGCAGGCAGGGGCTGGCCAGGGGCAGGCCTCATAGGATGTGGGCTGGTGCAGGGAAAACACATGCTGTGGCATTTACCAACCTGTTGCATCCAGTGGTTTCACATCAGGCGAGTTTGTTCCCCCTTTGCTACACATCTGCAACAAAACAGTTCACCTTTAGGACTTGTGGGAGGTGCTGAGGTGTGTGTGCCTGTACTGGAGCATCCACACAGCCTCCTGCTCCCCTGTCCAGATTTGCACGGATGTAAAGCTCAGGAGAAGGTTTGTGAAGCTCCTGGGAGGTGGTTATGGGCTGGGCACTGAGCTGAGCATCACACTTTGCTTTGCCAGGCTCTGCTGTCTCAATTCAAGGGGCAAGCAAAAGCAGATAATTAAAGTCGTTCCTCTAATGGGGCAATTGAAGGATCACCTAAGGCAAGTGTTTGGAGATTCATGAGAGCCTCACTATGCTTTGGGGGAGGGAGGAAGGCACCCGAGGGCAGACACTGAATGTGTTTTGGCACTGTGCTTTGTGTGAAGCCTCAGCTCCCCATTTATGAAGTCTCCAGGGCAAAACTTGGCAATTTTAAAAGGAAGTGAGTGGGAGATGTGTTTTATGGCTTCAAACTGAAAGAGAGTAGGTTTGGATTGGGTATTAGGGAGGAATTCTTCCCTGCGAGGGTGGTTTCCCAGAGCAGCTTGCGGCTGCCCCATCCCTGGAAGTGTCCAAGGCCAGGTTGGATGCGGCGTGAAGCAACCTAGGATAGCGGAAGGTGTCCCCTGCCCAAGGCGGGGGTGAGATGAGATGTGCTTTAAGGTCCCTTCCAGCCCAAACCCTTCTGGGATTCTATGATTTATCAACCATCTTCTGAGTCACTGGTAATGCTGATCCAGAAATGGAAGGGCTGCAAGTAAAGAATGGAGGACAAAGTTGGGGGTTGTTATGGGGGGTCAGTGGACTCACAGCTGGAGGTAAACAGCTCCATGGATGGAGAGAGCTGCTGGGTATATAATACAGGGGGTATTGACCCCTGTAAACTTTGGGGCTTGCAAGGTCGTGGGTGACATTTGAGCTCTGGTCCCTGTGAGTCCAGAGAGCAGCAAGGGTCAGTGAGACGTGGCAGGATGAGCCAGTTCCCACTGCAGCTGTGTCCTTTGCTGACCCTGTTTCCTTCTTCTGGGCGTTAGCTCATGTCAGTGGTGTCGGTGTGAAGCAAGAAGGAAGCAACACCACAGCAGAGCATTGTGTGTGTGCAAAGGAAGAGACAGCCTGGGGTTCCTAGGATGTTTCCCAGATAACCTGCATGTAAGGATGGGGCTGCAGGGGACCCAGGAGACATCTGCAATGATGAGCAAGTTGTCACGTAGAGCTTAAGTGCGCAGGTTTACATCCCACTGCCATGATTCACATCTACCAGCCCCTTACCTCCCTCATGGTCCAACAGTTCTTCCCGATGTCTAATCTGCCCCCACCCTTGTTCAGTTTAACATCGTTGTCCTGTGCTGGGACCCCAGAGGTGCAGACAGCTCAGGGGAGGGTCTCAGAAGATGCTTGGCTTTTTGGGCTGTCAGCACACATGTCTGGGTCATGTCCCATTTGTCACTTGCCAGAATCCCCCAGTCCTCTACAGAGTCATCTCCATCCATCCATCCATCCATCCATCCATCCATCCATCCATCCATCCATCCATCCATCCATCCATCCATCCATCCAAGAAATCAGTGATGGTAGAATACACTGAATCACTATGGAACCAGTGAATCCAGGATATGGAGGGCCTGCAAGTGGAGATGAGAGGACAATGTTGGGGGCCATTGGTGGGGGTAAATGACCCTATGGATGGAGAGAGATGCTGAGGGTGTTTATCATCTTCACAGGCCTTGAGTCCCTGCAGACCTCCCTAGTCTGTGCTGACAATAGGAATTGCCCTGGCCCAGGTCCATGATCTTGTTCTTGGCCTGCCCTGAACCTCCATGAGGCTTCTGTAGACCCACTGCTCCAGCCTGTCTAGCTCCCTCTGCACGCCCTCCCTTCCCTCCAGCCCATTGATGGCACCCTTTCTTTGAGTTCCCAGCCCTCCACACGAGGTAGGAAATAGGAGTTTCATCTCCCTCTGGTTTGGATGGGAGGATCTATCTACCTGTCTCCTCTCCTTGCAACATTGGCAGGAACTGGAAGCAGCAAGGGGGGAGGATGCTGCTCATCCCACCTCTCTCTTTCCCTCTTGCATTTTTAATCCCATTGGCATTGTATTGCTGCTCTCTGAGCTTCTGCTTACCTTGGAGCAGCCCCACTGAGCCATGTTCCATGGGGCTGTGCAATTGCTGTAACACCAACAGGGATGAATTGAACAAGGAGCTAAAAATACCAAATGATCAATAATGGTACCATGAACCCAGCTTTTTTTTTTTTTTTAAGAAAATCTCCATATTGACAACTAAACCAAGTGGTTTCCTGTAAAGGCAGGAGGGATAATGGAGCTCAGCTCCCTGCCCACACACTGGGCTAGCAGCAGCTTCACTCGCACCCGTCTGCCCTGGGAGCCCTTCATGGATCTTCTGCCTAGAGTGATGTGGAAGGGCTGCTCTCCTCCCTGCTTTCCATGCTGGTCCAGTCATGGTGAGCAGCTGGGGGAGCTTGATGCTGATATAACCCCTGGGCTGCCTATACCTGTCTGCTTCATGCCGGCACAGCCCTGGGCACAGCCGCCAGCCCTGGCCCTGTGCCTGCTTCAGCTTGATCTGCTTTTTCCTCTCGCTTTCACATGTCCAGGAAACTGTGGCATTACAAGGATTTGAAAATGGCCTCAAGCTTTTTAAGCACTGCTTCCAAGCAGATATTTTTCCTAAATCAAGATTTGCAAAAGTATTTGAGCATTAGCCGGCCAGGGGGATTTCCAGAAGTGTTGGAGCAG
Source organism: Bombycilla garrulus (assembly GCA_013400315.1). Taxonomy (NCBI): domain Eukaryota; kingdom Metazoa; phylum Chordata; class Aves; order Passeriformes; family Bombycillidae; genus Bombycilla; species Bombycilla garrulus. Next base: position 146,528 of record VXBU01017426.1, on the reverse strand, counting down.
CCAAACACCCTTTAAATCCACCTCCATGCAGTGCAGGGTTGGGGCTGGAAGTAGCTGGTTCACCAGGACTGTGACCATTTGGGGAATTTTTTTACATCACCAGTCAGCATGAGGGTTTTCCAAAGGTTGTTCATAGATTAATCTCTTTAGAAAATTACAGTGGGCTGAGCCCTGAGGGATTTGGCTGTACTGCAGTATCTGAGTCCAGAGAAACTCATCACACCTCCAGCTCCTGCCAGTGCTGTTCCATCCCTGTATGCTGACTAATCCATGATGTGGTGCTGGGAGTGGGGAGAGTGCCTGGTGCAGGTCTTTGCTCTTTTTTGGAAAGACATGGAGCAGTGCAGGAAAGCCTGTCTCTGTTACAGTGTTCTAACATCCCACTCAGTGGGGAAAAAAGCCATTGCCACCAATGTGGTGACAGCCAAGTCCCACTACACTAAACTCCCAATGCCTAGCATTCACCCCCTGTTCCTAAAATGCAAGCTCTTCGCACAGCCAGTGCTGCTCATCCAGCTTCAAGGACCAGGCACCGAACCCAGCCTAAACACAGCCTCCTGAGCACATCCCCCAAGGGAGTGTTCCAGAGCTAGAAAGCTGCTGGAAAGAATTGAAACCTGAAAAAACAGACAATAAATTGTTTTCTAAGTGCTTGGTGGTTTTCCCAGTGAACCTGCTATTCTCCCTAGAGCTCTGAAAATGCCAGGATCCTGGAGCTCCTCTATCAGAGCAACGCTTCAGCAGCATTTGGCAGGTGTAACCCATGGAGCAGGATTAGTTTATTGTGAGCTGGAGAGGTGGATTTAAACTGCTGCTACACTGGAGGAGCTGGGAAAAAAATACCATTCTCTGAGGAAAATTAATTTAGGAGTCTGAATCCAAAGAGTTGGTTGAGAGCACAGGCCTGATTTGGTTCCTTCCCTTGGGGAAGACTTGGGAAATACAGAGAGATCAAGGAGGAGCAACAGATATTATTAGTCATCCAGGAGGAGGGCGGCTGCAGGGGAAGAGGGTTTTTAGTGGAGTATTTTTAGAGCTGGTAAAATGAACAGAAGGAGAGGAAAGAAGGGGGAAGGAGACCTTTGAGAGGCATGTAAATGCTCCCTGGAGCAGCTTGGCCTGGGCTTCCCACTCCCGTCCTGAGCATCAGCTCAGGTGGAGATTTGCTCCAACAGAAATCAGAGAGGTAAAAGCAATAAAAGCCAAAGCCTTAGAGAGTGTTTCCGAGGAGCCTCTCTGGGCTGCAATGACAAAAGGCCACACTTGCTGAGACATATTACCCTAATTTCCATCATTTTAATGGGAGGTGATCGCTGAAATAGAGTTTAAAAGCTGCTTGCAGAGGCTCTGGCAGGTGGAGGGAGATGCTGAAAGTTCTCTTCTTTTTTCATCTATCATGATCCAGACCACACATGCCATCCCGGAAGCTGGCAGAAGAGTCACTGAGCCACAGGAGGGTGGAGGGTGCTTCTAGGTGGAGAAAAGGAACTTGGAGTGAAGCACCCAAGTAGATTCAGTATAGCCAGGGGGAGAGAAGGGATCTGCACCTCTCCAGATCACATCAGAGGATGATGAATGAAGGCACTCATGGGACAGGGTGAAGCAAAAAGCTGCCTCTCCCCTGGTTCTCCAGGGAAGCAGCCCTCACTTTGCCTTCCCTGTAGGAAAAGCTCCTTCCTACCCCAGTGGAGGCAGTGCCTGTGATGCCCTGCAGTTGTGCAATAGTCCCATCAGTGTATCCCTCCTAATTCCCTCCATCTCACCTGGAGAGGCTTGCTAGGTCCTCTGCAAGTGCATCCTGAATTGTTGAGATAGGGTGCAGCCCTAGAGAGGGTTGCTGGAGCCTGGGATGAAGCGTGTGAGTTTGTACATCTGACTGGCATACTCTGTATCCCTTGCTCTTCGGGGGAGCACCTGGGAATAACCCAAGAGCACCCTGGGGCCAGGAATGCCTCTTCACACTTGTGTCCTCACAGAGTTGCAGTGAATTACAGCAAGGAATTTCCCTGGGAAGAGCATGAAATTCCTTCCACCTCAGTGGGTCCCTGAAGTGGTGGCATTTGTCCCCATAAGGCTGCACCAGCCTTTCCTGAGCCCTGGATTGGCTGGGTGCTGTCATTCCTGCTAGGTGCTTCCAACTTTCCTGGCCTCTCTGGAATTGGGGTTTCCCTTTGCTCTGAGGACCGTCCCAAAATTGCTTTTAAGTTAATTTCCAGATTTTCTCCTTGAGCTGCCTTGGCTCTGATTTTTGCCCCCCGTGGCTGGAGCTCCCCCCATGCTGTGAAGCCAGGTGGATTCGGAACTCGCTGCCTTTGCCGCAAGTGCTTCCTGGTGGTGTCCAAACTCTGGGCTTTGCCAGCTGGAGCAACTCAGCCATGAGGAACCACACTGCAGCTGTGGCCTCAAATACTTGGATTTCCTGGCTCTGCAGGATACCCTGGATACCTTCCCTCTGAGCTGAGCACTTTGTTCAGGGGGAAGCTGGACTGGAAGCTTGATTTGGAAAAATAAAGTTAATGATGAAGAGCATATTTCAGTTTGGGAGATTGAGTAGGGATGCTGGGAGCACAAAGCCTGTGAGTGGGGGTTGGGCAGTCTGGCATGGCTGCACATGAGTTCCAGTGGCATTACAGTGCATTACCAGTAACTATGAAAAAAACTGATGTATCCTGCTTATTATTTCAGAGGAGATTTTCCATGCAGGTGGCATTGTAGAGAAAGTCCCATCCATCCTCTGAATGTGGGAAGGACTGGGTTTAGTCCAGATCCTCTTTGGTTTTGGTTGTGCTCTATGCATACCTACCTTAAGGTCTCTTCATGCAAATGAGCCATTAATACTTGATGGCCAAGTGCTAATTTCAGCACTGTGACCTCTGGAAGCTGTGGCTTGGCTTCTTGGTGACTCTGGAGATGGTACCCTGGGAATTCTGGACTGCACCTCCAGGACATCCTGGGGCAGCAGGGAGCAGCAGTCTTTGCACTGAGTTGAGAGAGATGCTAAATCCAGCTAAGAGGGAATTAATTAATACCAGGATCCCTTTAAGCTGGGGGGAACACTAGGCTGGGAGGTGGGCTGCACAGTGAGGATCCAAGCTCTCACTTTTCATGTTGATTACGTGTCTGGGAATCACTTGCTGAGGGCCTTCACTGGGGGGAGGGCACAAAACCTTGCACCATGATGCCAGCTGTGACAGGAGCAGGTACCACCAATAGGGGCAGGTGCCTGCCCTGATTGCAGAGCATTGATCCATGCTCATTCCCAGGCTCAGAGCAGCATCCAGACTCTGTTCCCAAAGGAATTTGGCTGCTGCTTGAAACCATCTGGTCTAGCAAAACACATCTAGTCCAGCTAAAAACCTGTGAGCTGTGTGCTCCAAGACAAGCAGTGCTGCCAAGTGGTGCTCCATCCGTCTGTCCATCCCAGGGATCTCACAGGGGCTTTAATAACCACCTGAGGAAAACGCAACCTGGACTTGGCCCTAAAAGCTCCCCCAAGGCTGGGATGAACTGGATGGTTGGAGAGCTGGGTGTTGGGAGAGTGCAGGGGTGGCAGCACTCTGTCCCCTCAGGGATGTGGGATCCTGTTATCTCATTAAGAGAGGCCAAGTCACCATCCCGAAGTAAGTGGTTGAGCTGTGACTAGACTGCAGTAATCCCGAGGGATTAGTGTGTTGGATTAGTGTGTTGGCTGGGCTGGCCCTGCAGCAGCACTTTGTTCTTCAGGCTCTGAAGCAGCTCTTCCACCAGCAAGCCAAGAGCCCAGGCAATGCTTTGGGGTTGCTTTTAGGAGATTCACTGAGTGATAGAAGAATTGTTTGGGTTTCTTTTGTGCCTCCCATCAGAAAATGTTCCTTGAGCACAAGGAGGAGCTGGGAAAAACCAAAATCCTCCAGCCTGCATGCTTTCCTGTCCCTTGGCAGGGTGGTCATGGTGGTCAGCGAGCCCTCCCTGCCTGCCCGTGGGATGGGCTCAGGCCAGGGGCTTGTTACCACGCTGGTTTATTTGCTTTTGTTGGAACCAAGATGCTAGCAGCCAAGTGGGCTTTGGAACAAGGGAACCCTGGGCAGGTCCCGGACAGACACACCGCTGTATTTTCACCCCAAGGCACAGAGATAGGGTAGAAGGTAGGGCAGGGGATGGAGCAAGGGGGCTGACAGGGAATGGAGCAGGGGACAGACAGGGGTAGGGAGTCTGACAGGGAGTAAGAGAGGGGTCTGGCAGAGGGTCAGAAGGTGGGGGAAATAATGGAGCAGGAGGGTGCAGATGGCACGAGGGATGAGGCAGGGAATGGGGCAGGAGGCCAGAGATGGGGCAGCAAATCTAGCAGCAGGGCAGGAGATGGAGCAGGGCTGGGGCGGCTGCGCCGAGGTGTGCGAAACTCCCTCCCCCCACCCTCTGCCGCTACCCCGAAGCGGGCGCGAGGGCGCGGCGGGGGTGGGCGGGCGGTTCTGTGGGACGTCCCCCGGGTGTACCGCCTCCCGCGCCCGCCGTCTGAGGGCTGCTTTGTTATTCCGGCCGAGCGCAGCG
>VXBU01017426.1:116714-141946 GCA_013400315.1 Bombycilla garrulus | reverse complement strand
CGCGCGCGCGGCCCCCCCCCCCGCCTCGGCCGTGCCGCCCCTCGTGGGAGCGCGCCCCGCGCCCCTCTCACCCCGCCCCGCTCCGCCGCCGCTGCCTGGCAGAACATTCTAGCGCCGCCGCCCCGCGGGACCGGCGCCATGGGCGCCGCTGCCGCGCCGCGATAAGCCCGCACCCGGCACCCCGAGCCCCCGTCATGGAGCTGGGCAAGGTGGTAAGTGCGCGGCCACGGCCATCCCCCGGGGCACCTCGCGCCCCTCCCGGGTTCATTCCTGGAATCAGGGTTCGCATCCAGGGGAGCTCCTTCCCGGGGAAGTTCGTTACCCTCGATACCGGCGGTTCCCTGAGGAACATCGCGGGGAGCGGGGATGGTTCGTCTGGCGGCGGGACCCGCCAGCGGGTGTGGGGGGCTCGTCTCCGTGGTGATGCGGAGCTCCCCGTTCGGCTGCGGCCGGTGTGGGTTCGCTCCCACACGCCCGTGTGAGTCGTCTTCCCCTAGTCCCCGGCTCAGCCGGGTTCAGGCCGTGCCACGAGCACCCTGTCCAAATGCATCTGTACCCCCACGAGCACTCATGTCCTCATGCATCCATGTTGCCATGTCCCCACGAGCACCTGTGTTCCCACATACCTGTATCTCCGTGCATCTGTGTCCCCGTGCCCACTGCTGCTGTCACAGCTCCTCTGGCCCATGGGGACTGCCCCTCGCCCAGGTAGAAAGAATGGAAACAAGTTTGGGGCAAGAAGTGGGGTTTTAGGGACTGTTCCTACAGGGAGCATGTTCACCCCTGCACTGCTCACCTGGGAAGAGGGATTTCGCTTTTCCCGATGCTCCAGCTGGTCCCTCAGATGTAGGATGGAGCCCACATGGTCGTGGCTGGTAGTGGCACCGTTGCAGGATCCAGACATCCAGGGGGGATAGCAGGAGAGGGATGCTTCATCCTGCTCCCAGGAGTTGCTGCTCACCCAGAAGCATTGCAAGGAACGATTTCCACCAACACTAGATCTGAGCTTAATTTGGGAATATCCTGCTAGGGCAATAAGCACTGCCATGTTCCTGCTGGGGTGACACTTCCCAAGAAAGGTGAGTCCTGGATGGCAGCTGATCATAGAAATGCACATCTGGATGAGCTTCTGGCATCCATTCCCCAAATTCTTCATCCTCATTCCTTTATCTCTTCCTGTTCCAAAAAATGCCCAAATATTTGCATTTGCTGGGAAGCAGAAGACTCTGGCAGCATGACTGGGAATGTTTTGGGAATGTTTGAGGGTGGTGGAAGACCTTCCTGGACTGCTGACCCTGTCGGACACAGCCACACTCCCTCCCCAGGCAGAAATCACCACTGCTGGAAGAGATTATCCTTACATAAAATCCCCATTTAAAATTAAAAGCCTGGCTATTGGAGCAGCTCATGGGAAAGGCTCTCTATCTAGCCGAGCCAGCTGGATACGTGGAGCAGGATTCATGGAGGATTGCCCTGAGCAGTAATTAAGTAAGGAGAGTAATGAGCAGCTGTGCATGTTTTAATGGAGGGATGGGGATTCTGGAGGTCCCCCTGGATTTCTGCCTCTCCTTGGATCCAGGCCCCTATGATGGGCTTTCGTTGTGCTCTGGGGTAGGAAATGCTGGGCAGCGGCAACCTGGGCTCTGAACTTCAAAGTGTCAGCTTCCCCAGTTGGTCCCTGTGAGGTCTGGATTTTGTAGCCTTGCTTTTTGCCAGCTGTTCTCCCCAAAATTGCTTTGTACAATCATTTTTCCCCCCCAAGGCTTATCTATGTATTGGAAAAGCCCATATTCCCTAAACTGGATTTAAAAATTCCATGTCCAAGTAATTAAACTACATAAGTTGTTTGTGGCTGGAGGAATCCAGTTGCCCAGCACTCCAGGTGCTGGTTCGTTGTGGTGGGCAGTGATGTGTTCGCTGTGATGAACTCTCGTTTCTGGGAGCCAAACCAAACCCTCCCTGGCATCATTCCAGCTCCCCCCTGCTGGCATCGAGTGTCTCACTGGAGCCCTTGGAACCCACCACAGATTGGTTGGCTGGTTGTCTTCCTTCTTTCCTTTGCCTCGAAGGTGGAGGAGCAATTGCATCGCACTGTCTCATCCTACCCCATCTCTCCTGATGGCCTGGAACTTGGCATTTTCACTGGAGCCTCTGGAAGAGCCAACAGTGGATCAAGTCCTTGCGCGCACAGCTTGTGGGTGCATCCTCCTGTGGATCGCAAACTCTGCTGCCCTCAGGAGGAGCTGGGAGCTGTTGGACTGGGCTGTACAGGCACACTCCAAATGGACATAATGGCCATCCCACAACTTTATTTTGCTTTTCCTACTGGGATAACAGCACTACAGCTCTCAAGGCAAAGGCATGCTAGGAGTTGGGCATCATCTTCCAGTCTCACACGCCTCCTTGCAGTCTGAGACCTCTGAATCTCACACCAGCACTCCATTTCCTGGCCTAGGTGTTTTTCCCCCTGGAAATCCCACCTGTGCTGGAAGAGCTCCATAACATTCCTGTATTGGGCATTGCTGAGTGTCAGAGGGGCCCATGGTGTCATGGATCTGAAATCATCCTCTTGGCCTCAGGAGAGCAGACCTGGAGGCAGCAATGTCAGAGAGCAAGGTCTTTACCAAGAAGAGCATCATGGTGATCCCATTGGATTCCAGCATGGCTCATGGAACCTGTTGCCATCTTCCCAGTGACTCTGTTCTGGGGTGTTCCATGTGCAGGCTGTGGGACAAGGTGACCCCAAACACCTACACTGGTATCACTTGGGGTTCAGGGCTGTGTCTGGACGCCTTGGTCCTCCCCCTGCTGGCCTCTGGGCTGGTGGCATTAGCATTTCCTCCTGGAGAGGGACATCTCCGCGATGGACACAGTGAGGTTTTGGGGTCTCTGTCACTGGAATATGTCATTGGTTTGGGGAAAATGGCTGTTTTTATGGCCCAAGCAGTAGAAAATCTGAGACTTGTGTCATTTTGGGAACTAGTCTCATCTGGAGGGAGCAGGAAGTAAGAGCAGCAGCATCTTCCAGGATATGTTCACACAGCCTAGACAAGGAGCTTCATCCCCAGAGCAGCTCCAGGGTGTATCCAGTCAGGAGATGAGCACTTGCTTTCCAAACTCATGGATTCAGCAGCAGATGCAGCCAAATAGCCTGGATTAAGTGGTGGAAAGGTATTTTTCACATCTCCTGACTCCCTGCTCCCGAGAAGCCTATGGGACTGATTGGAAAGACAGGTTGAGCATCCTCCTGTCCAATACGTAGAAATATATCCCTGGGTTTTACATCCCATGTGGTTGGCCAGGCCTGCCAGCATTGCTTTCCTGCCTTCCTGCCTCCCTTTCCCTCCGGCTGCCGGCAGGCACAAAGCCAGGCTTGTTTCCTGCTCATGCTGCTGCTGTCAGGCCACAGGTGCCTAGCATGGGGGGACCACAGCCACCCTAGCTGTCCCCAGGAGCTCTCGGCAGTCCTCAGCAGATATTGACCACTCCAGGTGTTATCCAGGACAGGTGTTATCCTGTCTTTGTTCCAGGATTTTGCTGAACAAAACCATTCCCTGAGTCCCATCAAGGCTGAGAATTGACATTAGCTGCTGGGGGGGGGTGGTGTTCAAAGAGGGATGTACCCATGGAAGAGCTTGCCTACCTCCCATATCCTGCACAACTCCAGGGCTTGAGCGAAGCTTTGTTTTACTGGGATTTGGATTTTAATTAAGCCTATGGATTTTTTCTTCCAGGTTTGTTGTAGTCAAATCTTCTTGTTCAATTCCTGCTCTGAAGCTCCTGCATCTGCAGGGCTTGTGAGCAGTTTTCTGGAGGTACGCTCCATCCCGGCTCTCCATTTATAGAAAGGAATTAAGGAGAAATGAGAGAACATTACTAAGAGGATTTGCACTGCGACTTACTCAGTTTCTCCAAATAATTTGCAGTAGCTCTGGATTCTTTAATCAACGCTAATTTCCTTTTGGAAATGAAAGAAGCAGGAAGGTGTTGTGCTGCTCCTGAGCCAAGCTTGGCTCTTTGCCTCCAAATGGGAAATTTTGCATTCAGAGAGCACAAGCGTAATCTAGGGAGAACTGGTGGGGAGTGAGGGTGTGTGTGGCAGAGGAAAGTGTGTGTCGGGGCTCAGGAAGCCTCTGTCATCCTTACCCTCTTCCTCCATGCAGTTTGGGGCTCCTCTGTCTGGAGCCTGCAGACACATATCCAGAGAGGTGACACGAGATTTGGTCCATGGGTCACCCCAGTGCAGAGCTGTTGATCGCTCTGCCCTGCTGTGGGATCTCCTTGTGAGAAGAGCTAGGCTGGATCAGGGGTTGGGAATTCCCGTGGGCCCTAGCTATGGTGTCCTGTCAAGCCATGGGCAATAGACATTCCACAGGTTTCTGGGAATCCCCTTGGTGTTGCAGAGGGAGGAAAAGACTTATTGGAAAGACCCCATTGCTCAGGGATAGATAGTCCCAGACTGCTCCTCTCCCAGATGGCCTGTGCCTTTCCATGCACATGCTGGTGGGGTTTCCTCACCCTGCTCAAGTGGCACTTGGAAAGCTAACAGTGCTTGCAGCATTCCCAGCCCTTGCGGCTTTCCCAGCCCCAATGTTCTTCCCAGCCCTTACAGCACCCATGGAGCCACTCCCCAGCCTGGCAGAGCCCCGTGCACAGCCCTTCCCCAGGTCCTGCCCCACTGAGCTCAGTCTCACATCCTGGCCCTGTGGTTCTGCCGGGATGGCCAGATGGCAGTGTCACACTCACACATTTCCTTATGCAATGGACCCCTCTGGACTATCCTCCCACTTCCGGCCTGGCCCATTACACAAGAGGAAACTCCAGGGTTTCCTGTCTCAGCAGCAGGGTGGGGTGTGGGGCTGCCTGATGTCCCCAGTGTCCCCTGCCCTGTTCACAAAACTGGAGCAGAGCCGGCATTGCTGCCCTCATGTGTGCTGGTAGGTCAGAAGTCGCCCTCATAGGTTGGAAGCTCATAATTAAATCTAAATTTAATCATCTGCAGGTGTGGGATGGTGGTGGGGAGCAGCATCTCTGAGTTGCAGTGAAAGACCCTCTGTGGGGAAGGGATCTGGGTTTGCTGTCCAGGCAGTCCCAAATTTCCCTCCATTCTGACCGAGTTTTGCAGCCAAATCACCCTCCCTGACCCCACTTGTTCCCCAGAGGTGACAGTTCTAGCCTTGATCTCCTGCTGCTGCTCCTCCATGCTCCCCTAGTTTGCTGATGTGGGCGCTGCCAGAGACACTGATATGGCAATTTGGGTGTGTCCCAAGTGGCTCCCAGGGTGAGACCCCTGCCCTGCACTCCTAGGGATGCAGTGTGAAAGTGGGGTGTCCACAAGTATACCCAGAAAGTGAGATCCAGCTTTTCCTCAGAAGAGCTTTTCCCTTCTGCCTTCCAGACAGATGTCTGTGCTTCAAGTGGAATTGAGGTACTTGGGGATGGAAGCTTCAGCTGGTCCCTGCCTGGGACTGCCTGGGGGCTGCCAGCCCCCATCACCCTCCCACTGTGTCTCCTCACTCTGGGAGGTCACTGGGGTTTTCTTGGTTGGAAAAAGTGTCCTTGCTTTGCTGGAAAAAGCTGGCATGAAGGAGCAGTTAAACTGGGAGCTCCATTTCTAGCTTTCCCAGGGATGCAGTACTGCTTCCCTCTGGAGACCACCCCTGTTCTTGGTTATTCAAAGACAGCAGGAGTAGCTTTGGGAAAGTAGTGCCTACATCCCACCTCTGGCTATGAGCTTCTGCTCCCCAGCTCTGGCTGTGCATTTGGCTTGTTCCTTGTGGTCCAGGACTCCATTCTGAGGTGGAACGTGCATTTAAATGCTGATCCTGGCACTGCTTACTGTGCCAGCTGGTTCATCACTACTGTCCTGATAGTCTTGGGGGCTTTGGGGCTGCAGACTGGGATTTTGGATGAGGACAAGCTGCCCCTGGAGCTGGATCCGTGGTACGTGTCACAGATGGCTGCTGGGATGCAGGCATCCTGCTCCAAGCCTCTATGACATGCGCATCCCTCTCCGGACTGGCAGAGGCATCTTCCCAAGCATTTTTTAAATTCTGAATTCAATTTTATGGTATTCCTGGCAAGGGGCTGTGGCTGCTGAGACAGGCAGAGCTGCAGAGGTGACTTCCACTCTTGTCTTCATGTACTGGGAACCTGTTGCCTTCATCCACCCCCTCAGGCAGGGGTGGATGGGTCTCTCCACTGCTGGTGTTCCTTTAATCTCTCCTTAAAAAAACAAGCTGAGATCCAGCTTCTGCTCTGGGTGCCAGGGATGGGTGTCTTGCAACTGGCAATTTGGGTCCCCTGACCCCTAAACATGAGCCTCCTGCGTCTTGCTGATGACCTCCCATGTCACCTCCATGGTCACCACCCAGAGCCAGTAGGGATGGGGCTGCAAACACCACAGAGCAGTGGCATCCCTGCAGCAAAACTGGCTCATACTGGGACATCTGGACACAGTATGGGGAGCTTGCCTCTGGGCTGGGGGTGCTGGGCTGAGGGCGTAGCTGTGGGTGGGGCCTCATCTGTCTCAGGCCGTCATCATTCCCACTCCAGCTGGCACATGTGTTGGTGGGAGAAGGACTTTTGGGGGGATTTGGGCTGTACTCCACCACATTTGGGGCTCCTGTGGGCCCCTCTAGCCCCACTTAGCACCCACTTACTGGGGTCCATAGAGATAAAGCCATGTGGGGCTACCTCCAAGAGGGCCAGGAAGCAGGGTTGCAGCAAGGATTGTAGTGAGAAAAGAATTGAAATGAATGTCACGGCTTTAATTGGTTTATATCAGTAATGAGCTTCTTCTGGTAGTGCTGAGCCAGATGGTTCCTTCCCTTGGCAGTGGGATGTTCACGGACCAGGTGGCAAGGAAGCACTTGGTGGTGTGGGAGCTTGGGGAGAGAGTGACCCTGAGCTGGCATCTTTGTGTCCCCATGAAGGATCAGAAATGGGGTAGAGTTAAAAATCCTGCCTGGAAAATGCTTCCACTGGCTACCATACAATAAATGGTGGCTGGCCGTACCCAGGCTCCTCAGAGTGGACTCCCCAAGGTCCTCAACACCTGCATGGAAGTCCTGCCTGTGGGTTCCACTCCTGTCCCATCCATGGAGCAGCCAGGACATTGCCAGGCAGCCCTGGCAGTGGTCTTGCAATCCCACTGCCCAATTTTTGGTGCCCCCCAAATTGTCCTCCCCATCGAACTCCCCCGAAAGTGGGGTAGGAGCAGGTGCTGCCCATGATCCAAGGGCAGGAGAAGGATCTGCCTTCCCTCTGCCTGTCCCACCATATCTGAGGGCAGCAGAGGGTTCTTTGTGGGCACTGCTTTAAGTGCTTTGTTATTATCCTGAGTAAATGAGTCCTGGCAGCAGCTGAACCTGGTGGATGCCAACTGCATCCCAGAAAGGCATCCGGGAAAGGTCAGCATCCAGCTGGCACAAGCAGGGAATGGGGACCTGGATGGGACCCAGCCACTGCAGAGCTGGAGGGTCTCAGTGAGCAAAGGGGGGACCATGAGGGAGCTTCAACCCTTCCCATCTCACTCCCCCCATCACTTCTGTCTTGCAGACCGTCAGCATCAATAAGGCCATTAATGCGCAGGAAGTGGCTGTCAAGGAGAAGCATGCCAGGAATATCCTTCTCAAAGCTGGGTGTGGGACAACGAGTGTGGTAACAGGGCTGGGGCTGCCTGGAAAAGGGGCAGCATGAAGAGGGTGTGTGAGGAGAGGTGTCCAGGGTGCTGGGGAGGCTGGGGACTATTAATAACATTGGATGTTTTTCTAGCATGGCATGGAGTCCCCGCTGCTGCTGTCACAGCCTTTGAATGTTGGTAGGTGCCCAGGCTGGTGCCCCCAGTGCTGCTGTCCCAGGAGAAGGAAAGGAGGGGAAGGTGCCCACAGGTGTCCCACCTGGGACACTGCCACTAAAAGTGGATTGCCAGCATCCCAGCCAGGCACCTGGGAAGGCTCAGTGGAGGCGCAGTCCCAGCCTTGCATGTGCTATGGTGCTCCCAGAGTAGGGCTGGGGGGGAGGAGGGTGGCTTGTGCCACTTTGGGGACAACATATGCCTGGGCTGGGCATCATTAGCTCCCTGTGGTTGCCTGGCCCTGCTGGGCTCTGGGTGCAGCTGTCTTTGGGCGGCCATTCTCCACCACCAAAGGGTAGAGGGGTGCTTCCTTGACCACCAGCACCGTGCATCCTGGGCACGCACCATGAGAAGGGAGCACAGACTTTCTGGTCAGTGGTGAACCGGCTGCCACTGTCCGGCAATGCTGTACTCTGCTGGAAGTTCTGCCATGTCTTCCACAAGCTCCTCCGGGATGGACATTCCAATGTGAGTGGCCAAAGCTCAGCTTGGGGCCAAATCCTTTCCCCTGCAGGGCTGCAGTGCATGATGGGACATGCTGGAGGGTTGGTGCCCTTATGAGGGGTCAGTCCTGGGGGTGGATCCTGGAGTCCTCCCAGAGGGTCATTGGCCTCCTAGGGGTCAGTCCTGAGTAAGGCCTGGAGCTGGAGCCCTCCTAGAGAGTTGGTGCCCTCCTGGGGGTCAGTCCTATGTGGACACCAGTGCTGGAGCTCCCCCAAAGGGACAGTGCCCTCCTGCAGGTGAATCCTGGGTGCCAGAGCCCTCCTGGTGCTGCCCTGCCCAAAACCCCATGTACCTCAAACCCCAGTGCCAGTGCCAGTGGAAACTGCTCAGTGCCTGGCAATGGCATTGGTGCAGGAGCCATCAGCAAGGATCCTCCTTGGGGAAGTGGAGACACCCAGGGCTGGCAGTGGCAGTACAGGGTTGGGAATGCATCAAGAACTCCCATTTTTCACCCAGTTCCTGGTTTCAAGTATGGAACACCATGTCCTGATGCTTTGTCTACTGACTGTCACCATCATTCCTCCAGGTCCTGAAAGACTCCGTGCGTTACAAGAATGAGCTGAGTGACATGAGCAGGATGTGGGTAGGTGACCAACCCTGCCAGCCATGGGGGGCAGACCTGGGGATGTCTTGGCCAGGCTGAGGGGAGTAGGCTTGGGGGTTCCCTCTCCCAGGAAGTAGAGCACAGCCATGGCTGACTTGTGGCTGTCATCACCTACCTGCACTGGGTTTCAGTTGCATTCTGTATTCCCTTCCACCAAAATCAAATACCTCCTTCCTGTTTTATGGCAAAGCCTGGTAAAAACTCGGCTCTGACAGTCAAACGAAGCATTGAAACATGCAGAGAAGGTGATGAGAAGGTCTGACCAAATCCCTTCAGTACAGCCAGCCTGCATCCAGGTGCCAGTGAGGAGGGTTTGGCTGTGGTTTTGGGGAGAAAAGGGAGGAGTCAATCATTCTGCAGCAGAAAAAGGCTTTTCCACAGCCTGCCCTGGATCTCAACAGTTTTTCGGGATTCCCACAGGGCCACCTGAGCGAGGGTTATGGTCAGCTCTGCAGCATCTACCTCAAACTACTGAGAACCAAGATGGAATTTCACACCAAGGTAAGCCCCCTCATCCCTGTCCCCAATGCTGTAGCAAGGGGAGGGTGCTGGGGTAGCAGGCCATCCTGCTGCCTCCATTAAATATTCCCAAAGCTGCCCGTGGCCATCAAAAATGGCCCAAGGAAAATGTTTTGGGGGTGGCAGGATTCCTGGTGGCACAGGAATCATTGGGCTGGGAGTTGGTGAACTATAAGTAATAGGAGACACACACACCACATTCTCCCCCAGCTATCCAAGTTGAGAAAAGGGGGGGAAACTCCTAGAAAGAGGTGTTTTCTGTGCCTTCCATTGCACACATTTGGAAGTGTAATGTGACCTTCCCCAAAATGCTTGGACAAGTACCCCCTGGCGTAGATATCACTCCATTCTGTCCAGCTCTCTGCTGGCAGCCCTATCCCCTCCCTGCTTGGCAGGTTTCTCAGCCCAGGGAGAATCAGCTTTTCTTGCTGGGAAGAGAACAGATGCTGTGGATTAGGGATGCTGTGGTCACCCAGGGTTCAGAGACCCTGTTACCTCCCTTTTCCCCCATATCATTCCCCTGGTTCATCCAAGAGCTGACTTGGAGGCTGCAGGATCACAGCCCTGGTGCTCCCAGAGCTATGGCCAGACCAGGAGATCCTCTGGAACCCTTTCATTTCTGCTGTTTTCCCCACAGAATCCCCGATTCCCTGGAAATCTGCAGATGTCCGACCGGCAGCTTGATGAGGCTGGGGAGAACGACGTCAATAACTTGTGAGTGCAGGGCAGGGGAAGGTCAGGGAGTGGGTGCACGATCTGCCCAACCCCACCAGCAGCATGACCAAGCAGGGACAGCCACCTCATGGGTGGCCTTGGGGACAGTCCCCAACCATCCTCAATCCTCTTTCCTAGTTTTCAGCTGACGGTGGAGATGTTTGACTACCTGGAATGTGAGCTGAACCTCTTCCAGACAGGTAAAGCCCTTCATTACTCTGAGACATGATGGAGTGAGAGATCTGCCGGAGTCCAGCCCCTTCAGGGGGCTGATCCAGGTTAGATGAAGCTCTGAGAGAGGATGTTGGCTGAGGGCAACATGGCTCAGTTCTTCTATGGGCAGTTCACCTGAATTATGGTTCAACAAGGCAAGGTGGAAGGTGCTGCACCTGGGTCAGGGCAGCTCCTGGTATCAATCTGGGCTGAAGGATGAAGGGGTGAAGAGCAGCCCTGCCGGAAAGGACTTAGATATGCTGGAAGATGAGGAGTTCAACATGCCCCAGCCATGTGTGCTCCAAAAGCCCCTGTGCCTTGGGCTGATCCCCCAGCATGGGCAGCAGGTGAGGGGGTGAATCTGTCCCTCTACCCCACTTAGGAAAGAGCCCATCTGCAGAGCTGTTTCCAACCCTGGTGTCCCCATACAGGAAGGACATGAGACTAGTGGAGCAAGAGACCTCCAGAGGAGGCCACAGAGATGGTCTGAGGGCTGGAGTCCCTCTGCTCTGGAAACAGGCTAGGAGGGCTGGGGTGTTTAGCTGGAGAATAGAAAGCTCCAGGAAGACCTTAAAGCCCCTTCCAGTGCCTAAAGGGGCTCCAAGAGCAACAGAAAGGGAATTTGGACAAGGAATGGAGTGACAGGAAAAGGGGGAATGGCTTCCCACTGCCAGAGGGTGGGGTTAGGTGGGAAGCTGGGGAGAAATTCTTGGCTGTGAGGATGGTGAGGCCCTGGCACAGGTTGTCCAGGGAAGTTCTGGTTGCCCCAACTCTAGAAGAGTTCAAGACCAGGCTGGATGGGGCTTGGAGCAGCCTGCTCTAGTGGAAAGTGTTGGAATGAGATGGTGTTCAGCTGCTCGAAGTTGATTTTGGAGCATCTTCCCTCTGGCACACACAGCACACTCCAGTGGCCAGTGGGACAACAGAAACAGGCAGAGCACAGGGTTTGCATGTCACCTCTGCCCGGGGATACGGCTGGGGCTCAGTCCCAGTTGGAGGCCTATAGTGCCAGGCTGGAGTGTTCCCAGGCCTGAGTGGGAAATTCCGCTGAGCTCACAAACAGCTGCAGGGCAGCAGGCTGTGTCCCCAAAGGCCAGTGGTATCTTGCTCTGGATGACATCTGTGGATTTGGCAGACACAGTATGGCACCCTCAGATGCTGCTGGTGCTGCCAGATCTGATCCTGCACTCCTTCCCTGCAGTGTTCAGCTCCCTGGACATGTCACGCTCAGTGTCAGTGACAGCAGCAGGGCAGTGCCGTCTGGCCCCACTCATCCAGGTGATCCTGGACTGCAGCCACCTCTATGACTATACCGTCAAGCTGCTCTTCAAGCTCCACTCCTGTGAGTGTCCTCAGCACCACTGCCTTTTATGGGGGGGACACACAGGGAGGCACTGGGACCACCACCCTCAGCCTGGGCTGTTCACCACCGCCTCTTTTGCGAGGTGAAGGGAGTCACCATGGCAAGGAGGTGCAAAACCCATATCCTTCAGGATCTGGAATTGTGGCAGCCACCAGTCCACACTTCTCTGTGCCCTGGGGGGTGTGGTCCCCTCCTGCAGCGGGACACTGCCTGGAGTATTTGGACACTCAGAGCAGGGTGGCTGTCTCTGGGAAAGAGCCATCTCCATGTGGCTGTGCTGATGGGTTGTTCCCTGATCCATGAAGACACCTGCTGACATTTCAATTTGCTGCTTCTTCCAGGTCTGCCAGCAGATACACTGCAGGGCCACCGGGATCGCTTCCTAGAGCAGTTCCGAAAGTAAGTGCCCAGATCCATAGCATTAGTGCTCTGGGAGTGCTCCCAAGGCACTGAGATGAAAAATGATTGAGTAGGAACATGCTGTGGTCTGGTACGTGATTATTTAGAGTAACCGAAACAAAAACTGGCCACTGAGAGCTGGGGGGGCATGTCATGGTGCTGAGGGACTGCTTGATTCAAGGTCACAACTGCAAAGAGCAGATAGCAGTGCTGGCTGTGCTCTGACCACACAGGGACTAACCCTGGGACAGAGATAACAGCGCCAAGATCCTGATGGGGATGCTCAGGTGACTGGGAGAGGTGGGAGTTACAAGTGGTGTGGCTGGGCACTGTCCCTCCTCCCAAAAACTGTAAGTCCTGGAGGGAGGTACCCTGCAGGAACTAAAGGTGAGGATGTTGGTTCCAGGCAGGAAGCCCCCCCTGCTCCTAAAAACTTTGGGTAGGCAGGAAGTAGTTTAGATTGGAAGAGACCTTTGAAGATCATCAGGTACAACCCCCTGCCATGGGGAAGGACATATTCCGCTAGACCACGTTGCTCAAGTTCCAGGTCCTTTTCCCTGCCCATCAGGCCTGGGATTTACAGAATAAACCCTCCATGCCTGGGAGGACTTCCAGGACCTGCCCTGAGTTTGGTGGCAGCACAAAACACTTCCCCACCAGAGTAGGACGGTGGCCAGGTGACACCCCCTGGAGCCAGGCAAGGGGTTGTCCTGGTTGGACAAGAGCCATCCCTAACCATTCCCTGCCCCTTGCAGGCTCAAGGACCTTTTCTACCGCTCCAGCAACCTGCAGTACTTCAAGCGGCTGATTCAGATCCCCCAGCTGCCAGAGGTGAGACCCTGCAGTCCCCATGGTTCCTGTCCTTATGCCCAGAAGCAGCAATGGGGACACTGGCAAAAGGCCCAAAAAAGCCTCTTGCTGCCTTGCCCAGCTTCTTAGGTCTGGTGGCAACGTGGGGTTCCTGGGCTTTGAGGATCATTCTTTTATCCCTCACTGGGTGGCATCTGACTGGATGGAACTGCCCTTTGACTGGAAGCTGGGATCCCCTCTCTCACTGATCCATAGCCTTTGCTGAGATCCATCCCTGTGGGTCCTTATTCTATCCCTGTGGGTCCTTATTCTATCCCTGTGGGTCCTGGTTCCATCCTTGTGGGTTCTGATTCTATTCATCAGCATCCTGACTCCATTGCTGTGGGTCCTGGCTCCACTCTCATGGGTCATAGCTTAGCTCCAGGCTGAGCCTGGAACCAGTTGTGCCTTCAGCCAACCCTCTGCCAGTCCTCCCTCAGCCCTGCTTCACTCCCTCCCAGAGCCCTCCCAATTTCCTGCGTGCCTCTGCGCTGTCAGAGCACATCAGCCCTGTGGTGGTGATCCCCGCTGAGGCGTCTTCACCTGACAGTGAGCCCATGACAGACCTGGTGGAGATGGACACAGCCTCACAGGTGAGGATGGTGGGGGCTCTCTGGCTCTGAGCCTGGGGTTATTTCTCCAAATCCATGCTGTGAAGAGGGCTGAGACAGTGGGGATGGCCTCAGGAATTGGGGAGCGTCACTGGAGGGAGATGAGTCAGTGCTGGGTGCCCCATCTGGGTACTGGCTGACCATCTAGGTGCTGGATGTTCCATCTGGGTGCTGCGTGTTCCATCTGGGTGCTGCGTATCCCTTCTGGATGCTGGGTGTCCTGTCTGGATGCTGCTAGGGCTGTACTAGCCCGAATTCTCCCAGTGCTGCTCAGTAGTGTGGTGCCCTCCAGTGATGGGCAAGGAGAGGTTTGTCTTCGAGCATTGCCATGGAGACCTTTAGGTCTTCACCCTCCTCTCCACCAAGGGTTGTCCTCAAGCATTGAGTGAGGAGGGGAAGGAGCATGCAGTGACATGATTTTGGGGATCTTCTCCCTCCAGGAGTTAGGTGGGGATGGACCACAGATATTCGATGTTCATCAGGTTCATCACATTCAGTATCCTGGAAGCAGGGGGGGAACCAGCCAAGGTGTCCATAAAGCTCATGGGCTGGCTTGGCAGTGACATGGGGGACATGGAGGGACAAAGCTCCCACATGGTGGTGGGCTCACTCCAGGCCTGTCCTGCTTTTCCCACAGAGCCTGTTTGACAACAAGTTTGATGACATCTTTGGCAGCACCTTCAGCTGCGACCCCTTCAACTTCAACAGCCAGAACGGGATGAGCAAGGACGACAAGTAAGCAATCCTGATGATGCTGTGGAATGGCCAAGATTATACTGGGAGCTCCCTGCCTGGAGTAGCATTGCAGCCATGGTGATTCCACTCCCAGACTGTGTCCCTATGGTACTGAGGGTGTACCCCATGTCTCTCCTCCCCAGGGACCGGCTAATTGAGCAGCTTTACGGGGAGATCACAGCCCTGAAGGAGGAGTTAGAGAACTTCAAGGCTGAGGTGGGTGACAACCAGGTGGACAGGATGAGACCCACTGGGAATGTTAGATAAGCTGGTCCCTGTGTCCCTGGGTGGACAAGACAGTGACCCCATCTCTGTCCTGCCCTCTTCCCAGTGGCTTCCCCCCCTACAGGGGGTCCCCAGGTGTGCCAAGGGGCTGCATCCCTGTCAGGGGGTGGGCTCAGCCCCACTGCAAGCATCCTTGTGCTTTGCCCAGATGCACTTGGGGGCCTGCGGGGTGGTAGCCATGGGGGGGCTGCCAGACAGTAGTAATGGGCATTGGATGGTCCTGGCGGGCACTGAACAGCGCCATCAGCCCCCACCCATCCCTGCAGAGTGCGCGGGGTGCGGTGCAGCTGCGTGGCCGTGCCAGTGAGTTGGAGGCTGAGCTGGCTGAGCAGCAGCACCTGAAGCAGCAGGCACAGGATGAGAGCGAGTTCCTGCGCACAGAGCTGGAGGAGCTGAAGAAGCAGCGGGAGGACACAGAGAAGGCTCAGCGGAGCCTGACAGAAATTGAAAGTGAGCAGGGAGTGCCAGCACTGGCGTGGTGTGAGGGTGGGACCCAGGTGGGGCCCAGGGCCTCAGCTCTGTGTCCCTGCATGTGTGGCAGGACGAGCACAGGCCAACGAGCAGCGGTACAGCAAACTGAAGGAGAAGTACAGCGAGCTGGTGCAGAACCACGCTGACCTGCTGCGCAAGGTGGGTTCCCTAAATTCCCCCCAGCATCCACTCTCCCAGCAGTGCCCCCTGATACCAGGGGCTGCTCAGCTCGTTCTCTGACATCAACCAGAATGCAGAGGTGACCAAGCAGATTACAGTGGCCAGGCAGGCCCAGGGGGATGTGGAGCGGGAGAAGAAGGAGCTGGAGGACTCCTTCCAGCGGGTGAGCGAGCAAGCGCAGAGGAAGGTGAGTAGGGATGGGGAGTGACACACCAGGGATGAGCAGGGGCTAACCATGAGGCACCAGTGCTGCCAACCTCTCCCCTTGCTGCAGTCTCTGGAGCAGGCAGAGGTGCTGGAGACGCTGAAGCGGGAGCTGGCAGCCAGCAGACAGGAGTTGCAGGTCCTGCAGGGCATGCTGGAGTCCAGCACACAGGTGAGAGCACATGGAGGGCCCTTAGCACCCCTCTGGACTGGGTAGCCAGGCATTAACCATTCAAGGGGTGATATCCACCACTGGCCTCAAAAACAGCTCCCTGTCATCTTCTTTGCCACATCTGAGGGAGTTTGATGTCACACGGGGGTTTCACACTCCTGAGTGTGGTAGTATATGGAGCAGTGGGCTCCAGCAGCAGGGATCATGGAATAAAATGCCTGGAAGAATAGGGACAGTCAGCAGCTCTGCCTGCTGTAAGCCCAGGTAGCAGTGTGGCGTCACACTGCAAGGTGTGCCAGAGGGTATCCCGTGCCTGTGAAAGACAGCAGGGGTGCCTGGGCTCATTGTAGAAGGCAGAAGCTGGCAGGAAAATACAGTCACCCATCTATGAGGTGGGCAGACTCAGCAGCAGGATGGGGATGGGGCAGAGGCAGCACCCTGCATCCAGTCCTCCATCAGTATGGTGACAATTGTGATAAAAAATGCGTTGTCACTGATAAAAGTGAAAAGGCTCCCCAAGAGCCTTGGTTGTCACCAGATAAGGTCATCTGTGCTGCTCAGTGTGGTGAGCTGTGCTTGTGCAGGCCATAGTTCACCCTTGGCACAGCCCCGACTGCCGTTTTGTGCCTCCCCAGGCAGGAACAGAGCAGAGCACTCGGATTGCCAGCCTGAAGCAGGAGAGGGACAGGCTGAGCCGAGCAGCAGAGCAGCACAGGGACGAGATGGCAGCTCTGCAAGCTGAGCTGCAGCAGCTGCGGGACACACTCAGCCATGAGCAGGAGAGCAGCAGGACAGAGCTGGAGATGCTGCAGACCCAGCTGAGAAACAAGGTACCATGAGGGTCCTGCCATCCCCATTCTGGCCAGACCACAGGGGTTCGGGCAGGCTGGGTGCAGGGAGTGCCTGGTGGCTCAGGAGGGGCTCTGAGCCTGGCTCTGGCCCAGCAGGAGAGCACAGAGTGGGCGCTGCAGCAGCGCCTGGCCGAGGAGCAGCTGTCCCTGCTGCAGGCCACCACGCGTGAGGCCAAGCGCATGGTGCAGGATGCCCTGGCTCACATGGAGGATCCTGTTCACATCAGTTGCACCAGCTCAGCAGGTGATGCCCCTACTGCTCCCGAATGTGGTGTTATCTCAGCCTGCCTGCTCCCTCTGGTCCTGGCTGAGCCCTGCTTGCTGTCTGCCTGCAGATTGCCTCCTGTCCCAGTCACTGGCAGCTTCTGAGTGCACAGAACGGCTGCAGGATGCACACAGCAAGTACCTTTCGGATGGCGCAGGTAAGAGGTGGCAGCCCCAGGCATTGGGCACAGGGGCAGCCCCAGCACGCCTGGTGGGTGGGCAGCGTGGTGGAGGCTGAGGCCTGTGCCCGCTGTCCTGCCACAGCCATGGGCTCCCTGCTGCCCTGCCTGGCCCTGTTCGCCCACCTGGTCAGCAACACCCTCCTGCAGGGCAGTGCGACCTCCCATGTGGCCCCTGTGGAGCCTGCTGACCGTGAGTGCTGCCCCAGGCCAAGGGCTGGGTGGGCAGGGGATCAGGGTGAGCATGGGTTGGGGTGGGTAGGGGTCAGGGTGAGCAAGGGCTGGAGTGGGCAGGGGCCAGGATGGACAGGGGATCATGATGAGCAGAGGCTGGGGTGAGCAGATGTGGGGTGGGAAGGGGCCAGGGCAAAGAGGATGCCGGGGTGAGTGGAGGCCAGGCTGCACAGAGATCACGGCAGGATGCTGGGTGAAGTCGGGTGCTGAAGTGGGCAGAAACCAGGACAGGCAGAGGCTTGCACAGGCAGGATGCTGCTGGGGGGTAGGAACCAGACATCTCCCTACATGTGGCTCCCTCAGTTCCTGCTGCCCACACAGGTCTGCTGGAGCTGTGCAAGCAGTGTGGCAGTGAGGCTGTGAGCTACCTCAGCGCCCTGCAAGACCCAGGGACAGTGACAAGTGCTGACTGCAGCCTGGTGACAGCCTGCCTGGGCCAGATCAGCGCCATCGGGGAGGTGGGTGTTCCAGGAGGGCTAGTGCCATGGCAGGCACCACCAGAAAGACTGTAGTGCTCCTGGATGGTCCCTTTCATCCCGTCCTGTTCCCAGGAGCTGCGTCCCAGAGGTCTGGATGTCAAGCAGGAGGAGCTGGGTGACCTAGTGGACAAGGAGATGGCAGCAACAGCCACAGCCATCGAAACGGCATCTGCCCGTATTGAGGTGAGGATCACCACGAGCAGACGGGTGCCCACAGGCACCATGCTGAGGGCCTGCTGGGACCACTGTAGAGGCCAGAGAGGCACACTGGGCTCAGTACAGCCTCTTTCCCCTCAACCAGGAGATGCTGAGCAAGGCACGGGCTGGTGACACTGGGGTCAAACTGGAAGTTAACCAGAGGTGAGTGGTGATCGGAGCACTGGACAGAGCCACGTAGGCAGGATGGGGACAGGTGCTGCAGGAGGGGCAGCTGCTCCGCAGGGGGTACTCAGTGGTGTTTCTCTCGCAGGATCCTGGGCTCCTGCACAGGCCTCATGCAGGCCATCCATGTTCTGGTCCTGGCCTCCAAAGACCTCCAGAGAGAGATCGTGGAGAGTGGACGGGTGAGCTGGGACAGGGGTAGGGGCAAAGGGGCAGGCAGGGATGTAGGAAAGGCTGAGGGCAGTGATGAAGACAGGAATGCTTGTCCAGCTGAGGGACATCACACACTTGCTGGGACATGCTGCTCCAACCCTTGTCCCACTGAGACTTCCCCACCAGCTGCCAGGAGCTCCTTTCCAGCCACAGGGGCTCTCCCTGGTTATGGTTTCTGGGGTGTCATGGTGATCCCTGATCTCCCTTCCCACACACATGGGACCCCACAACCCCCAAGTTCAGTGTGTCCCCACCTACCACACACATCCTGAATGACACCCTGATCCGCTCCTTTTCCCCCCAAAGCAGGGGTCTGGGGGTGCCCAGGAACTAATTGTGCCTTTACCAATGGCAGGGTGCAGCATCCCCCAAGGAGTTCTATGCCAAGAATTCACGCTGGACTGAGGGTCTCATCTCTGCCTCCAAGGCAGTGGGATGGGGTGCCACTGTCATGGTGTAAGTGCCACTGTCGCCTGAGTGGAGAGTCCTTGCCATCACCATAGGGAGGGGACACAGGTGGTGGTACGATGCTCTAGCTCCTCTCTGCTCTCCTGCAGTGATGCTGCTGACCTGGTAGTGCAAGGCAAGGGAACATTCGAGGAGCTGATGGTCTGTTCCCGGGAGATTGCGGCCAGCACTGCGCAGCTGGTGGCAGCCTCCAAGGTAGGAGCAAGGTTTCTGCCCTGCTCATGGTTCAGGGTGATGCTGGGGCACCATGTGGTCACCCCAAATCATGGGACTAGTTTTCTGCTCGCCTGGCGGGGTGTGACCCCCTCCTTACTGTCCTGGCAGGTGAAGGCAGACAAAGACAGCACCAACCTCTGCAAGCTCCAGCAAGCCTCCCGGGGCGTCAACCAGGCCACAGCCAGCGTGGTGGCCTCCACCAAAGCTGGGAAGTCTCAGGTGGAGGAGAAAGGTAAGTATTGGGCTGCAGGGATCTTAGAATCACATAATCATTAAGGTTGGAGAAGCTCTCTAAGACAATTGACTTTACCTCTTCCCCCACCACTAACCATGTCCCCAAGTGCCACATCTACATGGCTTTTAAATCCCTTCAGGAATTGTGAATCCACCATGCCCTGGACAGCCCCTGCCAGTGCTGAACAACCCTTTTCATGAAGACATTTTCCTTATTATCCAACCTAAGCCTCCTCAGGCACAACTTGAGGCTGTTTCCTCTGGTCCTAATGCTTGGAGCACAAAGCTGCCTCAAAACCACTGCTTTTGGCACTCACCACACTTGGTTGGCTGTGCCCCTGTCGTTGCTGCCCCTGTGCCCATGGCTGCCCCTCACTCACTTCCTGCATATCTCATGGTGCCAGACCCTACCAGCAGCATGGGAGCTGCTAGGGGAGTCTGACTGGGGCAGCAGAGCTTGAGAGGGCCTGGTGGTGTCTTTCTCCGCAGATAGCATGGACTTCTCCAGCATGACACTCACCCAGATCAAACGTCAGGAGATGGACTCACAGGTAGGAGATTCCCACGTTTTGGGAAACAACACACCTGATCATGTCTGTCTTGGGCTGCCTGGGATGGGGTATCAAATTTGGGGTCACCGTGCCCAGCTGCCCCCAGGTCGCACAAGCAAAGGTAAAGCCCAGGGTGTGAAGGCAACAGATGGGTTTGCCCAGGAGTCACATGCGCTTGGTCTTCAATCCCGCCTTGATGCTGTTCCCATCATGCTATGGCCACCCCTGTCCCCCGTGTGTTACCCACAGTACCCACCTCTGCCAGACATGGGGAATTCCCCTGCTTGGGATGCCCACACAGATCATTGTGCGTTCGCCTGCCTGCACAAGCAGTGCCCACCTGAGCTCCATCCCCTCCTCAGGTCCAGTCATCATTGGAGCACTTGTGGAATGCACCTCTGTGGTCTTTGGGCTCAATATTGGGGGCATAATGGGTGTGAAAGGGGAGTGCTTGGCCCAGCTCCGTGCCAGGGTGGGCATGTCCTGGGCCGTGTCCCCAGGTGCGGGTGCTGGAGCTGGAGAACCAGCTGCAGAAGGAGCGGCAGAAGCTGGGAGAGCTGCGCAAGAAGCACTACGAGCTGGCTGGCATGGCAGAGGGCTGGGAGGAGAATGGTGAGTGGTGCCAGCCCTGCTCCAGCTGGGCAGCTGCTCCCAGAAAAGGTGGGGCAGGGTGGAGAAGCCCTGCCTGCTGTCCATGGCAGTGAGGAGGTTTTGCTGGAGCTGGCACAAGGCTGGGGATAGTTGGCACACATGAGGAAAATCCTATGGGGTCTCTCCACAGGAAGGACCCCAATGTACGGGGTCTGTGTTGTCCCCAGTGTAGTGGTTTGGATTTGCCAATTTCAGTTTCCTCAGTTTTTGCTGTGAGATAGGATTAGGAGAAGGACAAAAGCAGACTTTAACCTTTAAAGGGTGTAAAGAAAACTTCTATTAACAAACCTAAAAAGAATAATAAGATTCAGAATAAAAGCTTCAGACTACCTCTCCTCCTCTCTCCTACACCCTCTTCTTCTCCCTCAATACGTACAGAAACACTTCAGTCAGTTACAACCTTAATAATAGTCTTTTTTTCAGTTCACTCAGGGAGAGAACTCTCCCCTTGTCATGCTATAGGGACTTCTCCACAAGAAAGAAAGAAAAAAAAACCAGTCCTCTCGTGGCTTCACTTTTCAGGAATAGCAGCAGCTCAGGAATCTGCAGTCATGACTCCTCCCATCTTCACAGCCTTCCCAAAGCTGTGGTTCTGGGTCATGTCAAACTCATGGGGTACTACTTTTAAGAATGAACTGTTTAAAAGCAAAGGTTCTTTTCATCTGTCTTTAAAATAATCTCTGGGAACACAGGTAGTCTTCTCCTTCTTGTTCCCTCAGGGAAAAGGGTCTTTACCACTCCCCCCTCTCTCTCTCTCTGTGTCTCTGTCTCTTTCTCTATTCAAGCTTCTTATAAAATTACAGCACAGATGCCTTTGTTTATGATCTACAAGTTGAACACTCCACTTCCCCATGTTTTTCCATTATTTATAGAGATATTTAGTGTATTACAGTCCATCCCCATAGCTTACAAGAGGTTTTTTCAGCCTTTTTAAAGGATCTCCTCATTCCCCTTCCATCTGGGATTTGACTCCTGCTTCATTGACCCTGATGTCTTCTCTCTTTTCTTTTTTCTCTCACTCAAGGGAGGATTGAAGGTCTATAAGTTTTATCTGTGCACTGAAAGAGTTAAGATTTCACACAGGGGATGCAGAGGCTTTGGCCATGCTGGAGTTGTGCCAGGATCTCACGGCCATGCTGGGAAGGGAGGGCCAGGATAATAGGGGCCTAGTCCAGAATGGCAGTGCCCGCTCTAGGGAGAGGCAGGGGGACAGCCAGGATCTCATCAGCCTCTCTGGGCCTCAGCTGCAGTACCCACTGCCAATGGCCACCCCTCCTTCCTGCCGGGATATGCCAGGCAGCTTCCCAGACAGGGGGCCTGTAGGCCCTGCAGTAGAGCAGGCCCAGGCTTGCCAGCCCCTGTTACCTGTGCTCAGGCCAGAAGAGAAAAGGAAATTCCCAGGGTTTGCTCACTTCAAAATGTGCATTCACAGAGGCCAACCCAGTCCTGCAATTGGTTTTCCAGGCTTTCAACACTCAAACCAGCCTCCTCTTGGTCCTGTCAAGTCACAGAGGAAGTTCTCAGGAGAAAAGAACTTCTGGTGATCCCCTCTTCTCTCCCTACCAAAATGCCAATTAATGCAAAACCAGCATACGCAGGCAGGGCGCTCAGATGCTGCCAGAGCAGCCCTGTGGTCCCGGAGGGATAGGGAAGAGGGATGCCAGCGGACGGTGCACCCCCTGACCTTGTCTTCCCACCTATAGCCGCAGATTAGCACCAGTGGTAGAAGCAGCCCACAGGGGACACCTGGGACCCTGCAGAAGACACCCCGGGACCCCACTTGGTACAGTCTGTTGAGAAGATCCCCAAGGAAAAGGTGCAGAAGCCCCTCTGAAGCACATGTTCCCTGTCCCCCCAGGAGCCACCTCCAGCACCAGAGCCAAGCCGCCAGCAGACCCTGGTGCCAGGGCAAGGGCACAAACTGCACCTGTATTTATTAGAGCTGCTGGGGATGGAGGGAGGTGTCTACGTGGGGGTCTTTAACCCTTTAGTTTTGTTTTTGCACAGATTCTGGGAACTCCTAGAGCCGTCTCTGGCTGAACGAGAGCGGTTGGGCTTCTCTTGCCTCTCGCTGCTTTTCCAGCCTTAATCCAGCCCCTGGCTTGACATGAACGTCTCCCTGCCCCAGGAATGAGCATGCTGAAGGTCCCAGTGGTGCCAACGGGTGGGGGGCAGCTTTTGGGGTGCTGCTGGGCTTGGTGCTAAGTGTGCCCCCCCTTGGCGGGGACACCCAGTGCCTTTGGCCACTGCAGGCTGAGAGGTGGTGTTCCCATGGGACACCCTGGCCAGTGACACAGGGTGCCAGGAACACTTAGGAAAGGGGCAGCAGCAGGAGGGATGCTGTCATGAGCCTCCTGCCCATCATTCCAGGTCCTCAAAATGCCTCCCAAGCCCCCTCTAAGCTGGGTTGCTGTGCCCTGACAGTTCACTGTGTTCATGCCAGCAATAAACCCTCCGCAAGGTGCTGGGTGCAGCTTTGGACCACGACAGTGCCACTGCACAAGCCACCAGCTCCTGGGGATGGGGTGACTCTAGGGAGCAGCAGCACAGAGGGTTGGGTGGGGAGCCAGGGTGCCCCAAAACCAGTGCACCCCAAAGCCAGAGTAAGCAACTCTGTCCTTGCTTACTTTGGTGCCACCCTGGTGTCATCAACACCATGTTGGGTGCAGGGGAAACAGGGCCAGTGTGGCTGTGGGCAGGGGTTGCCGTGGGGCTGGCACCAATCAGAGAACCTTTGTGCCTTGAGCCAGGGACTCGGAGGGCTGGGGTTGTCAGCCACCTCCGTGCCCCCCAGCTCATCTCGTTGCTATGGAGACAGTGATGTGAGACCATGCAGCACTGTCCCCATCCCCCCACAGTCCTGCTGGTGCCCCTGCTGGGGCCAGTGTTCCTCTACTCGGGGTGCTGAAGACAGGATTTGGCCTTTGTCCCTTTGGGAAGGGGCTGGGCTGTCGCTGTGTGCTTTCCCAGCAGCACCCAGCCGTCAGCACCCAGCTGGCACCTGAAGCAGTGGGCCTTGCCACACCATGGCCTCAGAGCTGCCACCCTTCCATGCAGCCATCCAGCTTGCAGGGACCCACTGTTCCTGTGTCCCCCGCCAGCCTGGCTGCTGGACCACCCACTCTGTGTGCCAGCCTGCCAGAGGGACCTGGACCACCCCCTGGGGGTCCTGTTGCTTCCCCGTCCTCAGCCTGTGCTGGCTCCCCTCGGATGCAATACCAACTGTCCCTTTCCTGCAGAACACAGGGAGCCCCAAAACTCTCCCCACTTTTTTGGGGGGGAGTCGCCTGCATGCCCAACTACCTCAGGCCTTGGGGCCGGGGAGTGGCATGGGGGTCAGAGTGGCAGTGAGGGCTTGGGGCAGTGGCACCGCTCTCAGCCAAATCCACTCGTCCCTTTTGTATCTCAGCCAGGCAGGGGCAGAGGGTCCCTGCAGTGTCCCCAGTGATGGCAGCTGGTGACCAGGATGGCGGGGGTGCCCCCCTGCACCACTGCAGGGCAAGTTGATTTGGGTTTTCACTGTATGATAATAATGACCATGCTGTTTGTTTTGGATTTTTCAATAAAGCCTTCAGCCCAGCCCCGCAGCTTGTGGGGGGACAGAGGGGACCTTTGTCACAAGGGGGCTGTGGGCTCTGCCCTCATCAGTGTGGTGTCAAGGTAACCCAGGTGTTGTTCTGGTGATGACCTCCAGCCTTTGCCCCCACTGTCCCACACCTGTGCGTCCCCACGGCCACTTTGCATGTCATCTCTTTTTGTTGGGAGGGCACCAGCATGTGGTCACTACCCAGCCCTGAGGAGCAGGGGTGGCTTTGTTCTCCCTTCCTGGGGCAGTGACGCTGCAGTGGGGAAGCCATGCAGATCATCCTGTGCTGTAGGGTCACTCTGGCAGAGCCATGGCAAGGGTGTCCTGCTGCTGAGTGACCCACGGAGTCCACAGATAGGGCTCTCAGGGGTATGTCCTAAGCATGGTTAACTCACCCTGGGCAGGAGCTAGTGTCCTGCAGCCCTGCCAGGGCCACCTAGACCCCTGGGATGCAGAAAGCCCTATGACAGCAGCCACTGTCCCTGCCACAGTCCCTATCATTTTCCCTGTTGTTGTCCCTGCCTGCCATCATCTCTTCTCTGCAGGACACAGCTGACTGGCAGTGGGGTGGGATATCCCCAGGGATAGCCATGGCTCCTGGGGACCCCAAGGGCAGAACCAGCCACAGTTCCCAGCCCTGTCCTCAGAGCAGGATGGTGGCAATGGCACCCTTCAGTTGGGACAAGGAGACAGAGTGGTGACTGGGGTGAGGCAGGACTGTGCCCCCCAGTTCCTGCACGTAGGACACAGAGGCTGGAATGGTATAGGGGGGCTGTAGGGGACAGAATAGGGAGAGGGACATAGAGACGTGCAGAGGAGGGGACACAGAGGCTGGAATGGTATAGGGGGGCTGTAGGGGACAGAATAGGGAGAGGGACATAGAGACGTGCAGAGGAGGGGACACAGAGGCTGGAATGATGGAGGGGGCTTGTTAGAGACAGGATGTGAACACAGGGACCGGGAGAGGGAGGGCATGGGAATTGGGGTGGTAAACAGGACTGGATTGGAATAGATATGGGGAAATTGGAATATGGGTGGGGGAGACGTGGTGGGGAAGGGAGAAGAATGTGGTGGGGCAGGCCCGCAGGTCCGGGTGGGGGCTGCGGCACATGGCCTGGGGCAGGGGAGAGGGATGACGACGAGGTTTAGACCCCGCCCGGGGACCCAGAGGAGAGGACGAGCCTCACGAGGGATCACGGCGGTGGGAATGGGCCAGCGGGGGCGGGGCCAGAAGTAGCCTAGCC
>VXBU01017426.1:103825-115180 GCA_013400315.1 Bombycilla garrulus | reverse complement strand
GGCCGCAGGCCCCGCGCCGCCGGTACCCGCTGCCTGAGGCCCGGCCGGCCGTGCCGCTGTGCTTACCTGCCGTCCGCTGGGAGGGCGGCTCTCCCCGCAGCGTACCTTGGGCCCGCCGTGCCGGCCCTCTCCGCAGCCCCGTCACCGTGAGAATCGCCCCGCCGGCTGTCGGCATCGCCCGCTCCCCGGCGTGAGTACGGGGGAGACTGGGACACACCTAGGGGAGCTCTCAGTCGGCTGTGCTGTGCCTGGGAGCAGCATCCCATCCTGAGTCCTACCATGTGGCTGGGGGGATGGTGCTGTTCAAACCTCCGGGAAGGGCTGCATGGGAGAGCTGTGTCCTCCTTTCTGTGGGGGGGGATCAGACTGGGGACCCCAGCCTGCTTCACACCCCTCTCTGTTCTGTTTCACAGTCTAGAGCAGTTGGTCTCTCCTCTGGCCTTCCCGGACACCAACAGCCCTGACCCATGTGCGAAGGAGACTGTGCTGAATGCCATCAGGGAGAGCAGGAAAAGGGCTGTGGAGGAGGAGGAGGAAGACCAGACTTTCGGGAATGATCAGGAGAGTAAACGAAGGTAAAAAGGCAGCAGTTCAAGTTGCAGACAGTGTGTTTGGAAGGTCACAAATGGGATTCTTGCTCCAGAGCTGACAAGTGGGATGTGTCCTAGAGCACACCACGCCCCATGAGACCTGGGGTCAGGGCTGGAAAAGTACTGTGAGAAGTGACCTGCAGGGAGGAAGCACACCCCATCCATCACCGGGCCCTTGGTGCTGCATCTACAAGTCCTCCTTTGGGGTCGAAGGAATGTGGTTTAGGTGCCGGTCCAGTGTGTTCCCCTGCTTGGCTGGGATGTGTTTTGGGAAGCCTGGGTGGGAAGTGGCTTGTCTCCTCAAGGGTTTTGCAGACTGGGAAAACAGTGGGAAGTGTTGATATCTGCTGTGGGCTCTGTCGTTCCATCAGCCCTAGTCTCCCAGGAGAGACAAGATTACCAGGTGGAGGCATTGCACTTGGAGAGCTCCAACATCAACTTCCATCCCTGAGCTCAAAGGAGGGAGAGTGCTGTTTTTGTCAGTGTCCATAGGAAGGGCAAGGCGTAAATCCTGATAGCCGTAGTCTGCCAGAGTCTTTCCAACCACCCAGCCACAGCACTGCCTTGCTATCCCACTCTCCTGCTTTTCCTAGAATGACAGGATGATTTGCATTGGAAGGGGAGCCCTTAAAGCTCATCCAGTTCCACCTCCTGTCATGGGTAGGGACACCATTCACTAGAGCAGGTTGCTCCAAGCCCTGTCTAGCTTGGCCTTGAACACTTCCAGGGATAAGGCAGCCACAGTTTCTCTGGGCAGCCTATGCCAAGGCCTCAGCACTCTCAGAGGGAAGAATTTATTCTGTATATCCAACCTAAATTACCCTGTTTTCAATTTGAAGCCTTTCCCCCTTGTCCTATCACTGCATTTCTTGATGCAGTCTTTCTCCAGTTTCTTTGCAGGCCCCTTCAGATCCTGAAAGGCTGCTGGGATCTCCACACCACCTTTTCTGCTTCAGGCTGAACAGCCCCTGATGTCTCAGCCTGTTTCCATAGGGAAGGTCCTCCAGTCTGCTTATGAAATTTGTAGCTGTTTTCTGGACTTGTTCCAACAATTGGTTCATCCTTCTTAGTCGTGTTCATGGGGGCTCTTCCATCTGGGCTGGGATGGGGAGCTGAGACACTGGCTTCCAACACACTGGCTGCAGTGGGGCTGCTGCTGGAGGTGGTCCAGGGGGCAAAGCAGGGCACACCATTCTCCTCCAGCACTGAATTCCCATGTCTGAATGCTTGTCTCATTGGATCTGAGCCCCACAAGAGCCAATCAGGACAACAACAGAATGGGTGCACAAGCAGGATCAGCTCAGGGTATTTTTCTTTAAACTGTTTTTTTCATATGCCAATATACAGCTCTGCTGTAAAAGCCAATTTTGAAGGCATTAACGTCTGGCAAACATGAGGAACGCTTGTAGATAGAAAATTGTGTGTCCTTGGTGGACAGAAAGGAGCTCTGTGAGCTGGAGAGTGTGGGATTGCCTGTGCCTTGGGGTCAGCTTGCTCTGGGCTTGAGGGGAACACCTGGCCAAGTGACAGAGCTGTCCTACACCTCCAGCTCCACTTTAAAGCAGGGTGTCTTTTGTGATTTTGACACTTCAGATCCTCATGAAATCATAGTGGGAAGGGGAATTCAGTTTTTGACTTGAACTATCCAGGGCACTGGTTAGGAAGACATCAGAGGTGGGAGTTTCAGAGCTTAGGTCTGTTCAGAAGGGCTAAGCAGCTCATTTCTGGACATATTTTAGCTTAGAGTAATGGATGGAAGCAATTTTATTTTTTAAACACCAAATTACTGTGCCCAGCAGGCAGCTGGAGGAGCTCTTGGTATTTAGAGTGAGAGTCGGTGAGGACAGGCCCATAGGGAGAGAAAATCTGCAGCAGAGTGTAGATGGGAGAAAGCTCTGTACTGGGTATTGGGTGCCCGGAAAAAAACAAGGTTTGATCTCTCTCTTGGTGCTCAGCCTGCCTTTCCCCAGGGTGGAAGAGGCTCCCACACTGTCATATGCTTTCACACTCTCTTCCTGCAGGCGCCATGACAGCAGTGGAAGTGGGCAGTCAGCGTTTGAGCCGCTGTTAGCCAATGGTGCCCCTGCTTCTCTCATACCCAAGTAAGTGCCCAGTGGGCCAAAAGCATCTCCTGGGATGGAAGGGAGAAAATGTCTGCAGGATCTGGAATAGGGGCATTTGGTTTTGCTTGCAGAGCCTGGCTTCAGGGCAGAGCAAGAGAGGCTGTGGTTGTGCCTTTAGTCTGTCACCCTGTGACAGCAGGGCTGTGCTGCTGCTGAGGGTTGTTTCTAAGCAGGATTGCCTTCCTTCACCTGCCCTGAATGGAAAGGAACAGTGAGGACCTCATCAAACCTTTATCCTCCTCCAGGCCGGGCTCTCTGAAGAGGGGCCTTATCTCACACTGCCCGGACGAGTGCTCTAACAAGAGGTCTCGCACCTCCTCCATGAGCTCCCTCAACAACACCTACACTAGTGGGATCCCCAGCTCCATCCGCAATGCCATTGCCAGCTCCTACAGCTCCAGCCGGGGTCTTGCACAGGTAGGGACGCTGTAGCTTGACATTCTTTTGGGATCACCCATGTAATTCCAGCTCTGGGCTCGTGAGACACTGGTGTCAACCTGGCAGTCTCACCACCCTGGAGATTAGGTGGGCTGTGGGCCATGGTCCAAGCAGCAATTACCTGTTTTTTGGAGGAGTCCCAGGCTGAGCTATACCGATGCTTTTACACCAAACCAAGAATGAGACTCTTTTCCCCTCTCTCCTTCTTGGCCAGTCTGCTACACTGGATCAATCCAGGTGAAAGGAGAAAAAAATAGTTTTGCTGTGCTGACATCTTTTCAGCTGGAGTCAGCAGTATGGGAACTGTGTATTCCCACTCTGACCTAGGTCCCACCTGCTGACTGCAATGGAGCACTGCCTGTGGCCTGGTTGTGCTCACAGATGTGCCAGGGACACATAGTCATGTCTACTGGAGCTCTGTCTGTGTAGGGATATTTGCTCCAGGCGGTGGGAGGGAGGGTTTTGCTGGGGCTGCAGAGAGTCTCACCCTTGCATTAGGATCCATCTGCTTTGAACTCTTGAAAAGGAGATGCTGGCTCCTACCAGAGCAGCCCCACACACGAGGGTGTCCAAAGCAGTTGGGTGGCCTCTGCCTGTGTTACACAAAGGCCAAGAGCAGGCCCATTAGTGTTCTTCCTCCCTGGCCTCAGCTAGAGCAGTAAAGGCCCTGGAGCCTACTTGTTCCTCACGTGGATTCAGCTTGGGGTGGCCAGACTTTGTGCTCCCTTAAATGTGGAGGGGAGTTTAAGTGGTGGCAGAGTAAGAGAAGCTCTGAGCTCACTGGGCTCTACAGCCATGGCCCTGGGCAATGGGGCTTAGTGTGGGTGAGCAGGGCCTGTGCTCTCTGCCGGACTCATGCCAAGTTACTGTTGGTATCTCTCTGCATTCCAGCTGTGGAAGAGAAGTGGTGTGAGCGTGTCCCCTCTGTCCAGCCCAGCGTCCTCCCGCCCCCAGACACCAGAGTGGCCTCTCAAGAAAGCCAGGTAATCAGCCAGTCACCTGGCAAGTGCCTGCTCACTGATGGCCAGCCAGCAAGAGAGCAGTCCTTTCCAGCCATCTTAGCATGCAAGTCCCACTTTCCACTCGAGCTGGGACAGCCCAGGTCCCTCTCCAAGATATAATGATGTAGAGACCCACTTGTGTGAATTGGCCTCCCTGTCACCTTGTCATGCCGTGATGTGTCCAAGCTGTGTCACCCCTGACCCGTTCCCAAGCCAGGTCAGAGATTTAAGGGCACAGGTTGCTGCAGTAGTGAATGATGCCTGGTGGCATTGGCATGGCCTGAATTGCTGGATCGTTAGGAAGATACAGGCCCTGACTTTTGCCATCTCAAAGTCAAATCGCAGGATCTGTATTTTAGTGCCTGCCTTGGAGCACAGCCTGTGTTCTCCTCTTTCCCCATGTAAGAGGAGCCTGAGCTTATGTCAGGACTAAAACTGACACAACCACCCAGGTGGGCTCAACTGCAAGGGGCAGTGACTCCCATCTGAGACCCCCAGCTACCTTCCTGAGGTTGACTTGTCTTGTGAAAGGTGCACAGGCTCGACTTAGTTGAGTCTGGAGCCGGAAGCAATTCCTCTACCTGGAGCTGGGCAAAGCTTTTGTCTTGAGATCCTTGTTTGCAGGAGGCAAATAAACACAACAAGGATACTCGTGCAAGTCTTCAGCTTGTTCAGTCTGATCCTGCTCCCTGCAGGCAGGGCTGAGCCCAGGGTTGACCCTAACTGTCCCTCCTGCTTACACAGGGAAGAGGACTCACATCATTCCAGTGCTTCCACCCCGGTGAAATCAGACAAGGAGCTGCAGACAGAGAAAGGTAAGTGTATGTGTGCCCTGACACTGCACCTGGGTCACTGGTGCAAACAAGAGAGCAGGACAGGAGGTAGCTGAGGTCTGCAGTGGGATTGGCTTCGGAGGTCACCTGGAAACTTGGTATGTGCTGCTCCCAAGGCGGTGGCACTTCTGCTGGCCTTAGTGACTGCTCTAGTGGAATTTACAAGTGATAGATAAGGGGATGCTGACAGTGTTGGGGTGCTAGCAGATGCCTGGGAGCTAGCTTGCAAGGGGGAACTCCAGCTCCCAACCCAGCATGGGTCAGGTTTTAGCCTTGATCCACAGCCTGCTGTGGCATGAATAGCATTCTGACCAAATTCCAGTCTGAGCTTATTCCAATGCTTCCTCAGCTAAAATGGAGAGGAAATCCTCTGTGCCCATGGCAGATGGGCCCCATGATACAGTGCCAGGTGTGGTGTGTGGTTTGGGTAGGCAGTGTGTCAGCACCATCCATTGGAGCTAGGAGGGTGCCACTGCCCCACAGAGCCCTGTCAGCCTCATGTCACGGGGCCCCTGGATGTGAAGCTGCTCTTCCAGGGCATTACAAGCTTATCCTCAGCTTAAAACTGCACCCCCAGCTCTGCCCTCTGAGCAGGGCCACCCAGAGTGGGGTCAGAAAGGACAACCCTGTCACAAACACCTCTGCCCAGAGCTTGGCCTGACTTGTCTTCTTCTATAGTGGTGGAGTCACCTGTGTGGAAGAAGCAGAATTCCCTGAGCCCGCCATCTGTGTTGGGGAGCAGTGGGAAGCGCAAGCGGAAGATCCCATTGTTGTCATCTCTCCGTGGGGACCAGCTGGTGCTGGTACGTTGCTGTCTTGCAGCCCCTTTGGTCCCGCTCTGGCAATAGAATATGCTCACTGCAATTTCTTCAGGGCTGGGGGCACAGTGACCTGCCTGCCCTCAGGAAGGAGGCCCCGTCCTTGGCCGAGTGGGAAGTGACGCTCTCCCCAGCCCCAGTGTCTGGTGGGCTGTGCGTGGTTGTGCTGCCTGCTGCCGGACCAGGTAATGGCCTGGGAAGGCCTGCCGTGCCCTCAGTGCCACGCTGGGGGCCCACCAGAGTTGGGGACTGAAGCACCGCGGTAGCTGCAGCAGGACCACCTGCTTCACAGGGCTCGCCACAGCCAGTCGCCAGTACACCTTCAAAGAGGCTCTGCCCGCTTCCCTGGGAAGGAGCTAAGCTGCTGCTGCTCTCTCTTGGCAGCCCCCGCCGCCTCAGCTGGGCTACTCCATCACCTCAGAGGACCTGGACGCAGAGAAGAAGGCAGTGCTGCAGTGGTTCAGCAGTGTCTTGGAGGATAAGGCTGGTAAGGATGGGCTGGGAATGTGGAGGGGACAGAACAAGCTGAGGTCTGGGGGTGCTTTTGATGCCTTCCAGCTGAGGCGATCTCATGCCTTGTGATGCTGGGTGAGGTTGCCCAGGGCTGTAGAGTGTAGGTGCAGTTCCTCTACCTGCTGGGAAACTCTGCTAAGAGTTTGTTCCTCACAGCCAGGTGTGGGTCCTGATATCTTGCTGTTTCCCTGTAGATTCAGTCCCCAGCACCACTGCAGAGATGATGCCTGTGTCAAAACCACTGGTGTTTGCTGTGACGTCCTCTGGGCCTATGCCTGCCTCCACAGCTCCTGCCCCTGCCAGCTCCTCTCTCCTGGACAGCCTGAAGAAGATGCGGAGCAGCCAAGCTGTATCCACAGCATCAGGTGAGGAGGAGAGTCAGCACAATGGAATGCCAGCAGAGTCAGGCATGTGCAGCAGAAACTCCTTGTTACCTCTGCATGAGGCAGCTTACAAAACTCTCCTTTCAAATGCTCTTCTGGCTTGAAGGGACACCTTTGGGGACACTGAGCCACTGGTCCTGCTGGAGGCTATGGTAACCGTGGAGGGCTGGGTGTGATGGAAGCTCCAGAGCCTTTGCAGCAGTGGGTGGGTACCTAGCAGAAGGGTGGGCTTCTGAAAGTGCCCCCTTGTTCTTAAATAAGCTCTCTCCCCTTTCCAGACTCCACTGGAACTGCAGCAGCATCTCAGCCGCCTCCATCAGCTGCACAGCCACCCGCTCCTGCTGTGTCACTGGAGTCAAGCTCTCTGCCCGCCGTCTCTGCTGACACCAAGCCTGTGCCTATATTGAGCACTCCTGCCCCCAGTGCACCCCCTGCCCTGGTGGTGCAATCCCCCAGCAGCCTGGCCCCTCCTGTGTTCACTGAGCTGGGCCAGACTCCCAGCAAGCCTCCCTCCTTCCCAAAGCCAAGTATCCTGTTTGGGATGCTGAACACCCCTTCAGCCAGCCAGCCAGCAGTGACTGTGGCCACTGACATGCCCACCACAGCCACTGCTGTGTCCACCACAGCCACTGCTGCGCCCACCCCGCCTAATGCCGTGCCCACCACAACTCCTATCTTCAAACCCATCTTTGGTGCTCTGCCGAAGAATGAGAATGCAGCAGTCTGCACGGCTGTCACTTTCAGTACAGCCACTGTGTCTGCAAGCTCAGGCCCTGCCTCAGCATCCTCCACATCCTCCGTATTCAAGCCCATCTTTGGCAGCATCACCACAGCTTCATCTCCAGCGAAAGTCTCTCCTTTCACCTTCAAACCTGCAGCACAGCCTGCTTCAGAGCCACCAACTGCCTCCACAGCTACACTGGCAGGATTTGCGGGTCTTCCCAACGCCATCTTCACCACTGCAGCTACAACTGCCACCACGCAGAGTTCTTCCACGGATGCCACCATTAAACCTGTCTTCAGCTTTGGACTGAACCCACCTGCTTCCACTGGCCCTACTGCCAGCGGGACTGTCACCACTGCCACATCCACCAGCACAACACAGCCCTTCCTGTTCGGGGGCCTCGCCAGCTCTGCTCCCAGCACAGAAACCAGTTTTGCCACCTCAGGGCCTGTGTTCCAGTTTGGGAAGCTGCCTCCAGCCACAGTCACTGCCACCACCAGTGTCCCAGGAGGCCCTGCCT
Source organism: Bombycilla garrulus (assembly GCA_013400315.1). Lineage (NCBI taxonomy): Eukaryota > Metazoa > Chordata > Aves > Passeriformes > Bombycillidae > Bombycilla > Bombycilla garrulus. The sequence goes on along the minus strand of VXBU01017426.1, from coordinate 107,237 downwards.
TTGGCCAGGTACCTTCAAACTCAACAGTTGCTGCCACCACTGTGGGCTTTAGCATATTTGGGAGCACTGCACTGACCTCCTCTGCCCCAGGCACCACAGCTCAAGCGCTGCTGACATTTGGCTCCTCCATTTCAGCTTTTGGCAGCTTTTCAGCCAGTGCAAAGCTACCGCCACCATACCCCGGCACTGGAAGCCAGCTCACCTTCAGCACTGGGGCTGCCGAGAGCCAGGTGCCTGCCAGCAAGCCTGCTGCTGGCCTTATCAGCTTCACCCCACCGTTCAGTTTTGGAGCCCCCCCAGCACAGTCAGTGGCTCAGCCAGCATTTGGCAGTGGTGCCCAGCCAGCCTTTGGCACAACCAGTGCCCAGGGCTCCTTTGGCACCAGCAGCACCCAGGCAACGTTTGGGACCACCACCTCGGTGTTCTCTTTTGGAACAGCCACCTCCACCACATCCAGCTTTGGTGCCACCACCCAGACCACAAGTAGCAGCACCAGTGCCCCTGTCTTTGGCACCACCCCATCACCATTCACCTTTGGGGCCACCACCCAGCCGGGCCCCTCCACCAGCGCCTTTGGGATGGGTACACCGGGCCTCAGCAGTGGGTCCCCAGCTGTGGCCTTCAGCTTTGGGGCTGGGCAGAGCGGGACAGCCCCCGCAGCAACACCCTTTGGCTCATCTCTGCCACAGAGTGCACTGGGAGCGCAGGGCCAGAGCACGCCCTTCGCCTTCACCATGACCAGCACTCCCAACAGCAAACCTGCATTTGGAGGTGAGTCATCATGGAATTGTGGAATGGGTTGTGTTGGAACGGACCTTAAAGATCATGTTGGTCCACCCCTCTGCTATGGGCAGAGACACCTTCCACTAGACCAGGTTGCTCGGGGCCCTGTCCAGCATGGCTTTGAACATTTTCAGGATGGGATGGGGGCAGATAGGCCATCTTCAGGGCCTAGGGTTGGTTAGTAGTATGATGGACCTTGCCAAGGCTCCTGGAGTCCACAGCCTTGGTGAGGCCAGTGCTCCTGCTGTGCAGAGCCTTGCTGTACAGAGGGAAGACACAGGTCGCTCCCTGTAAGGATCCTGGCCCTCTGAGGATGGGAATCCCTAAACTCTGCTCATTGGCCCATCTGAAGACACCCGCTGCTCAACTCTGCCCATCCAAGTGTCCTGAAGAAGCCAAGGTTGTCTGAGTCCTTAACAGCCACCTAGAACACCTTAGCAAGCTGGAGTGCTGCCAACCAGTAACTGCCATCACTTTGTGCTGGCTCTCAGGGTTTCCTTAACACTTCAGATCCTTGCTGGATATTCCCAGCTCCCATGGAACTGAAACCCACACAGTGAGCAGCTCCTTGATCTAGAAAGGCCAAGGTCTTTGTTCCTCCCTGACAAATCCTTTTGTGCAGACCTGCTGTTCAGAGAGCTCAGAGATACTTAGAGAGTGTAACTTTTGCATTGAAAGGGTTTTTCAGGAGCAGAGGCTGGTTCTGGGGGATGGATTGTGGTGCTTCAGCCCCCAGAGAGTATCCTGTGCCTCCTCTGGGTGCTACCAACTCCTAGAGGTTCTTTCTCCTTTGCCAACCCTGGCTCACAGTGACCTGTTGCTTTCCAGGAGCTCCAGTGCCCACCTTTGGGCAGGGCACACCTGTTCCTGGAGCTGTGGGCAGTGGAAACAGCACCCTTTCCTTTAGGACACCCAGCACTCCTGCCTCGAGCTTTGGAGGAGTCGGCACTTCCTTTGGTAAGAAGGGAGTTGGTGCTCCAGCTCTGGGGAGCTCAAGGGTCATTGTATCTCCTTGGGCTGGGGACAGTGGTAGGGCCAGGTGTCCTCTGGGAGACGGATCAGGTGGTACGTGCTGGAATCTGGGGGATGCCAAGCCTTCCGTTCCTCCCAGGGTGAGGATTGCACTGATCCCAAAGCTACAGAGACTTGAACAACCTTTCTGCTTTCAGGTTCACCCACTCCCACGTTCTCCATTGGGGCAGGATCCAAGACAGGCACTCGTCAACGGCTGCAGGCACGGAGGCAGCACACCCGCAAAAAGTAACCTTTGTGCTGCTGGGCTCCACTGGCCCACATGTGGCGGGGGTCTGGGCTGGAGCTGTCCCTATGGTGGGACCAGGCCCCGTCCCTAATATCCACTGGAGGAGACTGTGCTGGGGCGAGATAAACCAAACTCATGTTACTTGAACAGTTCCAGAGCCAAGGCTGGACAAATCTCTGTACATATCCGCAATGTTCTTTCCCTCGATTTACTTTGCCTTGTTTAATAATGTCTACATTTCTCCCCATTTGCTTCTTCTAGCTGTTTCCATGCCCCTCCCCAGCCCTCAGCCAGCCCCTAGGCCATGTCCCACTCAGAGCCTGGCTGGTGACATGCTGCAGTTCCAAGCAGACACCGTCCTCAGCAAGTCCTGAAATCTTTCCCATTGTTCATTCCATGGCCTGGTGAACATGGTCCCATGGCTGCAGCCAGGGTGGGTTCCAACCTGGCTCTGTTTCGGTACCACAGGTGACTGGCATTGGTGCAGCTGGGTGACACCCCTTGCTGGGACCTAATGTCCTGCTACCTCCAGCTGAGGACTTGCCATAGCCCAGGACCTGGGCTGGAGGCATGGGATGAAGATGAGGGTCCCCCCAGCCCTCTCTCATCTCCACTGCTCTGTGGGGCTGTGGGCTGCCCCCACCCTGCTCCCCAGTTCTGCTTTATCCTTGCTCCTGTTCCTGCGCTCACTGAATCGAGTTTGGAGGAAGCGCTAAACCGTGTGCGTGGCGGCATGTTGGTTATGCCGGATTTGCTGTTTGGAGGTGTTTTTTGGGGGGGCACCAGTCCTTGTGGGGAGACATGCCCCAGCTAATTGGGTGTTGACAGTAGCATCACTGCGTGGCTGCTCGTGCTCGGGAGTTGTCCCTTCCATGTCGTGACTGAAAGGCAGCTAGGACAGGGGTTTCCAACTGTGGCAGTCTCTGCCCTCCTTTTTCTTCTCTCCTAGTATCTCTTCCCCACTTCAGGGGGCTCTGGAATTGCTTACAGAAGGAGTCCAGAGCAGATGCATTCTCCACCCCCATCCCAAATCCAAGTTGTTTCTCATTTTTCAGCTCATCTCCATCCCAGTGGGTTTTACTAGCTCAGAGGAACTGTGGTGCTGCCTCCCCTGTCCCCATCCAGCCAGGAGTGGGAATCCCACCCTCCCCTTCTTTGGAGCTTCTGTGGGAAGAGACTGCCAGAGCTGGGGGTCATCAAAGAGCCACCCCCTTCCCTGTCCCTGATGAGGGATGGGCACTCCATTCCCAGGAATGCTTTGCTGCTGGATTTTTACTCTCCAAGCCGTGTGAGTGTGTGTGTTTGCTGAGGTCTAAATTTAAAATAAAAAAAAAAAAAAACACAAAAACAAAAAAAAAAAAAAAAACC
>VXBU01017426.1:58719-94443 GCA_013400315.1 Bombycilla garrulus | reverse complement strand
TTGGTTGGTTGGGTTTTTTGGGGGGGACGTGTTTTTTTTTTTTTGTTTTGGTTGGTTGGTTGGTTGGTGATGGGGATGTTTTTGGTTCTTTTTAACCTTTGGTTTGGGTTTTTGTTTGATTTGGTTTTGGTTTGGGTTTTTGTTTTAGTTTTTTTGGGTTTTTTTATTTTTGGTAACTGTGTGCTTTTTGTTGTAGCTTGTTTAGGGTTTTTGATGTTGTTTTTGTGGGGTTTGGTTTTGGGTTTTGAGTTGGTTTGGTTTGGTTTTTTGTTCTAACGAAGTGCGGAAGGCAGTGCACGCCGCGGACTACACCTCCCAGCATGCACCGCGGCGCTCCGTGACGTTCCGCCTTCCATTGGTCCAGAGCCACGCAGGGGTGTGACCATTCCCGCGTGGCGCTAAAGCCGCGCGTTGAGACAGGGCTGCTGCTCGGAGCGTGATTGGCTGGAGGCGCCGCTCTTGGTGGAGTGGCTGAGGCGCGGAAGAGGCGTGTTGCCGCCATGATGGCGAGCGGTGACGGTGAGGAGGGGCTCGGGGCCGGGCGGCGGGATCCGGCTTCGGCTTCGACTCCGGCGTGGTCTCTGGCACTGACCCCAACCCCGGCCTCGACACCGTCTTTGTCTCTGGCCTCGGAGTCTCTCCAACCCCTGCAGGACCTGACCGGTGATGGAGGGGTGCGCAAGGTGCAGCTGCGCGCCGGCACCGGGCAGCCCGTGCCCTCATCCGCCTCCGTGGCAGGTAGAGCCGGGTCTGGGGCCTTCGGAGCCTCCTGTGGGCCGTGGGGAGGTCCCGTGGTCAGGGCCGGGCACCCCTGTTAAGGATGTCCCAGTTTTCTGGCACCCAAGGATTGCCTGGGGAAGCTGTGGTTGCCCCATTCCTGGAAATGTTCAAGGTCAGGCTGGAGCAACTTGCTCTGGTGGAAGGTGTCCCTGCCCATGGGCAGGGGGTTGGACTGGATGATCTTCAGGGCTCCTCCCAACCCAAACCATTCCACGATTCTCACAGTCTCGCCGGGTGGTGTCCTGGAGTGAGGCTGCCTGAGCTCGGCCTGCCTGCCCGGGGTTGCGGCTCAAGGTGCTCTGCAGTAATGTTGTGCCTGAATTAAGGGGTAGTTCAGGCACCAGTAACCATCTGCTGAGCAGCTTTTACAAACAGGAATTGTTTCGTTTAGCCTGTGTTCAGCAGGACTAAGGTGAAAATCCTTGGAAGCGTGGGCTGGAGTGAGGATCTGGTGCTTGTCTATGACACCTTTGTCTCAGTGTGAGGTTTGGTCTGTGTGGCTGGACCTGAAGCAGGTGCTGAGGGAAACAGAGAGGGCAGAGCCTGTTGGGAGACATCCCCCAAGACTAATACTGAGGTGCTGGTGACTGCTCAAGACCACAAGGACTTAAAAGTGTTGGTATTATACCCTGATGTGTCTCTGTTTCAGAGACTGTCTCCTCTCCTTATCAGTATCTTAACACTTGGGATACCCTGTTTATCTTCTTGTAGCTGACAATTAAATTAAATGGCATCTTGACCTCGAGAAAAGAAGGATTTCTAGGGCCCACTTGTGCTCACTGAGAAGTTTGAAGCTGGAAATGGTTCCTGAACTGCAGGGACCCGGTGCTGTGTCAAGAGAGGCCCATTACAGTGTATTTTCTGAGGCAGAATTGGAGCTACGGATGCAGAGCTGGGAGTGGTGGTACATTCCCCCCTTGTTCCTTTTTCATGAGCTCCAACTTTGGTTAGGGAATTCTTTTTAAGCATTTCTGCATGACTGGGGCATTTTAATTTGCTCAGCTGAATTTTCCAATTCTTAAAAGTGCAAAATCACATCTCTTAAATAGCTCAGGACTGTGAAGCAGCTGCTTAATCTGGAAATAATGCTAAAACACACAGCACTTGGCTGCTTGAATGTGACCAGGTTTTTCGTGTAAAACATAAGGGTTTGTGCTGCTTTTGCCATTCTATAGCAGAACAGAAAAAGAGAAGCAGGATAACTGGGTGGTTACAACTTCTGGTGTGTTCCTGATGTTGCTGTTATGGGATTTGTAATCAAGCTGTTGCTTTTCCCTTCTCCCCACTCCTTGCTTTGCACTGTACAGTGAAGTACTCTGGGTACCTGGGAAATTGGAATAAGCTCTTCTGTTCAAATGGGAACAGCAAGTGTCCAAGGCTGATGAAACTTGGAAAAGGTAGGTTTGAGGCACAAACTTTGTTTTGGGGTTTGGGATTGTATTAAGGCATTTTGGGACCTGGGGTTGTATTAAAGCATTTTAGATTAAATGCTGTTTGGTGTCTTTAGGTTGTTTGAAACCTTTAACACTTACTCATGAAGTCCAAAATCCTCCTGGTTCACATGGGAGATGGAATCTAGACCTGTTCACCCTCTGCCTGGGAGTGGTAGGCAGGTTTCCCACCTGCCCTCAGGTAGTTTTAAATCTCTTGAGAGGAGATGATGTTTTCCAGGCTGGACAGGTCCTGGAGCATGCTGGTTGAGTGGAAGGTGTTCCTGCCCATGGCAGGGCTTGGACTGAATGATCTCTAAAGCCCCTTCCAACTCATCCCACTCTGAATTTGCAATACCATGTGCTCAGTCCCACAGCAGGCTGCCCTGATAATCCCTTCTGGAGCAACTGGCTGTTGTAGTTGCTGAGACAGCAGCTCCCAGGGATTTTTTCCTTTAGACTTAAGGAGAAATCATTGTTTGGTATGTGAGGGTGTTGGTGTTTGTGAACCTCACCTGTCCCACCCTTCGTTGTGACAGACATCACACTACTGGGGCTGGAGATTGGACTGCTGTCTATGACCAAACGAGAGGCTGCGCTGTTCATCCTCACTCCAGATTATGCCTATGGCCAGCGGGGCTGTCCTCCCTCCATCCCCCCGAACACCACAGTACTCTTCAAGGTGGAGGTGCTGGACTTCATAGACTCAGAGGAGTGCGACACATTCTTCGAGTTGACTTATGTGAGTTTCCTTAATAAGGCTCGAGACCAAGATCTGGAGGGTAAACCATCATTGTTCTGTCTCACAGTTGCTGTGCCTTGTGTCACGTGTGTTCAGGTAAATGCTGGTGCAGGTATCCAGTCCCTGGGCTCCCAGCTCTGCTCTGATCCATGTGCCTGCCCTTTGTGTCCCTCCATGACTCACTGTGTTTGCCCTCCCATGCAGAGGGAAACGGCAGGATCTGCCGTTGTTTGCTCCTCTGTACTGGATGGAGCCAGTGAATGGCTCCCATTTATTTTTAGTTTTACCAGAGACCTCATGGTTGCACTAGAGGGCACCAACTTCCAGGAATTTCTTTAAGGGGCTCTCTCTAACAATCCTCTTAAGTCTGCAGTGTCCCAGTGCCCCACCAGCTCCCACCGTTTGTCTCTTGGCTCCTCTCCCAAGTGTTCCTTCCATGTTTTTTCCTCCCTGGTGAATTACGGTGCTATTGTTAATTCACCTTTTCATGTCAAGGGCTTTGGGCTGTGTGTTTTGGGTCAGTGAGTGGAGGCAGAAGCTAATGGAGGAGGCCCTCCAGCCCCCTCCAGTCTCTGCACAGGCAAATTTTGCCCCAGAGCCCTGTGAGCAAACCATACTTGTTGCACTCCCTCCTTGCCCCTTGCTTACCTGTTTTGGCTGACTGACCTCTCTCTATGAACTGGTTCCAACCTGCAGACCCAGAAGAAACCTGTCCCTTCGTTTTTATCTTTTTTTCTTTTTTTTTTTTNNNNTTTTTTTTTTAATGATTTTCGGGGATTTTGTTTTGCTGGTTGGTGTCTTTGGGAGTGTCAGACTGTTCCAGAGCTGGCCTGAGAACAAGTAGAGCAACAGAACCTTTCAAGCAGCTTTGTGCCTGTGGCTGCAATTGTGTTAACTCAGATGTGTGCTGAAAGAATTGGGCAAGTTTTAAGGACACATTCCTGCTTTTTTCAGTCCCGCTTTGGGTCTGGGGAGCTTTCTAACCTCTTGACTAGGAGTAATCAGCACAAGAACATTGTCACGTTTCAACCTGGCTGGGGAGATACCACATGGTGGTGGCCTGGCCTTGATAGGGGCCTGGCTTCTGCACTGTGACTGTCCTGTCCAAGTTCTCTGCCTGTCTTCTTTAGTTTGAGCTGGAATTCAGATATTTCTTCACACAGGAACAGCGGGATAGGCTTCCTCTAGAAAAGGTGTTGAAAGTGGCAGCCACAGAGCGAGAGTTTGGCAACTACTTCTTCTATAAGCAGCTCTTCAAGATTGCCAAGGACAGATACAAGAGGGTATGGCACCAGGAAAATGTGGGGTGTGCTTTGGGAGAGCTGTGAAATAAGGGATTATTTTAGCTCGCCACAACAGGTACAAGTTAGAGCTCAAATAACTTTGTGGTATTTTCCAGGCATAGTTTCTTACTTCAGAATGGGGCTTGCACACCTGGTTTTGTGTGAGCAGCAGTTGTAAATGAAGGAATAGTCACAGAATCATTTTTGTTGGAAAAGCTCTCTGAGACCACAAAGTCCGACTGTTCCCCTGCACTGCCAAGGCCACCACTAACCCCTGTCCGCAAATGCCACGTGCACAGGGCTGTTAAATCCCTCCAGGGTGGGGACTCCACCACTGCCCTGAGCAGCCTGTGCCAGGGCTGGACAGCACTTTCAGTGATAAATTTTCCCCAGTATCCAACCTGAACCTCCTGCAACTTTGGGCTGTTTGTCTTGTCCAACTACCTGGGAGCAGAGCTTGACCCCCATACAGCTGCACCTTCCTGTCCAGGAATTGTAGAGAGCAAGAAGGTATCCACTGATCCTTTTTCCCCATGCTGAGCCTCTTCAGCTCCCTCTCCAGGCAGGGTAAATGCTCAATTATTCTCAGACTGGAAGGCATCTGCAACTCTTTCAGAGCTAGAGATGATTCAAAGTTGCTTTTGCTTGGTATTTTTGAAACAAAAGTGGTTTGACTTGCCTTCCTCCCTGTAAGATTTCCTTATTTATCATTAAAATTGGAGTCTTGGGCCATTTTTTTTAAACTGCTGCTTTCCATGAAAAGTTCCTAAACCTGTGGTCATATGACCAGCATGGCTAGTCATGCTGAGAAGGCCATGCCCTGTATTTAGAGTTTTGACTGTTAGTACTTTTAAGTGACCTAGGTGAACAGAAACATAGGTGTAGCTGTTGCATGAGATGGATTTCTCACTTTCCATGATGGATTTGTTGTGCACTGGCTGGTTTTCCCTCTCTGCTCAGGCACTCTCCATCCTGGGTCGCAGCTCTTCCACTAAGGCAGAACAGAACCAGATCAATGCTTCCAAACTGCTGCTGTTCCTGAATCTCTCACTCACTTACCTGAAACTTGAACGTGCTGACCAAGCTTTGAAATACGGGCAGTTAGCCTTGGAGATGGACCAAGGAAATGCCAAAGCGCTGTTCAGGTGTGGCCAGGTGGGTGAATAAATCATCATGGAACATCCCAGCCTGGCTGTGAGGGGAGCCCAGAATGAACTGAGGAGAATCTCTGAATTCTGGGCTGCTGCAGTAGTCAAGGTGGTTTGTCTGCATCTGCCCTTTTGGAAAGTCTGGCTCTCTGGAAATGTCACACGGAGCTTTTCCTGGGGTGTTCCTGAGTTACTTTTCTCTGTCTCAGGAATGTTTGTTTTTGCATGAGACCTGAAGAAAGGCAGTGGGTCTGTATTTATCTTGTGATGCATCTATTTTCTTTTCATGACAGGCTTGTCTCTACATGGGGGAGTACAGTAAATCCCGGGATTTCCTGGCCAAAGCTCAGTGCATCCAGCCCTTCAACCGTGATATCAACAATGAGCTGAAGAAGTTGGCAAGGTGAGAGCCCTTCTTAGCATACCTGGGAAGGAGAGAGTACTTGGACAGGCTATAATACCCATTCCAAAATATTTAAAATGTTCAAGAAACCCCAAAACCCCAAACTATTTGGTTAATAAGTGAGAAGTGTGGAGAAAACAGCTTGAAACATTTTTCAGGCCCAGAAGTGGCAAGCGAGGAGCTGGGAACACCACCCTTTCCATATATTTCTTTGGTGGGATGTGTGTTACCTGACTTATGAGCAGATCAGGGTGAGGACAGGGAGGTGGGGGCTACTAAAATGCCTCAAACCCAGTGAAATACAGTTGTCTGATGCTCCAGCTGTTAATGTTGTCAATAAGTATGATTTTCATTTCCTTTAAGATGTGTTAGTTAATTTCAGTAGCTTTTCTGCACTGTGAGTGCTTCAGTACACAGTACTAATATTCATTAAAAGTGAATTTCTTGCCATCTTGGAGGTAATAAGTGAACATCCCTGAAGACTAACTCTCCCTTTGCCCACAGGCTGAGTATCAGACTATCCTGCCAGCTGTAGTCGTGCCCTAGCCCCACCAAAACATGACTAATGCTTGTCTATGCCCTCATAGTGCTCTTCCTTTGAAACTGCCAAAAGCATTAGCTTTTTCCCAAAAGTATGTGCTGTCCTCCTGGCACTGTTTACTGAGGCTGGAGTGATGCTGTCCTCTGCTCTGAAGCCTACAAAGCAGCCCTTGAATATGAACCCTGTTCTGTATGACACTGCCAGGCACTTGCAGAAAGGCAGCAGTAACACCTAAAAAGAGTGGCTGGTTCTGCTGGAAAAGCCAGTTTGGTGGGCTGAGTGTCTTCTGTCAGGGGGTATGTTAGTGGAGGGCTGTTCTGTCCTGTGTATCCATGTTGTCTTTAATAGTCTGTCATAACACCAAGTCTTCAGATTTGTTCTGTTACTTCTGAAGTTCAAAGAGCTTGAAGGCAGTATTAGCTGCTAGTCTGGAAATTTTAAATTAATCTCTTGTATTCATCCTGATCTCCCACTGGGTATGGAGCTACCAAATTGTCCACTGAGGGTGGGGACTCGATCTGTCTGGCTGCTCTTCAAGACTAGTACATGTACAGTGCTAGAAGGCTTGATTCTAGAAGCTGCATGTATTCACTTAGATTTGTTTGAAACATATTGGTAGATAAAGAAGTCTTGCTAATGATGTTGAGGTGGTGTGGCTCGGAAGCAACAAGGCATTTCTACCTTGTCAGCACCAGCTCTGTAGAGAGCAGCGTGTTCAGTTGTGTGGCAGAATTGAGTGCATGTTAAACCACTGTTGTCCTGGAGTTCCTACTCTGCTGCCTGTTAAAACTGGTGTATTTTTGCTTTTAACCATGAAAGGGTTTGGTTAGGAAGGGACCTTAAAGCTCATTCCACTGCCACAGGCAAAGACTCTCTTCACCATACTAGGATGCTCTAAGCCCTGTTTAACCTGACCTTTAACACTTCAGGGATGGGACAGACACAGTTTCTCTGGGCAACCTGTGTCAGGGCCTCACCACCCTCACAGGGAAGAATTTCTTCCCAATATCCCATCTAACCCTGCCCTTTGGCAGCGGGAAGCCATTCTCTGTTGTCCAAAGTCCATCTCCAGCTCTTCTGGAACCTTTTTAGGCAGAGGAAGGGGTTCTGAGGTCTGCCTGGAGTCCTGTCCAGGTGAGTACCCTTGCTCTCCCAGCCTGTCTTCAGAGCAGAGGGCTCCAGCCTTTGGAGCATCTCCATGGCCTCCTCTGGACTTGCTTCAGCAGCTCTGTATCTTTCTGATGTGGGATCACAGAGCTGGAGCCGGCACTGCAGGAGAGGTCTTTTGCCTGTGGCAAAGATTGGAATTAGTGTGAAACAAATGAAGCGTGTGTTACTGGTTGTTGTCAATGAGGCCTTACGTCTGACTAGATATGCAATGCTGCCAGCCTGCCCATGCCTGAGAACTTGTAGTGTGATCTAACAAATGCTTCAGAACTGGAATATAAATGAAAATCTTGTTCTTAGTGGTTTTTTACTTCCTTACTGAGTACATTTATACTTGGTTAAAAGCAATGTTGTGTGGTAATCAGCAAGCTCTCTTGCTGTCTAAAACAGAGTTTTGGAATGCATTTGTTTAGTGGCTGAAACAGGTTATTGGCAAAATCCTCTGGAGAACAACAGGCAGAATCCAGGGTGAGAGGTATGTAGGATGTATCTGGTACAAGCTGTGCTGCTGGATCTGGGAATTCTATTGAAAGGCTTGCATTACATCGAAACCAGAAAGAATTTGGGTTCTTCCAATATCTGGCTTTAATCTGTTCCTCCAAACAAGGGCCTCTTGGATTTCTGCTGTCATAGGTGTGGGACTGTGCCACCTACAGGTGGGTATCCTTGGTCAGCAACTTCTGTGTGAGACTTACCACGAGAGATTTGCTGTACCAGGATTTCATAATGTGCTGGTTTGAGATGAACTGATATTTTGGTGAGCAGGAAATAACAATAAAACCATCACATATATGCTCTGAGATTCTGGGTCCCAAGCGTGCTGAGTGTTGGGGCTGAGAGAGCCTGAGCCAGCCTCTCACTGGGGCTGGTTCTAGTGTGTTGCACAAACCCCTTTGCTTTTGGCCTTATATGGCAGCAGATGCAGGAAAGCTGAGCTCCTGGGCAGTTTGGGACAGTGTTCCCAAACTGAGTCACACTGCAGCTCAGGGATTCCTTACCAGTGAGGTGAGAGCCCAGGGAGCAGAGAATGCTGTGCTTGGAGAAGTTCAAATGGATCAGACTGCGAAGGTTTTGCCATCCTGTGACAGTGGCAAGGAAGAGAAACCAGAGAGGATGTCCCTTGTCTTTTACTTAGTCCAGACACAAATCCCTCCTGACTCCTGCCCATCCTCTGCCCAGATCCTATATTCATGATAAATATCCTGCTGTATGGCAGTCGGACAATGTCTCCTTGGTGCTGAAAGGACTTGCATAAGGATTCACAGAAGTATCCCACAGCACACAGGTGGGGTTCCTCTGCACTGTCCCATGCTTCCAAAATAGTGTAGAATGCTCTGCTCAGGACTAATTAGATCATTTGCCTTCTGTGACACAGGTGCTGAGACCCAGGGTCTGGGGATGAAGCATGACATTTCCAGCTCTCTTTCCCTGACATTGCAGAAAGAAGGGCTTGGAGGAGCTGTGTCTCTGCTTGCAGCACACTCTTCCATTACGTAATTTATTTATATCCAAAAATAACATTTTTTTTCAGGTTGTGACACTGAGTGTGGCCCCTGATGCCATCCTGTTTTCTATTTTACAGATACTACGAGGAGTACATGAAAATGGAGAAAAAAATGTGCTGCCAGATGTTTGACCCTGTCAATTCTTATGGCTGAGAAGAAATCAAGGTAACTAGGTTTTGAAAAAGGCTGAGCTCTTCCAAAACCTGTCATGCCTGTAGTGTTCTCTGGTGGAGAACCTGCTTCTCTTCTGCGGGGGAGGCTTTTGGAAGCAAAATGGAAAGTGTTGAGAGTGTGTGGAAAGAAAGGGCAGGATGATGGGGTGGAATACTGCTATATCATCACCTTGGAGAATCTTTCCTGTGAGGCAAAGCATGTGCAGGACAGGGACCTGGAGCTGCCAGGAGTTGAGTAAGTTTGGTTTGTTGTTTCCTGTGCTGCTCATCCCAGCTATTTCTGGTCAGAGCCAGGGGCTGAAATAGCTCTGTAACAGTCTTGTTTCTCTGCCAATTAAAAGAAAGGAAAAAAAAAGTTCCTGTCAAACTTAAGAATTCGATTTCCTCCTCCCCTCCAGCATTTCTGTCTGGAGCTGTTGGAATGCCTCACTTCAGAAAAATCTAAGTGTTTTATTTCTGAGTTTTTTTTAAAGTATTAAAAAAAAGTCTGTTTGGATATAAAATTTCAAGTAGATGTTTTGGACTTTTTAAAGCCTTAAATTTTCTGGCAAAATTGACAGGTTTATAAATGCCCAAAGGCTCTTTGATAGTTTGTTTTTTTTTTCTCAAAATCTTCACAGGGGTGCAAGCTGGAGTGGAAATCTTTTCTTGTCTCTTGCTTTGGGGGAAACCCTAGGGAAGAGTTATGGAAAATGACAACATCCTTCTGTCATGAACCATCTCCAGCTCAGGGCTATCAGTTTGCTGCTGTTGTCTCTCCTGCAATACAGGCAGTACCTCTTTGCTAGCAGAAAATTAATGTTGGCAGCCTTTCAATCAGCTCTGGTGTTTTAAGGTTGTTTCTTTGTGCTTGTGAGGAAGCTAAGGCAGTGTTTGAGGAAGAGGTTAGATTAAACTCTGCTTTCTAAAGCACCACAACTGCCTCCTTGCTGGATATTCCTCCTCGTGGAGCCTTTACCCTTCCTGCTGCCCTTGTGGTCTGGTCCAAGCTAGGCATGTGGCCTCAGAGCACAAGTCAACCTGCTCTGGGTTTGGGATGGGACTTAATAGGTGTGTTAGCAGGTGCCTGCCCCCAGGAAAGGAGCTCTGAAAGGTGATGTAAGACTGATGAGGTCTTGTGCAGAAAGTCTATGGCTCTAGACTTGGCAAGAGGATCTGATTTTTCCACTTCCTGTGTTTCAGGAAGTTGCTGTTTGGAAGCCTGTAGGGCCTTGGGTCTCACCCCTGGTGGTATCTGACCTAGAAAGCTCTTGTGTGGCTCTGGGATCAGCTGGGCCTCGTTTGTGGTGGGAGCCAGGGTGATTGTGGTGATGTGCTGGGGCACCAGACAGGTCCTCCCCTGGCAAGGTTGTATGGCTTCTTGTTTCCCAAAAAGCATCTTACGAAGATGCTGATGAACACACATCTGGTGTAAGCAAACCAGTGATTTTTGTTAGAGGAGGCTGAGAAGTACAAAGGGAAAGGGTGGAATGTCTCCTGTAGGCAAGCTTAAGGGCTGGGCTGAACTGCTTATCACCCACTTCATCCATGGGTTCCTGTGTGTGGAGTTCTCCCACCTTGCACAGATGATGGATAGCTGTCAATCAAAAATGTTTCCAAGCTTCCTTGAAGTTGCTTTTTGTTGCAGTATTAAAAGGAAACTAAGTCTCCCAAATGAACATAAATCACTGAGACCCAAACAAAAATTTACTGTTCATTCATGGCAAAAAAAGTCCTTTGCTGGAGGAGGTTCCTGCAGGGCCCTGTGCGAGCTGGAGGTTGGGCTGCTGCTTTAAAACTTCATTATACATTCAGAGAGGAGCAAAGCTCCCTCCTGCTCCCTGTCAAAGACACTGGGAATTGGTCAGAATTAAGGCAGAATGTTCTTTAGTGTTTTCCAACAGCTTTGTACCATTTAAGTTTAGGGCACAGGCTGTACTAGGGCAGTTTGGCAGGCCAGCTTCATCCATTCTCTATTAGACACTAAGTGAGGAGATGTGCTGGGAATGCTGTCTGTAGTCCTTGGTTAATGGATCAGTGGAATCACAAAAGTTACAGAAAACCTCCCAGCTGGCAGGTGCTTATGGTGCACTGAGCTGACCTGTGGTCCAGCTTCTGAATGGGTCAGAGCTGTAGTTGTGGCATCTCTTCCTTCTTGAACATTGCTGCATCCATCCCTTGCTTCAGAGCTATTTCCCAGGTGGGACAGCTGCACCTTTGGTGAACTCTGGTGTGTTCCAGAAACAAAGTTAATTTCTCTGTACTGAATAATCCAGGGCTGTTTTGTAAAATTACACTCAAATCTGGGTACACCTGAGTATCTTCCTTTGCCTGGTATTTTTGCAAGGGATTTTGCAGTGATAGGACAAGAGGGAAGATTCAAACTGGATATAGGGAAGAAATTCTTTCCTGTGAGGGTGGTAAGGGCCTGGAACACGTTGCCTAGAGAAAATGGGGCTGCCCCATCTCTTGAAGTATTCAAGGCCAGACTGGATGTGGCTCTGAGCACCCTGATCTAGTGGAAGGTGCCCCTGTCCATGGTAGGGAGTGAAACTGATGGGTTTTAAGGTCCTTTCCAACCCAAACCATTCCATTTCTGTATCCCCTGCCCAGGTCTTCTAATTGCCACAAGCAACTTTCTCAGAACACATTTCCTACCTTTTCAATGGAATTTTGGGCCTGGATAGATCTTCCATTTGGTGAAATGCAAGGCTGTTTGTGGTGCTTCTTGGAGGGAATTCAAAAGTACTCAGAGACACAGAAGCACAAACTCCTTTTTAAATCCATCCTGCTGCAGTTCCTTGTAAATCCCTTGGGTCTTAAACTGGCCCTTTTTGGGATTTGGTCAATTTACCTGTCTCTGATCACTTTGTGTGGTGCAAGTATGTACAGCCTAGTTTCCTGCAATGTGCAGAGCTGGTAGTCCTCCTTGGTGTCCCCTAAACTACAGACTGGTCAGGAAAAAAAAAAAAAAAAAGAAATTTCCCGTTGTTGTGTTGCTGTGGTCCTTCATAAGAGAAGTAAATCATGAGGAGTGGGGACAACTTCCCTAGGAATGTCTGGATTCTAGTAGAGGGACCTTGGTGATAGTTCTGTCCCAGGAGTATGAGTCTCTGAGCTCTTATTTTTGATTATAAGTGAGCCAGAGTTGAAAGCTTGTCTCCAATATGTATCTCAGCTCAGTACGCAGGAGAAGTGGTCCCAGGAGTTGGGAACACACAGGGAGATATTCCAGTGAAAACAAACAAGTAACAAGTGTGAAATTATGGAAGGAAACAGTAACTTTGAGGTCAAACTGGTGATTGCCATGAATAGCAAGTTCTACCAATTCTGGAGGCATTAATGGGTGAGAATTGGTTGCAGAACTTAAACTGTGTCACCAGGTAGAAGTGGCTATAATTGGGCTTAAAATCAGCAGCAGTTGCCAGTTGAACTGACCTAGTAAGCTGCAAGAGACTTGCAAATAAACTGAGAAGTTTGTGCATAACACAGTCAAACTCCTGCCTTGGGAAAGCTCCAGACTTGGAATAAACAGCAACTTGCTCCTTCCCCTTCTGGTCTCCCTTATTCCGGAGCAGAGCTGAAATGTACCTCCTGCTGATTTTGTCCCTCCCCACTGCGGCTGAACAATGGAGAACCGGTGATTCACTGCTCCTTTAGAATATGCAAATTCCTGTCCCACTGAGGTGTCCTGTGCTGCAGAGGAAATTGTTAAATCTGTGCTTTCTGCTGAGCCTTGCTGGCTGAGTGGGAAGGCTTGAAGGAGGACTTAATTAAGTGTTCTCCTTGTTAAGCAGAGGAAGGAGAAAAGCTTTAATGAGGATGTTGAGTTGAGGATTTTGTTTTCCCTCCAGCTCTCTTCTAGTGTCTTGCACTTTTTTCTGAGGATTTCTGCAGTTCCTGCCTGCAGTACCTGTAATACCTCTCTGGAAGGATCCTGTGCTCTGATCTCTTCTAGAAACTGAAGAAATCACTGCGGTACCTCATAGGGATCCCTCATATGCTTTCCCAGTGGACATACTGGACATGGGTCTGCATGCATTAGGACTGGCTTTGCTCAGACTGGGAGATCTGGCCAGGACTTAGAAGCCACAAGATGATGTGAAATGGAAAGGACAGAGACCTGTGCAATAATCCGTGTCCTGCTGTGTGTGCCTTCAAGGCTTTGGTGAAGTATTGGTCCTCCAGCCTCATCCAAGGATGGGCCCTTAACTGTTCTCTCTGATTTAGGAAGTGCTTAAAGCCTTTCCTTTTGTGCTCAAACAGAAACCTCACAGATGAGGTAGGAGTGAATCCTGGCTGCAGTGCTGAAAGGAAACTTTGCTGACAGGAGGTTGGAGCCAGTTGGGATTGGGCTCTGCTCTCAGGTGACAAGTGACAGGACAAGGGGAAACGGCCTCAGGTTGTACCAGTTTTAGATTGGATATTTAGGAAATTTTCATGGAAAGAGTTGTAAAACATTGGAATAGACTGCCCAGAGCAGTAGTGTAGTCACCCTTCCTGTAAGTGTTCAAAAAATGTGTGAATGTGGGACTTCAGGAGATGGTTTAGTTGTGAACATGGTGCTGAATTGATGGTTGGACTTGATCTTAGAGGGTTTATCCAACCTTCTGTGATTCTGTTCTCCAGCTCCTGCCTGCTAAAGGTCACCTGGCACTGGTCCTGGGAAGGCCAGGCTGAGACCCCAAGTGATATCCCTGTGTGAGGCTTTACTTCTCAGAGCCTTTGCCAGCATCTCTAATATAAAATATTCTGGTGTTACAAATCAGTAGAACATGAAGATGCTGGGCTCTTTTCATTCCCATGATAACAGCTGGTTAATCATGCAGGTGGAGTTTAAAGAGAATTGTCTATGTGTAAGATGGGAATTTCTTTATGAAGTTTCAGCTTTGCAGGGCACACAGAATCACTATCCCTCACTTCCAGCAGCAAGGAGGTACATGATTATCCTAAATTTTTCTCTGAGTTATAATTTTAAGGCCTCCTTTCTCTCCCCCTCGAGTTGTGCCCTATCCTGCTGCTTTGGAGACTCCAGACTTTCCCTTTGAACTAACAGAAGAGATATCTTTGTCCTATCTGTTTTTCTTAGCCTTAAATCCAGGGATTTTAAATTATCATGGATGCTTATTACTGTCCTGATACCCTACAGGGGAAGTGCTCTTCTGGTTGGGAGGATGCTGATGCTAGTCCCAAATCCTGGGACCTGCCAGCTCTCTGCTCTAGTGAGCAGTGAAACAGTGACAGACTTGAGCAGAGTTTTAAATGCTCTGATTGGGCATTGCAGTAACTGTGATGATACAGTGACAGCTGAGATTAATGAAATGAGTGCTGAGGACCCTCAGAAATGTTCATTGCGGTTTTGAGAAACACTCATCTGCTTGTGAGCTCCCAAGCCTTGTTCACCCTAGTTCACTTGTGCATGGAATGACTGTCATTAAGGTCATTAATGAGAATCATTAAGGTTGGAAAAGCCCTCTAAGATCAGAGTCCACCTGTTCCTCCAGCCCTGCCAAGGCCACCACTAACCCATGTCTCCAAGTGTCACATCCATACATCTCTTAAACCCCTCCAGGGATGGAGACTCTACAACCACCCTGGGCAGTCTGTGTCAGTGCCTGACTAACCATCCTTTGAAAAAATTTTGAGAATATCCAAACTAAACCTCCCTAACACAGCTCGAGGCTCTTCCCTCTTGTCCTGTTCCCTGGGAGCAGAGCCCAACCCCCACCTGGCTGCACCCTCTTGTCAGGCAGTTGTGCAGAGCCAGAAGGTACTTTTTGAGCCTCCCTTTCTTCAGGCTGAGCCCCTTTCCCAGCTCCCTCAGCTGCTCCATATTGGACTGTCTCTTCCATCAGCAGCAGCACAGAGCACCTGATGGAATTGAGGGCTGCATCCCTGCTGCAGCAAAACTTGGGCACTAGTGGCTGTGTCTGACACAGTGGCAGCAGCACTTTGTAAAGAGATGATGTTTTTTGCTGTCGGCACCAGGAATTCCCCTGGTAAGGGGAAATAAGGGCTCCATATTTAGGGAATGAGCTTTTGGAAAGGCTTTTTGCTTCAGATGCAGGGAGTGTCTTGGCACTGTTGAAAGTTGGTTTGCAGAGTTCAAGAGTTATTTCTAGTAAGGATGGACATGACCTTAATGTGCCTCTTGTGCAGCCCATCCTGCTTTATCAGGGGCTGTTGATTCCATAGAATGCTGAACACTGTTGTTGTAGAGGTTATCTGAGCACTTGAAGGACTGGGAGCTGCTTCAAGCATCAGTTTCAGCCCCAGCTTGCTGGGTGAAGTCCTTCCTGAGTCAGAAGTGTATGTTGAAGAGTTCATCACTTCTTTCACCTTCCCATGATCTTTCCTCTTATGAAACCTCTTACTCTCTGAAGAAGTTGTGCTGCTTTGCCTGGGTGCTGCTTTAAGGGCTTGGTTTTTTTTTTTAAAGGTGCGCTTGGGAAAGAGCTCTGCTTTATGTTCTTCCTTTTTGCTTTATGTATCCTTGTCTTATCACAGATCTAAGCAGACTTGACAGCTCTTCCTTCCATCACTTTAGATTTGGGATGATAGTGCATGTCATTGGCATTCAGGGCGTTTGGAGTCAAGACTTGTTACAGATCTCTGGAGAATTCCTCCTGCCATAGAGTTGTCTGTCTGGCATACAGGCAGCTCTTGGAACTCAGCTGTGGATATCTTGGCAAATTGACCTGGAAAAAAAAGTCTTGAGGAAAAAGATGTGTGTAAGTGCAGATCTTCAGATGGCAGTTGACGTTCCTGTAGCTTGGCTCTCGAAAAGAGGAGCAGCATATCTGTTCCTTCCAGTTCCCTCTGTGGATTTGGGCATCTGTGATGGGGCTCAGACTTTGGATGTGGGAAGGGTGAGTGTCTGTGCTTGTGTGCTGCCATGTTCTGAGAATATGTCCACAGCCACCTCAACCTTTGGAGTGGCCACTTGAAGCCCTCACAGCTGGACATCCCTAAAGAACACTTAGAGAGAAAAGAGGAGGGCATGGCTGACTGCAGAGCCACTATCACAGAGAATGTATAAATGACCCCTAATTAGGGAATTTTCTCCCTAAGGCATGTTGCGTGCTCACAGAAAGCTCCCTGGGATGGCAATGCCTCATGCCCTGATAAATCAGGACAGACTGCTGTTGTAAATAACCGTTCCTCTCCTGGCGTCAGGTTGGATTGTCCAGCACATAATGGTATCAACTGCTGAAAGCACCCTGGTGCTGCAGAATTTCGTCTCAGCAATCCAGAGCACTGCAACCTGTCAGGAACATCTCGTGGAGTCCACAAGATTGTTCCCTCCTGGCTGCAGTGGTTTTTCTCCAGAGTGGCAGTGTCTGTGGGGCAGGTCAGGCTCTGAGTGAAGATCACTTCTCAGGCAGTTGCTGTTTATGGTTTTGGCTCTTTGCTGATGTATGCACATAACATCTGCTTTCCCAGCCAGGCTCATGTGGAGCTGTGGTGTAGGATGTGCTTTATCATTCTGGCTACTGATTCGCAACTTCCTTTCTTGTCCATGCTCAGCTGTGCATCACATTTAGATCTGTGTTCTGGTTTGGGCAAATTTGGGAGATAACCCAAAGGGGTTCCTCTAGAAAAAAAAGCAAATTCAAGCTGCCCTTCTCCTGATTGGTCCAGGAAGAGATTTCTTCTGAGAGAAGTGGACAAAGCTGTTTATTCAACAGGCAAAGCACTCCCCAGCAGAAAAATGATCAATACTAAACAACAAAACCTCTCTGAGGAGATGACAAATTCAGAAGAGTCCCTCTCATGGGTTGCTCAGTCCCTCCAGTGCTGGAAAATGTTGTAGCCGAGGCCAGGCCCTGGTGGGCCGCAGGTGAGAACTCCCAGTCCTCTTCTGGGTTTTTTAGTTCAGAATGGGTTCAAAACAGTTCCAAGAAAAGATCAAAACTATAGTCTGGGGAACTACTCTGCCTCAGCTAGCTAAAACTAGCTAAAAAGCAAAGGAGAGCTCTCTCTGGCCATCTACTGCAAACAGCACAGTCTAAGAGAAGGATGTGGGGGAGCAAGTGCAGTTCCTGATAAGAAACTCCGCCTCCACTTCACTCTTGGAACCAGTCTTAAAGATGCAGAACTCAAGACCCAGCACAGGCAAACGACTGGGGATACAGGGATCACAAAGTCACTCCAGGACAATCTGAACAGTTGAAGAGGAGGTGTTCCGTTTCCCCTGAGAGAGGCAGCTGCATTTCTCTAATATCCTGTGAGGTCACTTTTCTCATGTGAAAGCTTTCCAGACTGTCACCACCAACCTGATTTTTTGGATACTTGCCTTGAGGAACACTCTTCTCACTGAGTGTTATCCCAGTGCAGCACTCTGGGAGCTGTCGCCTCAAGGCATGGGGGCAGTGAGGGCTGAACTGGCAGGAGCAATATTTAAGTGCACAATTCTGAGTTTTCCAGTTTCCTTGTGTTATGACAGAAACTTTATCTGCTATGTCTGGTGCTTCTCTATAACTGTTCTAGAGAGGGAGGCAGGAAATGGGGAGCTGGGGAAGATGCACCTGCAGTTTTTTTATGCAGAAAAACAGCTTAAACAAATTGTAATGCCTTAGTTAAGCAATAACTGTTAATTGTGGTTTTAATGCAGAGTAATGGTGATTGTGATTATGACTGACCTGTGACCTGGTGTGTTGCTCCCTGTGAATTGATGATCAGCTTTGTAGTTCCAAAAGGATGAGATAAAATGGTTGAGACCAACAGGCTTGTGTGTGACCTTCGAAATCTGAATGTGCCTTGCTGTGTTTTGTGACTGAGTTGCTCCCAACATGCTGTAGTGAAGGAAACAAATCTTGGATCTGGTTCTGGTTGGAGTGTGCTGTTCTCCATGAAGAAGCAGCACTGGTGTTGAACCCTATCCAGCTCCTATGTCTGCAGGGCCTTGTGATTCCCCTCCACTTCTTTTCTGATTGTGGAGCCATTAGGTGGAAATGAAAGAGATAAACTGATCAAACACTGAAATGGATTTGGGATTTCAGTTTGAATATTTTTTTAATTAGCTGCACAGAAAGACTTTATTACTTCAAATAGCAGTCATGAAACCAGAAACCTGTTGGTCTGATCATTTATTTTTCTGGTGCACAAGAAGCCTCAGTAGCTGTAGGCTTATTCCAGATTAGACACCCCAAATTACAGCTAACAGGTGCTGGGAACACCCAGTGATCATCTTTGAAGTGTTCCTGCTGGGAACATGAAGGAACTGCTGCATGAGGATGGGATTAAACTGACAAGGAGCAGAGTGGAAGTCAGTTGTATTTTGAGAGGAGCAAGGATGCTTTAGTCTCACAATGCACAGAACACTGTAGCACATCAAGGATAAGGATTTCTTTTTCCCACTTAAAGCCTTTCTTTCCTTCTCCTGGTTGATAGAACTTTCTACTGTGAACTGGAGAAATTATTTAAGCATTTCTCTCTGATTCATTTTCAAAGAGGAGATCAGCTGAAGTGTTCTTCAGTCATTTTCCTTCTTTATGGACTTCCTTTCCCCCTTCTCCTGGAAAGTGCTGCCAGCCTGGACTGACAATGGATATCTTGTGTGCCAAGAACCTTGCGTATCCCCAGTTTTGGAAGGTTTGGCAGTATTATTAAATGAGGTTGTAACATGGGATTTGGTGACTGTGGATGAACCAGGACAGTGACTGCACTAAATCCCAGTTTGTGGTAGGCTGGAAGTCTCACTTCTTTGTTTCTGGCAGCGTTGAAATTTCCTCAACTCTTTTGTACTTTTATTATCCCAAACTTTAAACTGGGGACAGCCCTTGTAAGAAGCACATTGTGCTGACTCAGGCCCTGGCAGTTTTCTGGCAGGGTGGCCCTTGATCATGGGTTCTGTGTCACTCTAAGCCCACAGACTGACAATCCCACTGCTCCAGGGTCAGCAGAGGGAGATGAGTCATTGGGGGTGGACTGGAGAGTCCTGATGATCCTCAAAGCCCCAGTTATCCCATGATCCTGTGGTGCCTTTCAAGAATGCATAATGAATGAGGTGTGGATTTTGAGCATCACTTGATGCTTCATCATCTCCTCTTTTAGTCGGTAAAGAGGTATTTCCCTCATAGTTCCTTGGGGATTTTTGCCTCCTGGTTAGCAGCCTGTGACTCAATATCCTCTAAGGAACAGGCTTCCCTATTTTGCTACCAGTAATTTGATTTAGATGTGCTGAAATGGCCACTGCAGCTGAGCTGGCTGGGCCAGCTGTGGAGGCATAGGTATGCTGGAAGAGCATGAAAATGCATTTGGGCTCATGGTATTCCTGAGCTGTAATCAGGTCATGCACCTTTTGGATGGGATCCTTTGATCTTCAGAGCTCCTGTAGGAGACAGATGCTGGGTTGTTTTGGGGAAAGGCGTCCAAGGATTTTCTTGGTTTTTCATTTATTCTGTTTTTCTTTTTGCTGGTAATCCTGTGGATGAGAGAGGGACAAGGCTTATGTTTTAACAGTATTTTGATGCCTTTTGTGCTCACAAATAGGTTAAATACTTCCAGTGTGTGTTTTTCTGTGTTAGTATTTGAGAGGAGCCACTTGCAGCTACATCAAGAACAGCAGGATGTGACCTGTGTCACCAGATACAGGGGAAGGTGCTGTGGTTCTGTCTGAGGACTCGGGAGGGAAAGGTGCTGCTTCTGCAGGAACAGGGGGAAGCCCACCTGGGAGAGGTACTGGAGGAACAGTGCCTCTGCTGTTGGCAGTGAAGGTCAGTGAGGCCATTAGAAGGTGAGGTAGGTGAGCCAAGTCCTGATCAGTGACCAAGGAGGTTCCCCTTTGAAATGTAGAGCTGAGGAGGGAAGGAATTGCCACTTGAAAACAGTCCTGGTTCTTATCAGACCAAGCTGATGCTGCACCAAGATAATGATTTCCTTCTGGTTACTCTAAAGAAGGGGAAGTATGGGTGGAGGCTGAAATGAAAGAAAGAGGTTTTGCTGGATGTGGAAATTGTCATTTCCCTTGCCAGGGTTCCAAGACTGTCAAGGACCCATCTGCAAGTGGGAGTGATAGGGTGAGGTAACAACTGGCCAGAGTGCTGGGGGTGCTCATCCATTGCTGGGATGCAGCCAGATGGCCAGGCTTTCCAGTGCTCCTGTCCTACAACAGGAAGGAGCTGGGAGCAGGGAAATACGGGGAGACGCAATAGAAGTCTGGGTTGAGGAGAAATTACTGTGTCTCATACAAGATTCACCTTTCTCCCAAAGGCAGAGTAAGCATCCAGGCTTCAGTTTCCCAGAACCAGGGTGAAAAAGTGTTAAGTGATGGGGAAGCATGGATGACCCTGTGTTGGAAAGGGAGGTGGCCCAAGGAGTGCTCTGGGAGTTTCCCTGAGGGGGCCTGTCTTGCTTTTAGCTCTTGTCAATTAATACTCTGTTTTCTTCAAGTCTTGAGGAAGTTGAATGGATTGTAAGGGGATTTCACTGTGTTTGTTCCACTTGTGCTAATCCATGGAATTCTAGATGTTTCTTTCAGGGCCACTGGAGATGTATGCTGGTAACCATGGATCACTGAGAGCTGAAAATAAATAAATCGTACAGGCGATGCTGGGGAAACACTGACTTTTATACTTTGTCATCCTAGGACTGTTCCAGTTGTTCAGCTCTTGGCACATGGAGATCTCAGCATCACATAGAAGTTTTGGGAAAAGGGGCAGGAGCACTGTCTTACTTTGAGAGACTGAAGTCAAGGTTCAGTGTTTATACACAACATGATTTTCCTGAAGTTTGGTTTATTTTCCATGTTTTGAGGCAGTTTCCAGAATAATTAAGTCCATGCTGTTGGAGAGAGGAAGGGCTCTGTGTAAATTTCTTCTCTTCTCCCATGCACACAGTTTGAAGAAAACTCTTTCCTGATGTCCTGGCTCTTGCAGATAGATTCCAGGCTACTTTCAGGGAATTTGTAAGTGGGAGGAGGATGCCATGAAGTTTTCTATTTACACAGGTTGTTCTTTAAAAGAAAAAAGTTTGGTATGTTTGTTCTGCGGAAATAAACCAACCTGAGCACTAAAGCTGGCAGGACTTGTGGCAGTTTATTGTGTGAGAGTGATTAATGCCTGAAAGGAGCTGGAATTTGGAATGGGGTCTGTAGAGCTGGCTCCTTTTGTGGGTGACAGGTTGTTATACTCTTTGTTTTGGCTGAATGTTCCTGTGAATGTTGATGCTAGATTTAATATTTCTGAATACCAGCTTTGGAGCAAACTCCAGAACTCTGTGTGCTCAGGGCCTGAGGCTGTGACTGGGATTGAATAAATGCAGAGTCAAAGATGCTCTAAGAGCTGGAGCCCCTCTGCTCTGGAACCAGTCTGAGAGAAGGCTCCAGGAAGACCTTAGAGCCCTTTCCTCTGTGTGAAGAGGCTCCAAGAGAGCTGGACATGGACTTTGGACAAGGGGCTGGAGTAACAAGACAAGGGGGAATGGTTTCCCACTGCTAGAGTGCAGGATTAGATGGGATATTGGGAAGAAATTCTTCCCTATGAGCCTAATGAGGCCCTGACACAGGTTGCCCAGAGGAGCTGTGGCTGCCCCATCCCTGGAAGTGTCCAAGGCTGGGTTGGATGGGGCTAAGAGCACCCTGGTCTAGTGGAAGGTGTCCCTGCCCATGGCAGTGGATGGAACAAGATGAGCTTCAGGGTCCCTCTCAACCCAAACCATGCCATGATTCTGACTTCCACAGCCATACCAGCCATGGCATCCCAGGCATCCATGTATCACAGGTGGCCTTGTCTCTCTGTCTTCTTGGCCTTGCTCTTTTGCAGAAGGGTCTAAAATCATCTCCCCAGTCAGTAGGGGTTGAGCTGTCAGTAAGAAGTATGGACTGTCCTGATCTGAAGGGACCCACTGGCATTATCCAGTTCAGCTCCTGCTGCAGGGCCAGTGTGTTCCTGAGCCCGTTCCTGAGCCCTTTCCTAGCCTGACACTAGATGGCAATGCCTCCTTCCCAACGCTGTTTGGGAGTCCCTTCTGATGGCCTTTAAATCTGGATATCTGTCTTTGTGTAAATGTCATGGTAACTCTGATTGGGAGTTGATGCCTCTTCCCTACAAGAAACAGAGAACTTTGTGCTTCCTGGGATAAGATAGTTCTGAAGACATAAACAAGGCAGGTTTTTTCAGAAGGGGACAGCTGTGCCTCCCTGGAGTTCCCTGATATTGGCCATTGCTAGCACTTCCCTGCCAACCCTCTGGTCAAACAGCCATGGGCAACTGGATCCGTGAGTGGAAACTTGGCACATCCCTCTCCCCCAATGACCTTGGAAGTGCAGGATCTCCTGGACCCCAAACTGGGGGAAAAACCCATTGAGGAAGACATTGCATCTGCTAAATCTGAAGTGTAGGAGTGGTGTGGCTGCTGTGGCACAGTGAGGGGATTTCCAAGCCTCGAGAAGGTCCCCTCCAGTCCTGCTGCCAGCAGTGCACACTGCAGGAACAGCAGCCACCCTTCCCTGTCACCTGGGCCATGCTAGTTAATTGTACTTTACCCAGAGTCCATTGACAGGCAGGTGGACAGGCACTTTGTTGCTGTTGAAGACTTCCCATGGTGAGGTAGATCTTGCTGAAGTTCTTTATCAAAATATGGCCAAAATTTTTTTTATCTTTTTTTCTTTTTATTTTATTTCCTCTTTTTCCTTTTTTTTTTTCTTTTTCCTTTTTCCTTTTTTCCTTTTTTTCTTTTTTTTTTTCCTTTTTGTTGTTAAAAGAAAAAATACAATATTTTAGCCTCCGGGCAAAATCAGAGATGTGTTTGGATCCTAACTTGGCATTAAACAGAAATACAAGTCCTTGAGCAAAAGAGACAAAAATCTCTACAGGGAACCACACTTTCAGGGTGGTCGTCAAAATCCACCAAAACAGAGAAAAGTTTCCTGCTGAAATTTTTAGTTTTGGCCAANCCCCCCCAATGAAATTTTTCACACGCTTCTTCAATGTGTTCCCTGGAGAAGCTGTTCCAAAAGTTGGTCCCAGCTCAGCAGTGGTCTTGTATTTCCAGTCTGAATTTATCAAATATCAACCTGCAGCTCCACAGCTGTGCTGGGTTTGCTTGATTCCAAGATTAACTGATCTCAGTTAAGTTTTCTGGGCATGGCTATTTATCCAAACCTGAAATGTTGTGCACCCTCAACCCATCAATCCAGCAGCTCCTTGGGCTGAAATGATAAAGCCTCTCTGAAGTGTGACACACCCCTCTGTGTTACCTGAGCATCTCCCATCATGTTGTCCTCCCCTGCACACCACTGACCACTTGTTCTCTCCACTGGCAGCTGCTGCAGAAATTCTGGACAGTGTGAGTGGGTGTCCTTGTGCCCCACGCAGTGTGGGCTGTGCTCTGCCAGGGACAAGGGTGAGATGAGACCCCTGGCAAACCACCAAAACATATGGAATGGACATGCTAAACCTGTGCTGAGATATCCAGGGCATGTGAAATAGGGATGCTGGAAGGTGCTCTACATTGTGGCACCTCCTGTTAAGATGCAGGCTGGTCACAGGTTTCCTCCAAGGCACAAGGTGCTGCAGTGGGAGATGCAGCACTTCTCCAAACCTTCCTGGCATGTGTGGACATGCTGGTCCTCTCAGTGCAGGCTGGGTGGGTGCTCAGCACCCTCCCCTGGGTCAGGAGTAATCCTCCTGATCCCAGGGCCTTGGGAGGTCAGGTTCCTGCCACCATCTCTGTGCTGCTGACAGGGCAGAGGGGAGGCTGAGGGTAGGGACCAAGGGTCCCCATGCCACTGGATCCCCTGGATTGGTATAGGAGCAGAGGACTCCCTGAGGTTCTGGAGCCCCTTGAGTCACTGGGCACTCTGTTCTTCTGGGTTGGGACAGGAACCAGGAGGTCGCACGGCACTGGAGCCCCTGGGCTGGGACAAGGACCAAGGACCCACATGGCACTGGAGTCCCGTTCCTCACCTGGGCACCCATTCCCTCAGATAAGGACAAGGGACTCAGACCTTTTTATTCCAATGACTGGCTCTGAAAGTCATGGAAGCAGAAACCCCTCTGTGCTGCCAGCCACAGCCAAGCCCAGCCGGGCACGGAATGCGCCAGCTCCATGCTCCACTCCTGGCTCCTCGTTTGTGTTGGCACCAGCCAGAGAGCGAAGCCAGTTTAATTGGCAGTTGTGTTTGTGGCTAGGGTGTTATGAAAAGGTTTTCTGTCTTCCTCTCTAAGTTCCCCTGAATATGTTTTCACTCTTAATATAATATTCACTTCATTATTAGCTGAAAGAGGCTCTTTTCAGAGAGGGCTTTTTTTTTTTCCCTTTTCTTCCAAAAATATATTAAACTGCCCCTTCATGCAGCGCTGCACTGAGAGCTGGGATTGTGTACTGGGTGGGAAGTGAGAAACCCGACAGTAAATGGGATTTACACAGAAATTCCTTTCTTCCCCAGTGCTGGCAGTGCTGTCTGGGTAATGGAGGAAGTGGCTGTTCCTTACAGGGTGATTGAGGGTACCTCACCTCCCCCACAGCGTGGTCACCAAGGGGATTCTCAAGCAGAGCAGGGGCTCCCAGTGCCCTTGGCTGGTGTTTCCAGGTGCAAACCCCTCTAGCAGAGTTGTGACCCAGCCACAGGGATGCCCATGTGTCCCCATTCAGTGCTGAAAGTGTTTCCAGCATCTACTAGGTTTTGGAAGCTTTGGAAGCTTCTCTCTTGGGTGGGTTTGAGGGTACTGGGTGCAAGTGGACCCCCATATTGCCATCATGTGTTGCTGCTCTTCATGATTTTGCATCTTCCATAATGTTTTTTCCTCCAGCTTTGAGAAAATCCCTGTGAGCTACAGAAGCAGTGAGGGTGGTATCACACACAGAGTATCCAGCCTGGCTCAGCCTTTGGGATCCAGGGGAAACAGCTCTGCTTCCCTCTTGTTAAGTTTCTTGAAGGGCACTCACAACTCAGCCAAGCTCTGGGTTTAGTTGTTTGTCATATTTGGGTGGTTTTGCAGTGCCATGCAGCCCCCGGTGCCCTCACTCAATGTTCTCAGCCCAGCCCAGCTGGGAATATGCCAGGCTGGGGCTGCCTGTGGGGTTGTGCCATCTCAGCCCTGGCCCCAGCTACTTTTGGGGTGCCCTAAGGCAGCCAATCACAGCGGGGGGAGGTGGAGGGGACACTGGGCAGGGCAAAAGGGTCCCCTGGGCTGGCTCTTGCACTACTACTATGGGGCACTGGGGTTCCTGGGGACACCCACACCTTTGCTCCATCCCTCGAGGAGCTATGAAAACCCAGGGGAGCCCAAAGCACATTTTCCCTTTCCCTGAAAGCAGCATAGACACAAATCTCCCCTTTTGGGGTAGACACCAGCAGCAGGAGCCTTCCCCAGCTCCACTGCCCCATTCCCAGCCATCCTCGGAAAATCACATGTGCTGAGTATCCAAGGTCTGTCCATAACTGGGAACAATTAGCTTTTGTTTCAGGATACCTCTGTTTCAGGATACAGCTGTGGCTCCAGAGCTGACAGAAGCATTCATATCTGAGCAGGGCCCAAGGGAGCTCCCTAGGGATGATGCAGGTCTCAGGTAAGGATGCTCCTGGGAGGGGTCCAGTTTATGCATCCTCAACCCCTCACATGGTCCTGACATTGGCAGGAAAGTGGGAGCTCCCTGATGATCCTGCACTTCTTTTTCCAGGTTTTGGGAAAAAAATAAATCAGATTTATGCATGGGAAGGAGTGGAAAAACTAACAAAACCCTAGAGAAAACAGCTCATCTTGTGTTCAGTGTATCTTGATGCCTTCCCTGCCCCTCCCACAGTGCAGAGCATCGTCTTGCGTAAAGCCAGACAGGAACTGTCCCTGACAGACTCTGGGGACTGATTCTGGAGAACGTTCTGGAGTTACATAGGCAAAGGAAGACTTCAGATTTTGCACATAGGTCTGGAAGCTGAGGGTGGAATACTGACCTGGGTCAGGAATGAGAAGTGCTGGGGGAAAGGTGGTCATTCCAGTGTAGAAGGGTCAGGAACATGGTGATTCCCAGCTCTGCTCCCCTTGGTGAGGCCAGAGGAGAGGAACAGTGGTGTCTCCCTGGCCTCATATGTCAGATGCCGGAGGAACCAGTCTGAAATGTGGTGGTAGGAAGGCTGGAGCTGATGTAGGACCTGGGCTTGGAGCAACCCAGGGAATGGTGAATGGGGGAACCACTGGAGATTCACCACCAGCACTCTCAGCCTTGAAGCTCTGGCTGCTCCACAAAACAGGCTTCTGGCAGCTTGAGGTGCTCTGGATGCACAGGGGAAGTGGGCAACCAGCTGGGGTGGTACACTGCAGATCCCAGAGCTGGACAACCTGTGGTTTGAGAGTCAAGGGACTGAGGAGGATGAAGGGGAATATGGCCTGGCTGACAGGTATGGGCTTGGGTTTCCATGGCCTCACATTTTCCTTCACTGGAGGTTTGCAGTGAGGATGGAAAATGTGGGGGGAGGGGAGGGGAGTTGGGGCCACTGAGGGCTTTGGGATGTGACCTGCCTGCCAGGGCAAAGCCCATGGCAGGGACATGGAGATGGCACACACCAAAGCCCAATGGATCTGGGAAGTGTTCCCAGTCAGGGTGGTTAGGGACAGGAGTTTGTTGGGAAGTAGACCAGCTCCACATGCTGCCTGACCTTCAGCTCCCATGGGATGGTCTGGCACCCCTGGGGCTGACATGCAGTGGGAATGCAACAGAGATGCTAGGGGATCCACCAGAACATGGAGCACAGGGCTGGACACAGGTTTGCTGCAGTACTGCAGCTCCCTCCCACTACCCAAGGCCATCCTCTGTGACAGGCAGATATCTCAAATCCCACTTAGACACCTCACTGCTGCTCCTGGAGTGTTTGCAGCAAACCTGTATTACTGGGAGCCATGATCTGGCTGCAGTGACACTTTGAGTCACCTAAGAGGGCAGCTGGGTTCTGCCCTCACTGCTGCCAACACTGCCTTCAGGCAGCCACAGCGGAGTGATAGGATGTGACATTTCCTTGGACCATGCAATGTGGTGTTCCCTCAGGCCAGGCTTTGCTGCAGATCTGGTGACAGTGTCTGTTTTCCGACCCTGGATTTTAGGAGTATGTAGTGCTGGTGGGACCTTCAGCTCTGCCAGTCAGCACCAACTCCCTTGCCCGTGGCTCTTTTTGCGTGGAACATGTCAGGATTAGGGATGGAGAGAGGGGAGAGGTAACTCAGGGTACACTGGGGCAGGGAAAAGCAGGAACATGCAGTTTGAACATCAGGGGATGTTCAGCAGGGCACTCAGAGAGCTGGGATCTATCATCTGGTGCTGCTCTGGGATGAGATCATCGATCATAGAATGGTTTGAGTTGGAAGGGACTTTAAAGATGATCCAGTTCCAACTTCCTGCCATGAGCAGTGACAACTTTCACTAGACCAGGTTGCTCCAAGCACTATCCAGGCTGACCTTGAACACTTCCAGGGATGTCACCTCTAGCTGTTGGCCTCCCCAGTAGCAGCTTTTGTTCTCCCCATCTCCTCCAGTGACCAGCACGTGATGGGGAAATTTGTGCTATTAGCACAGCCGGGAGAGGGACAGGCTGAAGCTGGGGATGGGGACAGAGTGAAACAATCCCAGAGCCCACCCCAGTGCTGTTGGAGGAGCTCAGGGATGGGTGGCCCACCTCACAGGCTTGGTGACACACCAAAAAGCTCATTTCCTCACTTCCAGACTCCTGCCCAATTATGCCAGTGAGCCCTCACCGTAGCCACTGACCTTTAAACAAGGTGGGTGGAGAGATGGAGGTAGCAGAAATCCCTCTGAAATTATTTGTTTTTTCTATATGTAGACACCATCAGCAAAACCCAAAAGTGCTGAGTTTGACTAAATAAATCTGGGAGCTTTGTGTTTTTTTTCCCCTCAAGGAGAACAGAATTAGCCATCAAATGGGAAATCGTGTTTTTGCTTGACATACCTGAGGGTTTCCACTCCAAGTTGCTGTTTTGAGCTCCTGGTGTTGTGATGATGATGATAATAGACCTGACAAGGCACTGCCCCATCTTGTGAAGATATTTTTTGGAAACTAAAAGGAGCAGCTGGCTCACCCACCATGGTGTTGCTTGTTTTCTTTGTTAAACTTTGTTTTTCTGAGTATTTTCAGAGATGTTAGCATATTAGGGTGTTTTTGCGATAGAGGTAGGTCACGCTGGTGCTGCCCCAGTACAAACTCCTTCCTTGGTGGAATGCACCCATCCAGCTCCCTGCCTGCACCAGTTCTGCCCCAAGGGATGGGTGCCTCGGGGAGCTGGGAGGGTTGACATGCTGCTGACTAGTCTGAGTGGGACTGCAGGGAATGGCAAGAGGTTACCTGGCTTTTCTGGAACACACTTGGATCATCTGGGGTGTTGTTTTTTGCTAGTTTGGATTCCCTGTGCCTAAATCCCATCACCCCCAGGGAGACCGGGATCAGGTCTGAACTTCCCAGTGGAGTGTTTGGGGGGGCCAGGCAGGTGAGGGGTTTTCTGATCCCTGAGGGGTGTCAGAGCCCATCTGACTAGCTGGTGACAGTGAAGAGCAGAGTGACCCATCAGGAACCTCCCATTTCGACATGAACCCAGACCCTGTGGGTGATAGGAGGCAGAGGGAAAGAAGGGCTCTGGGTCCATCTCCAGCAGAGCAGAAAATTCTTTGCCCTAAACTTGTCAAAATTCTGTGTCCCTTGAGCTGGCCCTGCCAGGACATCAGGCTCTATTCTTTGAGAAATAAGGCTCTGGGGAACTCAAGTCTTGAGCTGCAGCTCGTACACAGCAGCTCCTCTTCAGAGAGAGCCCAGGGAAGGTGGGGATGGAATTGTTGAATTGTAACAGTGAACTGGTTAGACATGTCTGAGGAACTTTCTCCTTTCTCCTCTGGCCAGGTGAGAGGTGAGGATGTCCTAATGTTCTCAACATGGAGAGGATGTCCTAATGTTCTCAACATGGAGAGGAGACAAAGTAGTACTCAAGGCGGTACCAGCTCAGGGAGGAGGATGCTGGGTGCCAGATGGTTTCTCCAGAGCAAGGAGTGACCCAGCCTTGGGTAGGAGCCATCAAAATGATGTCTGAACATTGGCTGCTTCCATGGAATCAGAGAATAGTTTGGATTGGAAGGGACCTTAATGATCCTCTTGTTCCAGCTTCCTGCCATAGAAGGGGTTGCCACCTAGTAGAATGTGTTTGGGGCCTGGGAAGAAAGGGGGAAATGCAACATGGGGCTTCCCACCACTGATAACTCTGTCCAGTAGCTGGGAGGAGAAGTGCTCACCCAGAGGTATCAGAGACAGGAGAGCATCAGTTGAGGCTGCTCCTGCCTTCTCCCTGCACTTGGGCCCAGCTGTGCTGGGGGATCTGACACCTACCCAACTCAAGAGCCCTGAAATAGCCAGGATTCTTCCTCCTGGTCCATGCAGCTGGAGAACCACAGTGCCAATGGCATTGCCAGCCGGTGAGGACCTGGAGAAAGCCCTCCATGGCTGTGGGGCACCCAGGGGAAGTGACAGATGACAGAGCCTTGAGGTTGCGCTGCAGACATGTGATTGATCTTGGCAACCCAGTAGGCAGTTTGGCCAAGTTAGTGGTGTGATAAAACCATTTCTAGCGGGTTCTAAGAGCCATCCCTATTCCTGCAGCATACTGTGGGCTGGGGCTCAGCTCTGTAAGGATGTTCCTTCTTCCTAGGGGATGCTTTGACTGTGTTCAGCCTGTGATTCTGTAAAAGCCTGAACCTGTGCAGAGGTTCTTGGCCCATGGTATCATTCAGTGTGACACAGCAATTCATCAGGAGATGGCAGGGCTGGAGGGGGCTCCCACTCCTCCCAGATTGCTTGGGAGGAGGTTTCTCTTTCAGTCTAGTAGCAGAGCTGGTAACCACAGTCCCTGACTGGGCAGTTCCCTCCTGGATTTTACTGCTCCTTGGAAAGGCATGAGGGACCAGGGAGCATGACCAGCCCTGCTGCTGTGGGGCTGAGTCCCAGCCCACATTCTGCCTGGCTCCAGCCTGCCCCGTGCTTCTCTCCTTCTCTGGATTGTATTTATTTATTTATACGGTGAATGTAATAAAACTCCAGCAGGAAATGGAGGCAATTCCCTTCCATTCCCCACAAGCCAGCCCTGGGCTGGATGAACAAGGAGGCGCATTGTGCAGCATGGAGCCTTCTGCCAGCACTGAGCCTGTGGCTGAGGCTGAAGAAAGGGCTGAGTGTGTGTGTGAGCACCAGGACTTGGTGCCAGCACCCGCCCCAGGGTGGGGGATCCTGGGGAAGAAAATTCACTTCAAGGGGCAAGCAGGGCTGGGGGTGAAAGGGCTCCTGTGCTGGCTTGGGATGTTTTCTGGGAGCACCTTGGAGCTTGCTCCCAGCATAAGGAACCTCCTCAGCCCATCCTCGGGCTGCCAGAAAACAGAGGGGAGCACTGAAGATCACCTGGGGGGCTAATGGTGGCCCCATGGCCCAGCAGGGGCGTATATGAGCAGCTCTTCCCAGGCTGAGCCAGCTGAGAGGGAACTCCAATCCTTCACCTGCCTCTCTCAGGCAGCTGCTCCCATCTGCAGCTGCTGCCATCAGTAGGGTTCAGAGTGAATGGCTGCTGCTGGGGCTCATCTGGCTCCTGTCCCCCTAGAAGGGGTCTGCAGGCATGAATGAGGTGGCTGAGGATGGGACATGGCTCAATCCAGGTTCTCCTTTGATGGGAGAGATCTCTGCTGCTGGGGACAAATGTCTCAGTGCTGCCAGGGGCCGAAAGCAGTCCCTTGTGCTGCCACTACACTTATCAGATGAAGTACTGTGGGTGAGGTAGGGACACTGTCCTTGTTCTACCAACCACGCCTCGCCTGAACTCCTGTGCTGCCCCCTCCTGCCCCATCCCCTGAGTCCTACAGCTGCATGTGGTTCCCATCCCTGTGCTGGTCCCTCAGGCTCCCAGGGATCTGGGGTCATGCCCTGAGCAATGTATCTCCTCCCTGCTTTGTGCCACTGCTGTGTGAATGGGTATGTCATGGCCCAGGGATCCTGTGGCCAGGAATGGGATTGGGGGGGCTGGCTGGTAGCAGGACCCACAAGTTCCCAGCTGCAGGGTGATGGGGTGACAAGACTGCAGTGAGCATCCCTGGTAGTGTCACACACATCGGCCTGTGTCACTGAGTCATGGCCAGTGTCCTTGTACCATGGGTTGGATTGTCACCACAAACACCTGCAGAGAGGCCAGGAGGTGACTGGGACACTGCCTAGAGAAACTACCTGGGGACACTGTTTGTGCTCCACCTGCTTGTTTGGGGAACAGACCCCAAAATCCCCATCTTTCTCCCCTACTGCACATGCCCATAGCACAGAGCCTGCCCAGGAGCACAGAGATCAGTTGTCCTACGGTGGGCAGAATCTGTTGCAGATGTGTGTGCATTGGCATCACACAGGATTATGGCTGGGGTAGAAGGAGCTTGGGCTTGAGGATCACTCCTGATAGTGTTCCTGGTGTCCCCAAGGAGATGATGTCCAAGGCAGGGGTAATCTGCCTCTCTGGCCGGGTGGGTGCCAGCCCACAGCCCCATGGGTTGCTCCCAGAATGAACCCCTCCACCTGCTCACCAGCCCATCCGGCCTAGCACCGGCATCCTTTTGAAACTGAAGCCAGTGGCCTTTTGCACAGCTATTCCTGTGAAATTCTTCAGGAAGGGAAAATTATCCCTCCCAGATCCCTGCAGGACTGTGCCATCTCCCACCTCCAAGCTGGCAGGGAGGGCACAGGGTGCTAGGAGCCCTGGTTCACCCTGGATATGGCACATCCGTGGATTCCTCTCTCTGCCCCAGCCCCTGCCTCTCTGTATGAGTCAGGCACTGGTGGGAACTGGAACCACTGGGGATCTGGGGGTTCAGCAGGGCAGAGGCAAGGGCAGTGCTGGTATGGAGCCTCTCACCTCCCTGCAGCAAGTCCTGCTGCCCTGCACAAGGCTGGGCAGAGCAGCACCCACAGTTCTGCCACAGTTCCACCCTTCCCAAATCTGTTGCCAGTTCCCCAACTCCATCTTCCAATCCCCTGCTGTATTACACCCTCCGCTGCCCTGTTGCCCCCTCCCCTGCCCCACTGACCCCTCCCAGCCTTCATTGCCCTTTTCCAGCTTGATTACATCCTTCCTGGATCATTCACCTCCTCCCTTGCTCTACTCTATCACTCCCTTCTCTGCTCCATCACCCTCTCCCAGGCTCTGCTGCCCCCCTCTCCAGCTTCATCACCCACTCCTCTATTCTACTGCTCCCTTCCCTCCTCCATAACTCTCTTCCCTACTCCGTCACTCACCCAGTTCCATTTCCCCATCCTCTCTTCCCTCCCTCTCCCCACATCCATTGCCTCCTCTCTTGCTCCATCACCTCCTCCCCGACTCCACTGGCTCATCCATGACTCCCACCAGGGCTGTCCCCAGCTCTGGTGCCGAGGGGATCCCCCAAGCCCTTCTCCCCAGAAGGACACCCTCCCCCTTCCCATTGCTGGCCAGAGAGGCTCTCCTGCATCCCCCCTGTACCCAGCGGGGGGGGAAGGGAGGGGGGGGAAGCCAGTGGATTTTGTCCCTTCATCCCCTCTCCTTGCCGAGGCTCTCGCACAGGTTTCATGCGCTGTTGACGGGAAGAAAGGAAATGGGGCAAAGCTCTGCCAGGAACCACAGGCTCCCGGGCTCCGGCGATCCGTCCCGCTCGCCTGCCTGGCCGCTTCCCGGGCAGGATTCCTGTGCAATTCTGAGAGCCCTTTCTTTCTGCTATTGATCTTGGATCCACAGCGCAGGGCCACTTCCAAAGCCGTAAATCTCTGTGTTGCTCTACCTGGGGTTTTTGTTTTCACTGTGGGGCTCCCAGACCTGCTGGAGATCTCGGCTTCTGTGCATGGCCGGCATGTTTCCACTCCTGCAGTGCCCTCTTCCCGCCGTCCTGGCGTTCCCCAGGCTTGCGGGCAGGCAGGGACAGGTCACTTCTCCTCAGGCACAGGCAGTGGGGCAATGCAAGGGCAAGGCTTGGGGTGCTGATGTTACCTCCCGATACCCTCTGCCCACCGCGGGGCGGGATGAAGCTCCGGGAAGGTCCCTGGGGCTCAGGTGGGGTTTGGGCACCCCGTAGAGTACCTGAGGGCAGTGGGGTGAGGGAGGAGCACCCCAAGGTGCAGGGCAGAGGTAAGGGGCAGCTGCATCTCTACAAGGAGCCCCTTGACTCTGAAAATCCCTGTGTTGCTCTTGGCCAGGCTGCAGTAAGAGGAGCCAAGAACAATCGTTTTACACATTAAAGCAAAATTAAATTAAAATATATTTATTTGTTGTCCCCACCCCTGCCTTAACCTTTCATAGTCCAGGTGGAGGGCACCCATAGGAGTGAACCAGGAAGGTGGGGCTAGGACCCCGGATCTCATTCAGCCCCTGCCTGGGCCCACCACCCATCCAGGACCCTCAGTGAGAATCCAGGGCTGGGTCAGAGATGTTTCAGGTTTTCCAGGTGCTGCTTCCCAGCTTTCCTTAACAAACAATTACCTGAAGGGAAGCCTCAGTGGCCAGAGCTGTGTTTGGGGTGCCGTGGAGTGGTGGCAGTGACAGCTTTGGGTCACTCACCTCATGCAAGACACATGCCCTGGGTCTAGGGGTGGAGAGGTGAGGGACCCAGGGAAAGGTCCCAGCACACTGCAGGTGCCAACTCCATCCCCATCACTTTGCTGCTCAGCCGTGTGTGACAATGTGTCCCCAGGACTGCACCACAGCACAAACTACCCCCTAACGGCCATTTCTTAGAGCATGTGGCCCTAACCCACAGCATGACGCCCTCTGAAGCTGCTCCGTGTCGCTGGGCACATGGGACAATGATTTCTGGAACACCCCAGAGCTGGTGGCTAAGATGGCAGAGCCCTCTCAACATCCCAAATAATCCCAAATATCCCCCAATAGCCCTTTTCCCAGGTCCCTGGAACCCATTGTGCAGACACTCTGTGTTAGAGGGAAAATTCCAAGGCGACGCCTGCCTTATCTCCTGCTCCCCTTATATGGCTGATAAGCAGCTCCCATGGAATTTCCCTATAGCGCTGGACCGGGATGTTTGGATCCTGCACTGGGTGTCAGAGATTAGGGGCCGTGCTGACAGGTTGTTATACTGTTACTGAAGAAATCACAAGGCTGTGGGAATGCCTACGAATGGTGGGATGTCCGGACTCCCCTGGCGCCAGCCAGGCACTGGATGCCGGGTGTCCTGCCGGACACTCGAGGGATCCTGCTGGACTCACTCCAGGGTGGATGAGCTGCTCCAAAAGTGGTGCTGGAGATGGCACAGAGCAACCCGGGCTGACCTGGGATTGGCAGCTCCTAGGAGTGGGGGGCTGCTGGTGGCACCTTGCCACAGTGGCCTAGGCAGCACAGCCTGTCCTCAGGGGTGCTGTCACTCCAGAGTGTTTGTAACACCTCCCCATGCCTTGGATGTAATTTGTCACCCTGTGAGTGGGACATTGGATTTTGGGGTCTGGCAACCCCGGCTTGACCACTCTGACTTATGTCACCTCCCAGGAGCTGCCCTGGCCTTACAGTGACATTGCTATCCCCTGCCCTGTGCCTGCCCTGAATTGTCGTTCAGCCGGGGACAAGGCTTTCACAGCCTGTGCTGTGGGCGCTGGAGCTGAGCCATTTCCCGAAGTTCCCACTGTCCTACCCACGTCCCCAACCCCAGGGGCACACGCACACTGTGAGTTCCCCAGTTCTCAGCAGCACCATAGTGGCAGTTTGTGTTCCCAAACTGAGGGACGTCACCCTGCAAGGAGAGGGTCCCTCCCCCAGGGACAAGTCCCGGGTTTTGCTCAGGTGTGCCCAGCCGCTCACGCACACCTTGCGGGCACAGGCGGTCTGGCAGCACCCAGCGGGTCTGGGCAGCCGTGAGGTCACGTGTGATCCTGTGCCCAGATGTATGTGTGCACACGTGTTAGTGCATGCTCCTGTGGTTGTGCGGGGCTTGGCTGGAGGTGTGAGGATATGCACGTGTGTCCATCTATGAGTGTATGTGCACGTGTATATTAGTGGATGTGTGTGTGTGTTAGTGTGTTTGTGCTTGTCTATGTGTGTGTGGGCATGTGCATGTGAGTGTATGTGTGTACACATGGACATGCACAGTGTGGGCATGTGTATTTGTGTGCGCGTGTGTACGTTAGTGTGTAGATATGTCTGTATGTGTAAGTGCATGTTAGTGTGCATGCATGTTAGTGTGTTTTAGTGTGTGATAATGTGTGCGTGTGTGCGTGGGCATATGCACGTTAAGGTGTGCTCATGCGTGTATGTAGATGTGTGCGCTTGTATTAATGTGTAGCAGCGTGTGCATGTCTGGCAGCGTGTGTGTTACGTGTGTGCCTGTGTGTGTGTGTGTGCACATGGACATGTGCTCATTAGCGCGTGCGAGAGCAGGCACATGTGTATCTACATCTGTGTAAATGTACTGTTTGTGCACGTGTGTCTGTGTGCGTGTGTGTAACTGGTTCCCCCGCCCGCGTGTCCCCAGCGCCGGGGAGCTCCAGGGCAGCGCGCGGATCCCGGTGCTGGTTCCCCGCGTGGGTCCCGCCCCCCGCCCCTCCCCGTCCCGTCCGGCCCCCTCCCGGACACGCCCGGCGAGGC
>VXBU01017426.1:5680-58678 GCA_013400315.1 Bombycilla garrulus | reverse complement strand
TTGGGGTAGGCGGTCGCGGTTTGGAGCTGGCGGGACTGGAGGGCCCACGGGGGCGCGCAGCGCGGTGCCAGCCCGTGGACATCCCGATGTGCCGAGGGATCGGGTACAACCTGACCCGCATGCCCAACCTGCTGGGACACGAGAGCCAGCGTGAGGCCGCCCTGAAGCTGCACGAGTTCGCCCCGCTGGTGGAGTACGGATGCCACGTTCACCTGCGCTTCTTCCTCTGCTCCCTCTACGCACCCATGTGCACTGATCAGGTGAGCGCCAGCATCCCTGCCTGCCGCCCCATGTGTGAGCAGGCCCGCCACAAATGCGTCCCCATTATGGAACAGTTCAATTTTGGCTGGCCTGAGTCACTTGATTGTGGCAGGTTGCCCACCAAGAACGACCCTAATGCCCTCTGCATGGAGGCCCCTGAAAATGCCTCAGCTGCTGAGCCACACAAGGGACAGGGGATGTTGCCTGTGGCCCCCCGGCCCTGGCCACCTGGCACTGCTACCGAGGGACAGGGACCCAATGGACTAGGGGCTTGTGACAACCCTGAGAAGTTCCAGTATGTGGAGAAGAGCCTCTCTTGTGCACCCAGGTGCTCCCCCGGGGTGGACGTGTACTGGTCCCGGGAGGACAAGGACTTCGCCTTCATTTGGATGGCTGTCTGGTCCACCCTCTGCTTTGTCTCCACTGCCTTCACCGTCCTCACTTTTCTGCTCGAGCCTCACCGCTTCCAGTACCCTGAGAGGCCCATCATTTTCCTCTCCATGTGCTACAACGTTTACTCTGTGGCCTTCATCATCCGCTCCGTGGCTGGGGCTGAGAACATTGCCTGCGACCGGGAGAATGGTGAGCTCTACATCATACAGGAGGGACTGGAGAGCACAGGCTGCACCATCGTCTTCCTCATCCTCTACTATTTTGGCATGGCTAGCTCTCTCTGGTGGGTTGTCCTCACCCTCACCTGGTTCCTGGCTGCCGGGAAGAAGTGGGGACACGAGGCCATCGAGGCCCACAGCAGCTACTTCCACATGGCTGCCTGGGGCATCCCAGCCATGAAGACCATTGCCATCCTCACCATGAGGAAGGTGGCAGGGGATGAGCTCACGGGATTGTGCTATGTGGGGAGCATGGACGTCAGTGCCCTGACGGGCTTTGTCCTCATTCCCCTCTCCTGCTACCTTGTAATTGGCACTTCCTTCATCCTCACTGGCTTCGTTGCCCTCTTCCACATCCGCAAGATCATGAAGACAGGTGGCACCAACACAGAGAAGCTGGAGAAGCTGATGGTGAAGATTGGGGTCTTCTCCATCCTCTACACTGTTCCGGCCACCTGTGTCATTGTCTGCTACTTCTACGAGCGGCTGAACATGGATTACTGGATGCTGCAGGCAGTGGAGCACGGCTGCCTGCGCCTGCCTGGCCGCCGTGCTGCCAATTGCTCCCTTGAGGCCTCAGTGCCCACCGTGGCTGTCTTCATGCTAAAGATTTTCATGTCACTGGTGGTGGGCATCACCAGTGGGGTGTGGGTGTGGAGTTCTAAAACACTGCAGACCTGGCAGAGCCTGTGCAACAGGCGTCTGGGCATGAGGACGCGGGGCAAGCCCTGCAGCGGGGTCAGCTGTGGCAGGGGACACTGTCACTACAAAGCCCCCACAGTCATGCTGCACATGACCAAAACGGACCCATACCTGGACAACCCGACTCACCTCTAGAGAGGGGGGCTGCTCCCCACACCGGAAGAAGCGGCCTCACGGGTAAGGGGCAAGGGCTGTGTGGCGGCAGGAGGGACACTCCCTGGTTTAGAGGGGCAAGGCTGCAGGACCCCCCAGCACCACTCACTGACAAGTAGCTGCTTTTTCCTAGAGGTTGTTTTGCTGTTGCTGTTGCCAAATCCAGTGACTCTTCTAATGCTTTCTTTGGGGGATGGGGCAGGGAGAGGAATAATCCATCCATGTTTATTTAATTCTGTAATTTATTTTAAATTGTTTTTGATCATTAGCTGAGATGAATGGAAAAAACAATAAACCCTGGATGTGTTATTTGATCGGAGCCTGGTGCTGTTTGCAGGGATTCCGGGGGGTCAAGAGCTCCCCCATGGGACTCCACCTCAGTCTGGGGGCTTTCATGTCTGGCCAAGCCATGCAAGGCCATGCCGAGATGCCTCTGTCTCTGGCAGGAGCATGGTACCAGCGGGTGCCACCATCCAGTTCCCCTCAGTGGCTTCTCTGGGGCCGGTTCTGCCTCCCAGCAAGGAGGAGGAAGAAGAGGAGGAGGAGGAGAGTTTTCCTGTGCTGTCACATTTACGAATCATCTTTTCCACTCCATGCTCTGAAGGTGATTTGTGTTGGTGCCATCAGCTGCTAGAGCCTTGGTGCCAGGCTGAGGGGCTTTGAGGGGGCAGGCCAGGAGCCAGGGAGATGAGCTGGGGGCACAGGACCTTGGGGCAGAGAGGGCTCAGCTTTGCTGTCCCCCACAGAAGCCTGAGGTGCGGGTAATGGAAACTTCTGGGCAGCTTTATTTATCCCCCGCTCTGGTTACAATCCCAGCTCGCCTTCCCCATTGTCCGGAGGGAAATTCAAGCCTCAGCTGGTGTTGGTGGAGCTGGCGGGGGGAGCCGGGGCTGGTAGGCACAGGGTGGGCAGGAGGGTGGCTCAGCAGGGGCTTGGAGCTGGGGGAACTGCCCACCCTTCCCTGAGACATCCTGAGGTGCTGGCAGGAGCTAGCTCACCTCTGCAGGGGTTTGGTGGGTCTGTTCTTCCTGGCCGTCCCCAGGGATGTGCCAAGAGTTCCCAGTGCTAAGGAAGAGAAGTGGGTAGGGGGCTGTGGCAGGAGCATAGGGGCACAGTGCCTGTGGCAGGCAGGACCTGTAGGGACAACACAGCTCTAGTGGTGCCTGGACTTGTCCATCAGCTAATCAGCCAGCCTGCAGGCTGGGCAGCGCTGGACCCCAGGGAGGGTCGACCCTTGTCCAGGGAGCAACAGTCCAGCAACAGACCCTCTCTCCAGCACACAACTTGGCACCCACTGCTCACAAAACAGCCCTTGGCCCCCATTTGATGAAGCCCTTAGGGTTCAGACTATTAAATTGTGGCCGGACAGGGGCAAGAGTGCCCCCCATGGCTGGAGTAGGGGAAGGGGCTGGGGTCAGTGCCCCTCATCCACCATCGAGCCGTGCCAGGGCTTTGTGCTGCTGGGATGCTGGGACTGATGTGGTGAAGCACCTTTAATCTGCTCCCTGCCATCCCTGGGATGCCAGCAAGGCAGGAGAAGTCGGGTCACTGAGCTGAGAAAAGCCTTTTCCTCCCCTAGGAGCTGGTGTGGTGGATGAGATGTGAAGGAGCCCCCAGTGCCCATGTGGCATCGCTGGGAGGACAATGAGGGTCTCTCACCAGATTTG
The DNA here is from genome assembly GCA_013400315.1 of Bombycilla garrulus. Taxonomy (NCBI): domain Eukaryota; kingdom Metazoa; phylum Chordata; class Aves; order Passeriformes; family Bombycillidae; genus Bombycilla; species Bombycilla garrulus. The sequence continues at coordinate 55,284 of VXBU01017426.1, read as the reverse complement.
GGTGCCCCTGACTGTGCTGGTGGGCATCCAGCTCCTTCCCAAGGCTGATGGTGATGATGGTGCTAGGGCAGGCCCCAGCATTGGTGGGCTGCAGCCTCTGGAGCTGCCTTGGCTGCCACAGGAAAGTTTGTTTTGGATAGAAAAAAGAGCCATGACCTGGGGAGAGTCAATATTGGCTGTGTCACAGGCTCCAAAGTCCAGCTGGGGAGCTGGTCATGGCTCTGGAAGGGGGCGGCCTGGGAAGGAGGCACAGGACCACATGTTCTCCTTGTGTTCTGGCCCAGGTGCTAAGCCCAGAGGCAGCTTGGTTCATCTTGTGCGCTAGGCACACAGCCCAGTGCTGGTGCCTGTCTGGCGGCAGCCCTGGGGACAGACTGCCCTTGAGCACCCATGGCTTGCCAAGGAGCGGTTGCCTCTGGAGCACTCATCCAGATAACCCGTCCCAAGGGGCCCCTGCTATTGGGTCCGAGACGGGCCACCAGCGCCTACCCACTGCCCACTATCGGCATCAGCAGCCCAGCTGGCTCCAGTCTGGAGGCTGCCAGTCCTGAGAGCTGAGTGTGGCTGGAACAGAGCCTGTTGCAAAGCGATGCTGTCACATGGAAGGGCCGGCCTGGGGACATCACTGGCTCCTAGTCACAGCTTCTTTCAACTCCGTGCTGTGGGGCTCAGACTCCTTCTGTACACCCCCACCCAAGCTCATCCCTGCATCCCATCTCCATCCTCCCCAGAGCAGCCCCAAGGGCACCAAACACCTGCCTCCCAGCAAGAGACAAGTGGGGTTCAGTATTGCCCAGGCTCTGCAGGGCAGTGCTTGGAATGGCTGTGGAGACAGATGGGATGGCTGTGGAAGGTGAGCTGGGGCTGCCAGATAGGTGAGAACAGGGCCAGGACACCCTAAGGTCCTGGTCCAGTGCAGCATGGAGAAGTGGAACCATGGAGTTTATCCACCCTCACATGGATGAACACTCCCTTCAGGTTTGAGTAGCAAAAGAAAAACCTCTGTGCTCTGGGAATTTGCTAAAAACCCCATTACCCAGAATATTAATTAATGAATTAAGCCATGAAGAACCCCAAGGGGCCAAAGTTGGGTCTCATTTTCCCAAGAGCAAACTGGAACTCCAGCAATCATAGGAACCCCCAGGGTGTGTTGCAGGCAGCGGGTGCAGCAGGGCTGAGGATGGTGGTAGCAGGGCTCCGGCTGCCTGCCAAGCCCGCACACTGCCCTGCCAGGTGTGAGGACAGCTATTTATAGCCCTGCACAGAACACTGATGCCATGGAGAGGCTTGCTATAAAAAGCAAGTCTCCAAAAAGGTCTTGGAGCAGATGCTGCTGCGAGATCTCTGCACTGAGGCCTGGAAATGTCCCAGCTGGAGTCACTCAGATGCACCCAGGTCTTGTTGCATGGCAAAACCACCGCCTGTGGAGAGAGGATAAGGCTTCTGCAGGGCAAACAGCATCTACCCATAGCCAAGAGCCTTCAAGCCCTCAAACCCCTCAGGATTTCCCTGTCCAGCAGTATGGGACCTGGCTGGAACACTCCCATCTCAGATGCCGAGTGAGGAGCAGGATGGAGACACCCAGGAACCCTTGCCCTCCCAGCAGAAACAAGTAAAGACTTGGCCAAATGCTTTGCGTCACAGCCATAGGCTGTCATGAGCATTGGTGCGTCTCCAGCCATGCTGCCCTTGGAGCAACAAGTATCCCTGCTGGGTTGCTGGAGATCGGGATGGGGACTTAGGACACAGCAGCAATAATCCTTACTGCAAAGCATGGCTCAGGTTGCAAAACATGCCCCAATATGAGGGAAGAGGCTTTGGGGGCATCCAGACCACACTGGGGCAAAAGAGCAGTGACATTCCAGCTCCCCATCACCCTTTGTAGTCCCTCCAGGGGTACCCAATGCCATCCTGAACAGAACAGCAGAACAAGTGTCACACTGGTACCCTGCAGGGGACAAGGAACAAGGACTGGTCCCCACTCCAGGGGTAGGCAGAGCACAGCCCTGTTCCTTGTCCCTGGGGAGAGTGACAACTCACAAGCACAGTCTCAGAAACTGATCTGATCCTGACTCACTGTTCCTTTACTCCACAGCTCCATTTGTACTCCAGAAGTGTCCAGTGATGGCTCTGGGAAGGCAGAGTACAATCCCACAACAACACAGGGACCCACAAACAACTCACACAAGCCACATTTACAAACACAAGTACATAATGTTTATTCTTAAGTTTCCAATTTATTACAAGTACAGCCCTTTGCAGAAACCCCCTCCCCCCAAATGATTTTTAGAAAACGTGCAGTTCCAAGGGTTCCACCGTGTAGGACCTGCAGGAAATGTTCTCTAGGAAACAAGACAAAACAGCCTCTGAAAGGACGTGCGAGATACAAATGTCAGTGCTATTCTGTGGGGCAGGGAGTGAGGCTGAGGAGAGGGAAGGGGCTGGAAACTTGCCTCATCTGCAGTCATTGACAATCCAGAACTGAAATCAAGTACCTATTTTATAAAAACCCCAAACCTAAAACATTCACAAAACTAGGCTGCAGTTTGTAATTGATGATTGATGATTCTTTCCTTCTCAAACCCCAGGAGCTAGAACAGCTGCTTCTGCTTTTCTGTTACAAAACCAGCACTGAACAGTCCTGTGGACCATTTATTCCAAATCAAACTATTCTGGGATAAGAAGTTCAAGCCCTGATTGTATGATCCAAACTTGTCATGATGGAGAGGAAGAGAGACTGAGAAAACAAATCCTTTTCTTAGGGGAAAGTCAGCATCAGGGACAGCAGGAGCTGGTGCTGGGTCATGGCACAAGAACAAGAGTGTTATTACGAAATGTCGTGACAGTGTGGCTGAGAGGGACTGGGATCCCCCTCTCCCCCCACAAAGTCCCTTGATGTAACTCCTGCTACTGGTAGGAAAATGAGTTTTTCAAGAGGGGGAAAATATAAAGCAAACACAATTTTATATAAACTGTACATGTGCCAAAGCAAGACAAGGGTATCTTACAGGCGTTCTTTGTACAAGATCACAGCTAGAAACAAGCCACTTTCAACTAAAAAATTAATTTAAAAAGTTACACAGCACGTTTCTGCTGCTCCCCTAGCCTTGGAGCTCTCCTTAGGCTGTGCAGACACCCATACTGTCCAGCTTGCTGCTGGCACTCAGGGCACCCAAAGGGCTGCATGACCGTGTGCAGGTCCAGGTGACAGGGAGCCTGCTCTTGGCATGTACGGGTGGGGAGCTGAGCTCAGAACCCTCCAGGGATTACTCCCCAAGGAGAGGGGAAAGCAGGAGAGCAGGAGCACCTCGGAGCAGTGGTGTTGGGATGCTGGTGAAAGCCGGACTGTGGTACACCTAAGTGCTTGCTTGCCCCACACAGCCCGGAACTGGGGCTCAGAATTAACACCATATAAATATATACATACAAGCCCGAGTAGCCCATTGGCCTGATGGCATCCAAGTCCTTCTGTGGAGCAACACAATACCCACCCCCCTACCAGCTTGAGGCTAGTGTGCTCACATGACTGGCAGCAGACGGTCACACTGCACTCTGGCTGCTTGCAGAGGCAAGGAAACTATTCATTCCAGGAAACCACCAGTGCCTGAGCTGGAGCAGGTCGGTGTTCCTCTCCCCAGCCAAGCTTGGCCAGGCCCTCCCTTTGCCCTCCCACCTTCCCCTCCTGGCAGGACAGACTGGTGAAGAGCTTTGTGGATTTTAGAGGAAGCATTAAGTCACTGCCACTCAATGGATGACCAAATACTTGAGGAAATTGCAGAAAAATTAAAACTAGGATGGACCCAAGGGAAGGCTGGATTAATAGAGAAGTGCCCACGGCTTCTCAGAAACTCCCTCCAGACAACCCTCCAACTGCCTGGCAGCACCAGAAGGCCTACTCCAGTTCTGGCTTTCCCCCCAACCTCTCCATCCCTCATTTCTTCCTTTTCCGCCCCCGGGAATGTTCAAGGGGCTCTGACTCACTGTCCTCTTCCTGCTCCTCCAGTCCCTGGCACCTGGCAGAGAGCTTCTTGCATTTCCTGCGCACATACGTGTGGCCTGGCAGGTGTTTGTGCACCATGTCAATCAAACATTGCTCTGTCTTCTCTAGGCAGGACAGTACGTGACTCCCGTTCTGATTGTAGCGCTCAGCATTGGAGAACACCTGCTTCATGTCAGAGAGGAACTCCTGAACGGAGCGGTAATTGCCACAAGAACACTTGCTCTGCATAGTCTGGAAGTCCATGGGGTTGCTGATGACCTCAAAGTAGTCTTCAGCTTCCTCCGTGGTCACTGGTTCCCTGCCAAAGAAAGGGCCACAGGGATAGGAAGGGAATGCCGACCCTGGCATCACTGCAGAGAAGTGGGGTCCACCAGCCCTTTGCCCTTGTGGCACCCCAACCTGCAGGCCCACAGAGATGCAACAAGCCCAAGAAATACTTTGATGGTATTACAGATGCATCAGCCCTATGGCACAGGAATGCGAAACACAGGAGCCCAGGGAGCTGGTTCAAGCATGGGGAAGGCCCACACATTCTCTCAATCCCAGCACCTCAGTGCTCCAAAAATCCTGGGGGCAACAGAGAACACTTACCTCCTGCATCAGCCCCCTGCATGCCACCTCAGAAGGGCACCACGTCTTCAGTCCAGCAGAAGACTGAGAACATGGTGGTTTCTTCTGGAGCAGCTTCTTCCCAGCTTTTGGAGCCCTACGTCTCCCAGGTGGATCTGGCAGGACCTGCACCACAGCCAGCCCACACCCCAACACTGCCTGCAGCCAGTCCTGCCCACAGACACCACTTGCCCTCACCTGAAGGGCCAGCTGAAGCGGTACTTGATCAGCTTGCTGAGGATTTCCTCGCATTTCTGCAGCTCGAGGTTCTGGCGACGCGCTGTTCTCTTTGTCTGAAGGACCTGCCCACACAAAGGGTGTTGGTAAAAGGAGGGTAAAAGGAGGGAACTGCTACAGGCTTTGGGGTTCAGAAACAGCCCTGAGGCCAAAGAAGCTAGTTCTTGGCACAATCAGGACATTGCTTCCCTCTCAACATAGGGAGTGGCTGGCACTGGCTCCCCAGAAGAGTTGTGGCTGCCCCATCTCTAGAAGTGTTCAGTGAGAGGCTGGACAGGGCTTGGAGCCATCTGGCCTAGTGGAAAGTGTCCCTGCCCATGGCAGAGGGGTTGGAATGAGATGCATTCAGGACCCCTTCCAAGCCAGGCCATTCTGTGATTATGACATGCAGCAGCCACTTGGTTTCAGGGCAGCAACCCCATTCAGGAGCTTGGTGGGAACACCTCACAAACTGCCCAGCTCTTCTCTGGCGGCAGGTGGCTTTTTCAAAATAAGTTCAAAGACAATATGACCACAACAAGCAGCCAAAATATAAATGCCAGCAAATGGAGAATGTGAATTCCCTCTCCCTGCCTTCTCTTGAGCTTGTGGCAAGCAGCACCCGAGGCAGAGGGAGAAGCACTTGTGCTGCCGTTCTGCCCCGGCAGAGCTGACTGTGCCATTTCAAATCGCAGGAAGCAGCTGGTGCCCCAAGTGCTGCTGTCCCTGCACAGGCTCGGCATAAGGTCAGTCATGTGCCCAGGGACCCAGTACAGGTTACACCCAACATGGGGACATCCCCATAGCTCCCAGAGCACAGCTCGTGGGACATCACTGCTGAGGAAACATTGAATGCCAGGAAGGCTCCACAGCAGAGGGTATTACTCACTGTTCTGACCCAGCTCTGGTCTCTTCCCAGGACAAATGATAAATCCTGGCAGTCCTCTTCTCTGAGCCAGTGTGCTGTTCTAGTAAAATTTTCCCCACTGGAATACCAGTCTGTGGTGGCTGTGGCTGCCTATGCTGTGCTGGCTTGCCCTCCAATGTGTACCACAGACCACAAGCACAGTCCCCCAGAACTAGCTTGAGCAGCAGTGAGCCCACAGACCATGAGCAAGGAGAGTGACAGGACACATCAGCACTGCTCGTGCTGATCACTGGACAGATGGCAGATCTGCAGGGCGTTGTGACGTGGCTGTGGGGCTGGAGTATCCTCACTTATCCCCTATGGCGTGTTGCTCCCCAGAGACAGTTGCTGCAGCTCCCCCCACCCAGCACGCACAGCCTGCTCTGTGCAGGAGCCTATGGTTTTATTCTTTAAATATCAAGTGAAACCTAAACCAGCCAAATTATGTCCTGGAAGTTAGGGAGTGACCATATGGACAACAACTGTCAGAAAATGGCCAAGGCTGGGATGCAAGGGTCAAGCATTGCTTGCATTCCCTAGCCATTCGGGACCCCCTCAGTTCCCCCACCTCTCTGCAGAGACATATGGATACTATTTAAAACCCTTTAACAAGCTGCAGGCTGCCTGCTACTCAAGGGGACAATGTGTGAAAACGGCTGGGGAGGGATGCCTGGCATATCTGTGCTCCGTCTGCAGCAGGCTCTTAAGGATATGTCTCCTTTGTTAACCCAGCCCAGCCCAGGCTTCCACTAGGATTCAGGGTATTTCTCTGCAAAGGGATGAGAGGAAGCACGCCAACTGTTTGGTTTGTAACTCATGATGTGAGCAGTCTCTATTTGGAGCAATTTGGCTCTTACCAGCTCATCAATGTCTGCACCGTTGACAGGTGCAGTGCGCTGCTGGGGTCCTCGCACAGGGTGCAGTGTCTGCTTCTTCCTCTGGTGCCTTCCCTGCCTTGAGGAGTAGGCGGAACCTTGCTTGCCCCGGGCTGCCTTCCTGGGCCTCACTGAAACAGATAAGCCATGGGCTTAAAGGCCTGGGTGCATCTGAGAGCAGACACCACCAGCCCTTTGCCTCCCACACCAGGCTGGTGAGCCCAGGGACCACCTAGCCCCATCTCAGCTGCACTCTCATACCTTCTACAGATCTGTGGGTCATCACCTCCTCCTCAGAGAGGCCATGGCTAGCAATAGCCTGCTGCTAAAAGGGTACTCACACACAGCAGATCCTCAAACTCCAAGGGAGACCTGGGAGCTCCTAGATCACCCACTGCAGGTCAGAGCAAACCCCTCTGCCTGCAGCACCAGGAGACCCCAATACATTAAGGCTTGAGGGAGAGAGAGGGAAGCAATGCCAAGACAGTTGTCTCAAACAGCACTGTAACATACCCTCTGAAAGCACTGGAGCAGAAACCTGGAGTTTCCTCAGTTTCCTGCTGCCCCTTTGCTCCTCAGAGTTTCAGGGATGGGTGCTTTTCAAGTGGCCCACATAGTGAGATAAGCCAGGTGGTAAGCCCCCCTCCCCACCCAGTAAGAAGGGAACTGTGTGCAGGGGGAGTGTCAAGTTACCACAGCTGGGAGCTGCTCCACGTGCTCCAAGTGGGAAACAATAGGATTTTATTCCCCGAGACTGGGGCTGCCACATTACATCCTACAGGAAGGCACTTGCCTTGTGAGTCTGCCTCTCAGAGCTTCACACTGGTGGCAATGCAAGCACGCTGACGCACTCCCTTGTCTTAAGTTTCTCTCATGACTCTCTGTATGATGAGAATGTGTTTGCCTCCCCAAGTCAACCCCCTTCCACCTGATCCCAAGTCCTTGAGCAAGTTGTATCCAGCACACTGGATACCTCAGCTGCAGCCTCTGATCCAGCCCTGTCCCATAAATTATCATGCTGCACCCCCCCCCCCCCCCCATGCTGGGTGTGTGGCGGGGCCGCAGGACGTCCGCCTGCTGTCACTCTGCTTGTTGTGTCAAGCGTGCAGCACGTGCTAAATGTCTGACAATCCAACATTCTAGGTTAGATCCCTCAGGATAAACGCCATGAGGATCAATGTGACTTCTCTATTAAAACAAAAGTTTTCCACAGTGACCTTTCCATGTTAATGCTCTCTAAAACCAGGGGTTGCATTTAGCACTTTATTTTTAGTGACTGTAACCCTCTTTTGCCATTGTTTGGAAAGCCTGGCTCAGATCCTGCCTTGGCCATGCAACACAGGTTGAACATGCGCCAAGTGTCGACACTGATACACTGCAGGACAACAAGCAGTGTGCACAGCCGTGGTATCAGTGAGCCTCCCTGAAACCAGAATAAAGTAAGGGAATCAAGACTCAGGCCTGGATGGAAACCCTCAAAAGAACAAGGGATAATCCTCTGAGTCCCAGTCTCTGGATTCCATCTGCCCTGTTTAAGACAACCTGCAGTTAATGTCATATCAGTCAAGGACAGTTTGACAGAAAGCAAATGCTGGCAGTGTGTCATTCCCAGACTGAGCTTTTCAGTGCAGCAAGTTGCCCAACTGAGACTAAATCAAACTCTGCTAAAACCAAAGTGGATACACATATTAAATATGTTTAGGTGAAGAGCAGACATTGAGGAGTCTAGAAAACAGTCTTTTATTCCTCCCAGCTGCCCAGGAATGCTCCAGTTACGCATCCCAAGTAGTCTCTTTATGCAATCAAAGGGTGCTGGTGGTCCAGGCCACACTACACCTGGAGCACTGTGCCTTCCCACTGGAATAAAGAGAGAAAGTGCTAGTCCTCCTATTTCAAAATGCCTGCTTGCCAAATCACTAGAAGTACTACACTCAAGGGGTTATGAACTGGTAGGAAAAAGAAAAGAGGGGGGGTGTGGTGAGAGCTCCCATAAGCATTTGAACTGCTTCCACTATACAACAAATCCTGTAGGTGCAGAGACTGACAATCGCAAGAACTGCTGGTGCTGCCAACGCTCTGCTGACCCTCCACCCCACTGCAGTCTCTCAACCCTCGGAACAGTGTCATCAGTGTCCCCAGGGAGTGACTGGGCAGTGAGCAGTTTCATTCTTTGCTTGTGCTGACCCCATCACAAACAGCCAAGGGTTTACTCCAGCTCCCCAAGTAACCACAGCACAGCCACAGCCTTCCCGTGACATCTCCCAAGCCTACACCTGCTCTGTATGAGGAAAAGCACAAGTGCCAAAGAGGATCAGTATTTCAGATACTGAATGCAGGAGGGTTACTATTTTCTGTTATTTCCCTACATGGTCAAAGCCTTACATTTTAATCCAGCAACTTCGTAGTCTTCTTCCTCCTCCTCTTCCTCCTCAGCATCTGGTTCATCAGAAGCTTCCTCACCTTCTTCACCTTCATCTTCAGCAGAATCCTCTGCATAGTTCCTAGAACAAGACAGGTTTGTGGTACAAGAGCCTGGGCATCAGTGGCTGTGGGGGCCCTGGTATTTCAGCTGTACAACAAACACCAGGCTCAGCCCAAAGCAGTTTGCTGTATTCCAGAATATCAAGTTATACCTACAGCTCAAAGGGCACTTCCCCTAAACATCTGGGCTGAAAATTCCAAAGAGCTGAACCTGGGTATTTTTTTGTATTCTAGGCATCATGACCACAGGGCAGGGGATTGCTGTGTATTTACTCCTCCCTGAGAGGATGATTTGCTATTTGCCCAGGTCTGAAGGCCTGGCCTAAAGAGTTTCAACAGGGGCTCTTTTTCCTGCTGGAATATTTTCCCTACACTAAAGGAACCAGATTGGTGAACAGAATATCAGGCTCCTCACATGCTCAAGTCAGAAGCCACGCAGACTCCCTGTCTAGCATTCTGACTTTTCACCTTTCTGTTCAATCATTCATAAAACCACAGAATTATTTGGATTAGAAGGGCCCTTAAAACCCATCTTGCTTCAGTCATCCTGCCATGGGCAGGGACACCTCTCATTAGACCAGGTTGCTGCAAGCTCCATCACTTCCAGAGATGGGGCAATCACAGCTTCTTTGGGTAATCTGTGCCAGGCCTTCTTCACCCTCACAGGGAAGACTCTCTTCCCAATCAATACCCAATTTAACCCTACCTTCTGTCAAGCAAGAATGTCAAATAGTAACCATCTTTTTTGCAGGCTCCCTTCATGTACTAGAAGGCTGCAATTAGGTCACCCCAAAGCCTTCTCTTTTCCAGGATGAACAATCCCAATTCTCTCAGCCTTTCCTCACGGCAGAGGTGCTCTAACTCTCCTATCAACTAGGTGGCCTCCTCTGGACTTGCTCCAACAGGTTGATGTCCTTCCTGTGCTGGGGATTCCTGAGCTAGAGGGAGCACTGCAGGTGGGGTCTCATTCAGACCATTAAAAACCAGCATGCACAGGCAAAAGGGGACACAGGCAAAGCTGCTGTGGGAGTCTAAATCCCCTGGAGAAACAGGATCTTGAGCAATAGAAGGAATAAAATTTCCAAAGCACAGAAAGTAAAATATCTGCCAGGCTGACATTCTTTTCCTATCTCAGCCAGGAAGACAAGAGCAGAAAGGAGATAACAAGACAGCTGTTCCCCACCTGATGGCTCTGGGCCAGAAGCTGAGCAGCTTGCAGGTGACTCTGCCACATCAGAGAAACTACGAACTCAGGCTACAACAGCTGCCTTTAAGTTCTGTCCTTTCTGTACAAGCCTGAGGAACTCTTAAACGGTGTCCAGGGAGTAAGCAATACTTTTAAAGGCCATACACCACCTGCATGGTATCGGCTAGCACACCTCTACAGTGCTGCGGCTCTGTCAGGGAGAATCTGCTAGCTGCTTCTGCATCAGGTGCCACTAGACAGCCTCACCTCACTGACACATGGGGAGACGCAGCACAGTCACCACCAGCAAAGGACACTCACTGTAAAATGCTTAAGTTCCAACCTGCAACTCAAAAAACCAATCCAACCCCCTGCTGTCAGGAGGCAACTACTTATACTGGCCACACCTCCTCTAATCACATTCCCTTTTGTCACATTACAAGGTGCTCCTGTCTTGCTAAGGTTATCAGGTACAGAAAACCATTAGAATGGCATTTTGTAGCCTGTCTTGTCATAGCAGAATAGGGATTGAGCTGCAGCCTGGAGTAATGCCTGCTCTAACTTAAAAGAACACTCAAGTAACCCAGCCCAGAGACCCACAGAATTGCAGCCACCTGAAGAAACAACCCAACCAGCTGCTCAAAGGAAACAACAATCCTTAGCGCAACTAATTTTGGTGGGTGTTTTGCACATGTTTTCATTTCCAAACCCAAGTTATTTATTAAAACTCATGAACTTGCAATGCATCAGTACAATACAGGTGTGCTAAACTTACATCCTGAAACTGCTTTTCTTCTGTTCCACTGCTGCTTTACCTGTGTCATTTCAAACCTTTTAGAGGGGCTTTGCTCCACGCTGGTTTGGGTCTTGGGAAAAGAGGCCTGGGACTGTGCTGTGACAAGGCTACATGCAGGAAGGTCACTCACCTGCCTCGTGAGCTGCGCCGGGCTGTTGAAGGCTGGCATGCTGGGCACTGCCATTCCCCGTCTGGGATCTCATAGAGTGCAGGTCGCAGGCAGAACAGGTGGAAGGCCTTGTTGCACTCATCACAGAGAATCAGCTTGTCATCCTCACCTAGGAAAGTGCAGCTGACTTATAACAAGGCCACAGCCTCACTCAAATTGAGAGGCAGAAGCTGCTGCAGTGCTGGAGGGGATGACAGTCCCCTCTGAAGGCAGGCACCCTTTCTCTGGTAGCCTTCCTTGGGGATCCTTTTCTCTGTCCCACCACTATATTTATGAACTGCAGCATTTAAAAACAAACAAAACCAATGCAAAATCCCTCAACCTGCAAAGATTTCACTGGAGGCAAAGACAGAAACCTGCCAAAGAGGTTCCACCCAGACAAACATGGGGAAAGAAGTTTGCTGCAAACAGGGCCCCAGAGCTGTAAGCTAAAAATTGAGCTATTCTTGTTCTATGTTCACTTTGGTTAACCTTTGTGGTATCTTCTTTCTACTCCAGCTAACAAGGCTACCCTGAAAATCAGTATGCAGCAGGACTAGTCTCTCATTGTACTTCCCACTGATGAAGCTAAATAGGGAAACAATCCTGAGCCAGCTTCCTTTTACTGAAGTGGGAAAAAAAAGTGCAGAGGGCTTGCCAGCTTGTCTAACATCTCAGTTCTTAATTTCTGTGAAACTACTGTGTTAGTCNCTAGAAACTCCTCTCAACAGCAGGTAAGATAGTTTTGCCACTGGTTTGGAACAGCCCTGAGGTCCTGCAGTGAAGGCAGATTTTCTACCAGTTCAGCCCCTTATTTCTCTGAAGAGATGGATGGCAAAGCTTTGTGGTAAACAAGTTTCCCAGCAGTCCCCTGAGCTCTGCCTGCCCTCATTTCCCACTACAGATTCAGCAAATATAAAAGTGGTGAGGCAGAATGTACCATTGGGGCCTTTCCTCCAGGCTCCCATCCAACAGGAGATGTTATGGCACAACAAATACCAGCACCTCATCTCTGCTGACACCCCCTCTACTTCACCCTCCATCTGGAAGACTCTAAAGCCCTTCATTCTAAAGTGCACATGGGGAAAGTATCCCCTCATCACCTGCTGGGTCACCTCCCCAGCTCATCAGCAGTTCTGCTCCCACTCTGGCCTCAAGAGCAGCAACATCCTGCCTTGCTTTCCCCATAATAACCTTCCCAATCTCTCCTTGCTTGCTCCTTCTGTAAAGAACAGGATTAACTGACACGGCTCAGAGACCCTAAGACCATTCCAAAAATGAAACGAAGGAATGGACAGTTGCACAAGTGTTCCCAGAAGGATTCGTAGATAACTTTTGTCCAGTCATAAATATCCAGGGGATAGTAGCTCTGTAATACTGTGCTCTGATTATGTAAGAATGGTTTACTGGAGTCAGGGTCAAATGTTTCTGAGAGATCGATGCTGCTGACTGTAAATCCTGACATTCAGAACTTAAAATACAACCACAGAGTGACAGACTACAAGGAAACATTGCCTAAACAGAGCAGAGAGGTGACAGAATCCAGCTGTTGCACAGGCAGGAATTCCGTGGGCAGGAATGCATACCTTTCTTGCGACACACTTTGCATCTGGCATTTTCTGCTGACATATCCCACTTGATACAGGCATCCAGCATCCCCAGCAGTACATGCATACGGGAGAAGGTCTGGGCCTCACGAATTGCTGTCTTCCATTTCTCCATGGCTGAAGCAACCTGTGGACAGACCTAACAGCTTACAACATTGCACAGACACAGCTCCCTTCAGTCTAAGGATGTTCTTATATCCCTTAGCTGGGACCCTTCACAATCAAAGCTTAACTCTGATACTTTCCTTCTGTGTCACCTCAGCAGTTCTGGTCATGGTTTATCCATATCCAGTCTCCCTGGATCAGACAGTTTGCTCACAGCAGTTGACTGTTTTGCATTTCACAGTCAGACTCAATCAACCTATGTGAACTCCACTAAATTCATGCTCTGAAGGTCTAACCCAAATAATCAGCAGGCTAAGAAATAAAAGGCAGAAATCTAGCGCCGTAAAATGGGGGATGCAAAGTTGTGGAACAGCTGGCAATCACAGTGGAAGAAGGATTGAAGCAGCCTGTGCTGCCCTCCAGTGGGTACCACATAGCCACATAGACCTCAGCAACACCCTTGTGGTCCCTGAGCTGCTCAGCTGGCAGAGGGAACCCTGTGCCACCAACTACAATCACACTGTACAGGCATTTGGACCCCCAAATATGAAACCAGCTGCTTCCCTGATGGCCACAGTTAATCTGAAATCCCAGAAATTGGGAATGAGGTTGACAGCATCAGAGCTTTGCACCAGGGCAGCTGACAGGGTCTGCACAGAGCAAGGCCAATGGGAAACCATACACCCAGCTCAGGAGGTTTTGAAGTACCATTTTGATAAATTAGAAATGGAGCAGGACAGAAGTTATCCAGAGCCACGTCCCTCTCCAATAGTAATCCTGTGCTCTACAACAATGAGGCGATGGGCCAGATATGACAGGGACATAATAGCCCTCAAGTTAATGTTCCTCTACCCCACGAGAATGAAAAAACAAACAGTGAAGTGTCAGATGGGAAAATCTAAACTCTGCAGCTGACAGCAATTTGGGAGCCAAACAAAACCTGGGAGTTTGCAGAGTTGCACATTCTCCTCTGACTGAATTTGCGGAAGCACAGCATATATTAGATGCTTGGAAAAACACACAAACTATTCTGAAATGCCAACATCCCTACTGCTGTTGCTGGTGTGGATCCTGGAGAACCACCAGAGACAAACGGAAAGCTGCCCAGACCACTGTGGAGGTCGCACAGCTCTGCACTCTTTCTTTGCAGAACATTGCTGAGGTGCTTCACATACTGTGCAATTGATTTTCCAAGGAACTGTTCCATAGGTTTTGCTGTTAATATACTGGGTAATTACTGGGCCAAGATAAATCTGCAAAAGCTGTAGGCAAGTTTTGCTGAGATATTTCTCCCCAGGTCTGTGGAATTCAACAGATTTCTAGCCTTGCTCCCCATGCATCAAGAGACTGTGGCATTTGAGCCAGTACTAAGGGAGTTCCAGCTGCCAACAAGGCAAAATGGGAGACTGGAAGAAGTTACTTAAATCTCCTCCTAAATACATAGGGGCAACTTAGCAGGGAAACCAAAACAAAAAGCAATCCCCAGAATAAAAGGAGAAGTCCTCAGCCACATGTCAACCCCAGAGTGACAGAAAACACCTCATTTCGTAAAGGTAGACAAGCCTCCAGATACAAAGGCTCTTATCTGGCACCCTGAGCTGAAACCCCTCAGAACAGCTGAAACTAGAATTGGTTGGTTGTGAAGCAGCTCTTTGAGGGATTGTCTGCATGTGCAGACTAACTCTCCTTGCATAGACTGCTGAACACAAGTCACAGGGGTGATAACCCACCCATGCTCTTCACCCTGCTCACACTGTTGCGATGCAATGTCATGCTGCAAAGAGGTCACTTATTCCCTGTCCTGTTCTGGCACAGTCCAGCACGCTACTGCCACTGGAAATGAGAATGTTTCTATCAACAGAGGCACCAGCCTGATTTTCAGGCACCACAAGCCAGGTCCCACTGCAGTCCTTTGCACTCAGCAGTACGAGCTCCAGCAATGCAGCTGAGCCAGCAGAAACCCTTAGTACAGACAATTATGTCAGTAAGCGAGTGTCTGTTAAGCCCTAACTTGTTTCTCACAGGGAAAATGAGACATACCCATACCACAGGGCTGCAATTCTTCCTCTATAGTCTGGAAGTACATTGAGTGTGTTTTTCCAGTGCAACTATACTGTATTTTACATGCTATGTGCTCTCAGTGCAGTTCTGGCTCAAAAAGCTTCATAATTCTTAGCCTATGCAGGAGATTTTTCTCCAGAACAGTCTGCCTGGCAGTTAGGGATTTTCATCAGATAACTATCTAAGAATTAGGCTGCTCTTTCAAGGTCATCTGTAAAGGTTTTCTCCTTTGGCAAAAAGAAAGCTCATTCCAGATAAACTGAGGTTAAAAAAATTGCCAAAACAAACAAACCAATTAACAACCCCAAAAAAGCTGAACATTGCTTATATTCCCACAAAGGTCTAGAAAAGTCTGAATGGGATAGTAAGCATTGCACTGCATTAATAAATGCTCCAGAGAGATTGGCATGATACTAAAGCCAGTGCTCGGGGGAGGGAGATCTGCACAATCACATATTGGGACTGTGTTGTAGTAAATCTGAGACTACCTGAATGTGCCCTACAGGTATAGCCCACATGGTTACAGCTCTAAGGCAGACTGGAGCAAGGCACAATACAGTGCTGCTGTGGAAACAGGAAATGTCCTGATCTAAGCCCTTTCTGCCTCAGACCCCACCGATTTTTACAGCACTCCATTCTGCTGAGAGCTTTCAGGACACAGCACCCTCCAATTATCCTCGCACTTAGAATGGAAGATTCAAAATTAGCAAAGTTTAAATAATTCAGGACAATTGAGGAATGTGAAAATTACTAGCGCCTATCCAAATTATCCCACTAAAACAGCAATGGCAGAGCTTAGCAAAGAACTGGTGTTCAAACAAGGTTCAGCATATACTGACAGGAGCTTTAAAAAAAACCCCATAGAGCCACACCATAAAACTACCCCCAGCATCAGTCATAGACCCCCAGGAGGGTTTGTGTTGGAAGGGACTTTAAAGACCATCTTGTTCCAACCCCTGCCATAGGCAGGACACCTTGGGTGTCTTTGATTAGGTTGCTTCAAGCCCCCATCCAACCTGGCCTGGAACACTTCCAGGGATAGGGCAGCCACAGCTTCTCTGGGCAACCTGTACCAGGGCCTTACCACTCTTACTAGGAAGAATTTGTTCCCAATATCCACTCTAACCCTACTCTGTCAGTGTGAAGTCATTCCCCTTTGTCCTGTTGTAAATCAGTCTCTCTCCATCTTTCTTGTCTGCTCCCTTGAGGTGAACACACGTGAAGAAATACTATTTCTTTTTTTCAGTTGGGACTTTCAAGTACTTCTGCTGATCCAATTCTGATATTGTTGCCTCTGCTGAAGACAGTGATCAGTCAGGGCAGAGAGGAAAGTCTTGTCATGGGGCATTAATATCCAGTTCAACTTAGCGCATAGAAACTACCCCTGAAAACAAGTACCCTGTTAGGGTGAAACACTGGTGAAGCATAAGTGCCTGGAGTATCTTTCCCAACTCTCTGCAGCTCCTCTACAACCCTTTTATTAGGAGAGATACATATTTAGATCCACAATACCACTTTTTCCCTGAAGGCACATGCAGCTTATTTGCCCAGACATCTCCCAAAGTGCTTTCACATGTCCAACAACTTGTATCTCCCTTTGTCTAATGTGGTATTTATCTGAATCTCACTCCCCTCAAGACCACCAGAACCTCAACATGTCTTTCCTTCTCTTTGTGGACCAAAGCATCATCAGTCCTCTGACAGATACAACTCCTACTAAGTTCTGTGAAAATGCTTCATAATGCACTTTTATTTAAGCAGAACTGTAAGGAAGGAACTTGACCCATTTCCTATTCACAGAGAGAAAATTAAGTAACTCCTCACTATTACTTTTATTTTCCCCATACATTTACTCCTTAAAATAAACAGGGAACACCTGGCCCCATAAATACCAAACACACTCAACTACAAATCTGAAATGGGAGGAAGTTGCTCAAGATTTAGTACTACATGAAATGTACTGCTACTGCTGAAAGAGTTCTACTGTAAGACCGAAACAAAGCTCTGAGGTGAACAATACCTTGGCTTCTTCTGCCATTTTCTTGTCTTCATCTATCTCCTCAGCCCTGGCTATGTAATCCTCTCCTTGGTGTTTCCTTCTCTTCTGCTTAGGGGCCATGAAACCTTGTAGAAATTTCTTAACAACACCAGCCTGGAGCGCAATCACACACTCTCCAAAATCCTTTAGGCTCTCCAGCGAGTACACCTGTTGGGAAGAGCATACAACCCCATAACAGCTGGATATTACTCTCTCTGCTGCTTGAAGTGGGTCTGCAAATGGACTCCTGTGGTACCTAATTGCAGTGGTTACCTGCCACACCTGGTTATGGAATCAGCATATTGCTGCGTCTGAACAAGACATGCTGACTTTGATATAGAAGCTAAAAATCAGCTATGGAGTTCTGCTCGATAAAGTCTGTCATGAGAATATGGAAACAAGACAATTGAATAGGACAGTCAGCTCCAACATTAGCTGTGTCATCTCAAAATAATTGTTTAAAGGACAAATGAGAAAACTGATTTCCTGCTCCTCTTGTCTGAGGAGAACACAAGACTGAAGACCTTCCACAGAAAGTATAATCTCACACTTCTCTTGTTCAGTACTTTGCCCCTTCACTCACCTTTGCTTCATATTCTGGTGTCACATCAACATATCCCAGGCCTCCCTTCTGCAGCCGCGTTGCAACCTCAATCAGATCACTCCGGAGGTAGTTTAGCAGTTCCTGGTTGCCATCACAAGATTTGAGGCCCAAGTTCTGTTTCCGAGCCAAATGGATGGAATGTGTGATGTCCTGATACCTGGAAAATCAAACCCAGCCTTTGAGTACAGGCAGAGCACTGCCCTGGGAGCTGGGCAGACTCTGGGACAATGGTCTACACTGAAAGCTATGAGTTCCACCAGTGCAGAATGTTCTTTGAAAGGCACATGAAAGCACGTGGCAGTTCTGGCTCAGAGCAACCAGTTCCTAGTCTCAAGAAGCAATTTAAAGACTGACAGAACCTCCTCACTGTTCAGAGAGTTACTTATCAAGAATCTGCCCAAGAAAATCAGCAATTACTCAACCTGAATGTCCTCCCCTCTTCAGCACAGGAACAATCAAAGTCCAGCCTGGGATGCTGCCCCAGGAATGGCAAGGATTGCTGTGCCAAGGACATGCTCTGACTTGGAGAAGGCACACACAGAAAAACAAAGAGCAGGCTCACTTTTTCTCCAAGCGCTCCTTGAGCTGGCTCTCCCTTACTCCTTGGGGGTGCAGGCAATCCAGCAGCTCATCCAAATCCTTCTGACTGTCACAGAGAAACCTGAAAAATAGAAAAATGCACCTAGATCACCTAGGGTATCTCTGTGACAATATAATTTCTTCTAAATAGTTCCCAAGGATCAGTAGGTAGGGATAAGAGGTAATCTATTTCCTGACCCCATGGAGCAAGGTGAAACACTTCCAGAAATGCTGGTAAGAAGAATTCTGACTCAGGTTGGCTTCGTTTCAAGGTCCCCAAATGTAGCCAATTCCAGGGTAAGAAAAACAGAATCAAAATAAACACAAAACTAGTTTACAGATGTATCTTCCCCATTAAGTTTATTAAAACACTGGCATTTGAATTTAGTTGTCTATGCCAGGGATTCCATTCACTACTCTGCAGTTAAAGTGATCTCAGTGGTGTGCCAGATATACTAGAAAAGAGTAACACACTATGCACTGACAGCATTGCAATTTAATAATATTTTCTTTTATTAACCAGAAGTCCCCAGATTAAAAAGGGTATGTCCTGGCTGATCCCATAACTGCTGCTGCTGCTGAAGGTGTGTGCCTGTGCAGGCTCTGTCTCTGCAAGTATGTAAGTCCTCTGTAAGTTTGCCCAAACTCAAAACTTCAAGTGCAGAATCTGAAAACCATATTGATCAGCTTGAAATCTTCCAGCTCAGGAATCCGTGATGACAGCGATGGCCATCAGCAGTTAGTCCAATCTGAAAGGGATTTTTACTTTTACAGAGCTCTCTAAATCAGATATTCTTTCTGCAATTCCAGAGTACAATCATGTTTGCATGCTGGGTTGTATATTTAAACGAGTTTTAAGACAACCTAAATTCTGCGCATTCCTGCTTTTCTTTCCAACTCTACTCTAGGAAACCATCAAGCCTCTTCATCTGATAGGATGTGGATTCAACTTGAGCTTCAGAGGTCATTTACAGAAAATATGACTAATTCCCTAACTTCTATTAGAGGATTGCTCATTACAAGAGGGAAGACAGGAAATAGGAGAATCAACCTTATTTGGAAACAACTGTGAAGGACCACTCTGTGATCCTTACCAGAAATTCTAGATCTCATCTTTCTTCTTGGGCACAAGCTTAAATGAGCCAAGCATAGAGAGAAAGATATTGTTGTGGCTCCTCTTGGAATACCAGTCTCCACAGTGCTTACTTTTCTGGCAGAAAAACTTACTAAATACCATATCCGAAAATATTTCATAATTCTAGTATGGTCCTACTAGGGCAATGGCCTCACAATTTGCATTCAGCTAGGAAATTCATTACTCTAATAGAACATTGGATTGACTGTTCAACAACAGAAGGAGGATGTTTTTTAGCCGGTCATCTGCTTCAGTAAATCTACAGAGTATTCTCACTCTGCACCCTGAGACCAAAACCTTTGGGCATCAGTACTCTCTACACCACTCCCTGTGGAACAGGACAGAGAAGCTCCAGGTATCTGTCACCACCTGGGAATGGCATAAAGCACACTCCAAACCATTTGCCCTACTGATACCCAGCACAGGAGCATTTCCCAGACACGTTGAGATGGGTCACCCAGGTCATGATAAGACAACATCAGACATTGCTGGTGATACATCATGGAATCCAGCTAGAAAAACATTCAATATGACCACACCTGAGCTTTCCCTGCTTTCTCCCTTGGAGACAAATCAAAGAGGGGAACTCACTGCACTGTTTTGTCACACTGAAAAGAGGAAAGGGCACTGGAAACAGTCATCTAGTCTCCAGTGTTTTGGGGGAGGACAACACAGGCTGCTGGGCAGCTGCAGAAAGCAGCTCCCACCCTTTTAAGAAAGCCAGAGTTAAGCCCTGGTAAAACTTTGTTCCTGCTGAAAAGGACATGGGACGGGGAAGGAAGAACATCTGCAACAGGTACTTCCCAGTTCACCCTGAGAGTAAGAACTGGGATTTCTGGGATAGGGAACTGATGAACCTAAGCCTGAACTCAAGCCTGAACCTGTAAAAGCCTCAAGCCTGATCTGCAAAATGCAAATGTATTGGAGACATCATGTTAGTTTGATTAGTGACCCCTTGCTGCTCTGTCCAGCTACAGCTCCCGCTCCCCCCAAACTAGCTCCAGGCACTCCCTACCTTTAGGAACTACCTGCACATCCAGTGGAGCTCAACTACCGCCAGGCTGGGAGTATGGAGAGTATGGACATAGTAAGACAGGGCTGGCATTTTAAACAGTGAAGGCAAAAGTGAGTCTTGCAGAAAGGGATGGTAAGACAGTTGGTGCCCTTCATGTGGCCTGGCACAGGTTAATCACACACTTCAGAAGGATGGGAAAGATCCCTTTGCAAAAGTCAAAACCAGGTGGGGGTCTTCAAACTGATCTACAACAAAGAAATCCCAACTTGTGTAAGGGCTTCCTACATTCCTAAAGAACAGCTAAGATTTTCTCCTAACATTTCTGGCAGCACAACAGACTGCTTAGCAACCAGAACAGAAGGCACAAATGGCAGAAGCATCAAGTCAAAAGGGGCTCCCAGTATTCACTCAGGCTGAATATTCCTACCTGTTCTCAGGCTACAGGCTGCAAGGGACACAGAAAGGTCTAAAACCTGAACTAAGGAACAACAAAATTGAGAGGACAACATCTAGAGAAGCCCAGGACCAGTACCTGCTCTGGTGGGTTGGTGGAAACAGGGGAACTCCATCTGTTGAGTACAGGCGTGAGAATGGAGTCTGCCAGCACCCACTCACGGTTAACTCAAATTGTCTGCTGAGGGGACCCGCCATATCATGCTGAATTCCTAATAGATGAAGAATAACGGCAGTTACTCTGCAGAGATGCCACTGTTTTCAAAATTCAACTCCTTTCTGACCAGGATGAACAAGAAGTCTCCTGCATGCTAATCCTGCCAAGGCTGTGATTCCCCTATGGTTCTTGCAGGAAAGACCAGGAAGTACATAGCTCATAAGCACTGTGTTATGGACAGACTTATTTGAAGTCCATGTGCCCAGAACAAGGAGATTTTTTTTAATAAGGATCAACATCTATGTAAGTGAAGCACAAGATGAAAAGAGAGTTGTCCATCTGTCTGGAGAAGTGTTTATGATACTGCACTTTTAGGACAGAATACTGGATCCTCTTCTTTTTGGGGACAAAATACTGACAACAGAACCACTTCTGTGAGACACTGTTTATGTAACTCTTGATAGAAGTATCTCCCTTTATCAGTGCCCTACCAACTCCCATCCTCAAGGGGAAAAGGGGCAGGACTGTGAAATACAACTATTCAGAGTTAGTTTGGTGTTTAATTTCAAAGTCTCATAATTCTAGAAGTATAAAAGGGTAAAGCTAAAGATGCTCTACATACACTCTGAGGCTACGCAATCTGACATCCCACATAGCACTAGGAAAAGAGACAAACAGCAGGACTTAAAGCAGCACACAAAGAAACAAAATTTCCTATGCATATGCCAAAATTATGAGTTACAGCTGGACAAGTCCTTGTATCCAAACAACAGGACACAGGACTTCAGCATGGGGCTCCTCATGATGTCCAAGGACAATGTGCAAAAAGCAGCCAAGGAGGAGACTCTTCCATAACCATTTATGCTCAGAGCTGTCCTTGAGATCAATAGCACTGGCCTCAAAGGAGAATACAAGAACCAGAATATGGATTTCCTCAGAGGGAAGTTCTAGCTCCCGGCTAGCTCCTGAATTAACAGCTCCCACACTGTCAGTTGGCTTTCTGTGTATGCTTACATGTAAATGGTGGCAGGTGTCAGACAGGTACTTAGCAAACAGACTCTAAGGAGGTCCAGATCTTTAAGGAAAAGCCTTTCAGTTGAGAGACCTTATCGCTTAGCTGCAAGCAAGGCTTTGGGTGCCCTATCTGTCATGGAGAGGCAGCCAGCACAGCACTCAATTAGAAGGGGTTATGTGTCCTTTGAGAAACTGCCTCTGTGCCCCTGCTCAAGGTCCATGCCTGGCTCAGACCTTCCACCTGCACTACTGACCCAGCGTGGCAGAACAGCGCACACAGGCACAAGACCCTCATAAAAAAAACCAGCAAGGGCTGTGACTGTCAGCACTTAAAAGGCCTTCCTAGCAGAGATGTGAAAGGACACGAATTAAGGACATTGTGGCGTTAGAGCCAAGCAAAAGAACCTAAAAACAAATGCACACAGCTCAGTGTCTGATGTCTGAGTGGCCAAAGGGCAGAGCAGGTATGCAGTGACAGTTCTTCAACCTTCCCCTCCAGACTGCAGCATGTGCTGGTTTGAGGACTCCTCTGTGTGCGAGGACAATTACCTTTGCAATTCCTACTCCTCAGTGAACTCCTTTCAGCAATTTGTTCACTAGTGCTTTGAACAGGTGCAATTCACAGATCTACAGCAGTTGGTAGCAGCCAGTTGTTTACCTCAGCTGCAGCACTTTCCTCTCTATTTCAAAACAGCCATTTGCTAGTTTTATTTCCTGATCCCTCTTTTCTCTATCAAAGAAAACCTCTTTAGGAGACTTCCCCAGTTTCCTCTAGCATTACTCTCCATCTCCCTGCTGAACATACAAGTTTAGAATATATCCGTAATTTATTTAATATTTCTTAGCCAATTAAGTCTCTCAGAGAAGAGCTTCCCTCTTCTCTGAAGACAGATCATGTAACAATAGATTTTGTGAAGCAGAATTGTTCCCCAAGGAGAAAAGAAAATTGTTTTGCCCTTAGTCTGTACTTCACTTCATCATTCTTTTGATTTCTTTCACTGAGATTCATCATAGGTTTTAAGTAGACTTTCTTACTTTCAATAGCTTCCTTATCGTGATGTTCAAAATATTTTGTTATTGCTGCTACAGTTTTGTTTCTAAGTTCCTCAACCCTTTTTATTACAAAGGTAAGACGGCAGCACTTGCTCTGACCATTTAGTATGGAAACTCTATGGCAAATCTCTTTGAAAGTGTTTTGGGCTTCTGGCTGCCACTTTAAGCTTTATTTTTAAAGAAGCTTCTTAATTCTTTTTGATGCCTTTTTTTGTAACGAGAACACAATCCATTACAGTCACTCCATACAAAGCAGCTCTTAGTGACAGAATATAATTCAGCACTGAGTGTGTGCAGGATCTGGTTCCAAGAGCTGCTCCTCCCAGGCTGTGACTCGTTACTCCATACAGCACTCCTGCCTGTCACGACACTGATCTCCCTCAGTATGTTGTTGGGAGTTGCCAACCTGAACGAGCAGATCAAATACTGTGCTTTTTCAAGTTCAGTGTAGAGTTGAAGGAATTCTGTATTAATTACTCATCCAATTTGGCTCTATGTTGCACTCAGTGTTACCAATATGCTCTGTAAATCTAAGCTACTGTTTTCCTTATGGCATTGGTCTTTCTCCCGGAACACACCTTGCCATCTCTGCTCAATAGAGATCAAGTGCTAGAGGAGGTAGTTAGGAAGAGCAGAGGACTTTCCTGTGGATTACACTTCCTATGCAGGACCCATTCACTATTCCTAGCCTGACTGCCTGAATTTTGGCAAGATGTGCAAAGGCCCAAACCGGTAACAAGGTGGGGATTTGTCAGGGGAGGATGGGGCAGTGAAGAAAAGCACAGGAACTCTGTGATATCCTATGACCTGCAGCCATGACAGAGAAGCAACAGAGCAATATCAGGAGTCAGCACTCAATGCTGATGGTTCAGATAAATTAAGACACCTACAACTTCAGCCTCTTACAGTTACTGGTGGAGGAGCAGGTACATGTTTAGTGAAGTATTTCTAACTGGCAACTATTCTTTGGAGATGAGTTCAACTCTATTTATCAAAGACCAAGCAACCCCACTCTGTGTGTCAGCACTGGAACTCTGTGGGACAGACACTGCTAAGAGGGCAGCTGCAGGAGCACATACTTTGTAACAGTTATCCTCAGGTTATCTAAAAAATACACAATGCTCCACAGCAGTTAACAGGTTAAGCTTAGCCAGGGTTTTCTGGCATGGGGACACTGATGAGCACTCCTTACCACACAAAGCAAGATTCAACACAGGAGAATTTCTTTAAGGACATTGATAGGGCCAATTACTGGAGCAGGTTACAATCAATCACGCCCAAAGGTAGGTTTGATGCACTTAGAAGACACTACTTGGTACTGGGAAGCATTAAAGGCATAACAGACCATCAACATGGAAGAATAAAATATTTAAAAAGCAATACATCAAGGAAGCATTTTAATAGCTTAATTTATACTGGCTTGGTATGACTGATTAGGCTGAATGATGGTTCCACTGGCTCTTGGACTGGCTGCCCTGTTAGCAAAGCAGTAATATCAGCAACAGAGGCCTGGGGAGCTGCTGAACCAACCCAGCTGCTCAGCACTGAAAGAGGAACAGGTTTGTAGCAGGGTTCAGCAAAAGAAATCTGTCTAGATTCCTTGACCTCTACACTTTGAGTACTTTGCAGCCATGAAAGCATGTGTTACCATAAATTCTGGCCCTGCTTGGGAGTGGTGGTCTCAGCAGGCAGGTCTGTGGTGGGCACGGAGCGATGCAGCTTGTTCCCTCGGCCGTCACTGCTCTTCCGCTTCTCTGCAAAAGAAAAGCACGGACTCAGGTAGACTCCTGAGCCGCATTCCTACTATTGCAAATACATAAAACTAGTTTCACTTTTTAGCTGTATACTGACAAAGCACTTTGAAAACCAAATGAGGTATAAGCAGCATGAATTTTTATTTCTGAGCATCTTAGACAACACTCTGACATGAATTTACTTTGACTGTTAAGTTTCCAAAGGAACACGCTGAAATCCTGCCCATTGGCTGCAGCAGCAGCTGAGATGAAAACAGCCGGAAGCAAGGAGTTGATAATGAACACAGCTGGTCAGTATTTGAAACAGCACTTGCAAGAAAATATACCCACAGAGGAGCTTGGTGCACATCCAGCTTAGTTAGTCTCCAAGACACAGGTGGCTGTAAAGTTACACCTCAATGAAGGACCTCACTGTAGGTTTGCCCTGTTCCATTCCTCTACAGGTGTCTAGTTTGTCCATTGTTTAAGACAATCCTACCAGGTGAGGGCTTGGATCTAACTCTACAAGCTCTCTCATGCAGGAATGCTGTAAATGGACTCAGTGCCAGAATGTGATGTTCTAAAAGAAAGAAATTATCACAACTGAAACTCAGCTCAGTCAGATTATGGCAGGGTCTTCTGACACAAGAACTACTTCCACACAGAACTGTTAAGTTTCCTTCTGTACAGATTTTTGTGCCTTTTCAAGCTTGCAGGGCCCCAGGACCCAGGCTCCAAATCAGCCAGGCAAAATCACAGAGGAAGCAGTAGAAGTTCAGCAAGTCCCTTGCATCTCACCCGCACATTTAGCAAAAGTGAAGAGCAGGCTGAGAGGAAGCTCAAGAGGGATGTTCACCAAAACATCCTCAATCAGCAAAGCTGTGCGTATCTAATAGACTGCCCTGATTGTTACTATTCCACAGGCTGATCTGGGAGTCTTGGCACCAGTGGAATATCAGCACTGTGATGGACATCCTCACTCTGCAGCATAACTGGCTAATTGTGCAAGGGTCGGGCACACTGCCAGCTCAGCAAGGTCAGAGTGAACCAGAGGGATGATGCCAACTGACATCAGCCTTGTTACCTGTAAGAGAGGAGACTGTATGCCATGGTCCTTAGGTGGGACATTGCAGGCAAGTCTCCAGACCTGCAGCAGCAGAAGGGAAATATCACCAGCACCTTCTGTGCTTCTACAGTTAAAAGGGGGCTTAAATCAGAGTATCCCCATGAAAACACTCGGGACCAGACAGTTCTTTCACACTTATGACTCCTTTCCAACAGTCAGACAGAGCAGAGGAAATACCCTCAAGAGACCATACCTCCAGGGCTGTAGTCCTTCAAATCCTCCTTTTTCTGGTGGGGAAGGGTAAATCTGTAGTCTATACTGTCATGTACCCAGCCTTTCTCAATAAACAAGCCAGGAACCTCATCTGAAAACAGCCAGTACCTGTAAGAAATGTAGGTTAATAGGTACCTGTCTCCTTTTCTGGCTAGTTAAACGTACACACACTTTTATTTGCATTGAGGGGAGAAGTATCTGTGCATTCAATTCACTAAAAACTCAATGTGTTAGTACAGCTGAGAAACAGAAATAGCTTTGCTCAGAATCCATTTCAAGAGCATGCCTGTGCAACAAACATAAAAAAGAAAAAAAGATAGTAACAAGGCTCCTGAGCACCCAATGCCAGCACCTGAACCTCCACTGGTCCTGACCTCCATGGGAAGGCTTCAAAAAGCTGGGCACGTAATCTGCCACTGCACTCCATACACACTCAAATACTTTCCCCTTCTCTCTCCTTCACAATTCCATATACCCTCCCTATCAATCACTTCCTGGGGATGGTATCTGACACAGCCCCTCTCTCTCAGGGCAGAGATGGAAGCTTATGGTTATTTCCTTTCCCACCTATTATGATTCCTATCAGTGCCAATTGGGGTCCTGCGCATCACCAGTTTGGCTTTGGCAATTCCATCCTGGAAAGTCTTCTCAGCAGCAGCTTTATGCCTCCGGATTCTTTCCTCTTCGGCTTCTTTCTCCATCCTCACTGTTAGAATCAGCAAAGAGCAGCATTAGCTTTCCTTTATTGCATCCAGACATCAAGATTATCTTTTACTTTACTACACCATGGGAGTAAAAAAAGCAGTTTTATTGGGGATTTTAGTTAATATTCTTTACAACCATACACTCTTCAGTTTACTTTCTGCCCACCGTTCAAAAAAAAAAATCAAGCTGTATATATCTATAAGAAGAAGTCAAGGCATAAGGATGGGCTGGGCTGAAGAAACCCTGGATAAAAACCATCATATCTCAGAATCATGGAATGCTTTGGGTCGGAAGAGACACTGAAGATCATCTTGTTCCAACCCCTGCCATGGGCAGGGATCCCTTCCACTAGACCAAGGTACTCCAAGCCCTGTCCAACCTGACCTTGGACACTTCCAGGAATGGGGCAGCCACAGGTTCTCCGGGCAACCTGTGCCAGGCCAGGTTGGATTGGACTTGGAGCAAGCTGGTCTTGTGGAAGGTGTCCTTGCCCATGAAAAAGGGGGGGAGCATGATCAACTTGGAGGTTCCTTCCAACCATTCTGTGATTCTTGGCCTCCCAGAATAAATACTCCCACATTCCAGTTAAGGTGCAAAAAGCCAGGCTCCATGAGGGATGCTTATCCCTCACTTGTTTCAGAAGGGAAATTGCCTAGATGAGCTACATTGTCCACTTCCATCTGCCCAGTATCCACATTTACAACCAATAAAACCCCTGAACTGTAATTCCAAAGTGTTTTCTCTTTTCATCCATACTCCTCAAACAGCACTACTTACACAGAAGCAAGGTCTGGTGTTGCAACTCGTGATTTAGAGAGGTTTGAGTGGACAGTTTGTATTTACACAAATCTAATTCTTTAGAGCAAGAAGCAGTAAACTAAGATTTATTGCCCAAATCCTGACCTGGGAGAAAGGCTGCTGGCAACAACCTGACCATGGGAAGAGCAGCAGTGCCAGCAGCAGCAACTGATTTCAGGCAGGAAATATCTCCTCTGTACCCAAGAACCTGGTATGTTTGGACATAAGACAAATTTCTGGTTGTTTTGTGTTCCCAAAACAGATACTGTGTTGCCCAACCTCTCTGGGCCTGCCATAATTAGAAAGGTACTGAACTAAAGACACCCACAGATAAAAAACTAAGAGTAGGTATTGTTTTTAAATTTACAAAGTTTAAGCTGCCAAAGGAACCACAGCAGCTGAATTATAAATCTCCAGTGAGCAAATCCCTTAAAACCAGACAATGCTTCTGAAAACAGGCTATCATTTTTGCTATGAAGTTATTCCACAATACACAAACACTTTACTCGCTAGGCAATTTTTCTTACCTCTCATTTGTATTTCTTGTTGCTCCCTCTCTTTCTTGGCTTGGATGGCAAGAAGGCGCCTGCTCTTCACAGCACTGATCATATCATCGGCTTCAATTTCCACCCGGTGCTCTATTTTCATCATTTCGTGTTTTTTCTTTTCATTTTTTCCCAACATATGCTCTTCTTTCCCGTTCTCCTTGGTTTTGGCCACCATCTCTTTTCGCTTCTGTTTCTCTGCCCTCTTTTTGTCATTCTCCTCCTTCAGGACAGCCAGGCGCTCTTTCCACAGCTCAGCTGAGGCCTGCTGCTTGGCCTCCACATGGTCCTGCACTGAGTATGTCATTAGGATCCGGTGACACAGCGCTCCAAGGATCCGCAATTTCTCTTCAGGAGTCAGCTCAAAAAACTCAGATGTCTCCAGTTTCTCCAAAAACTCATCCTGTACCTCATTATCCTCGAAAGCTGCTGAATCCTTACTTTCATCTACATTATCTGAGACCTCACTTTCCTCTTGCACATCTGACTTGCGCAGACACAGGCGAACCAACTCGGAAGCAGAATGCAGAGTAAGTGGGATTTCAGAAAGTTTCATTCCCAGCTCAGCATAATCCTCAGCAATTTCATCCTGCAGCAGGGTCTGCAAGAGGATGACCAGTACTCTGTTCAAGTACAAGAAGCCTCCCTTTTCTGAACAAAGGGCTTCCATCAGGGACACTGCTGTGATGGGATACTGAGCATCTGGCATCAATAACCCTGAGTAACAGCTCAGAAACTCCACCACCATGGCCACATCCCCAAAAAGCGTGTTAGGAAGTCCCTCTGGAGTATCAACCAGTTTAAAAGTAGGCAATGTCTTCCCTTTCAGATCTTGGTCCTCAAATCTCCTCTGTTTTTCCAGCTTTTCCTTCATCTCCTTCTCCTTCCGCTCCTTTGCTCTTTCCTTCAGTTTCTCTTTCAGCTTTTCTCTTTTCTTCTTCATGTACTCCTTTCGCTGTTCCTCAGTCATGGTGGCCCATCTCTTCCTGTGCTCCAGGAGTTCATAGCGTTTCTGCACCAACCCCCGCAAATCCTCAGGGAGACGGGCACGGTCCTCATTGGAGAGTAGACGAGCTGTTTTGGAGATGATGCAGGAAAGAGCACTTTTTTTGTCTTCCCTGTCTTTGTTTTCTTTGTAATAGGCAATGAGATGGAGCGCTGCAGGAGGCAGGTGTTTCTGGGGTTTCCTGGAAGATCCAGGGGCACCTCCAGAATTCCTGGGAGCCCTGGACACCTTAGTGGTACCTTTAGCCATGTCTAGCAGCGTCATTTGTTTCATTTTCATCTTGGGGGTCTTCAAACCTTTCCTGGGAGACTTTGCCTTCCCCGATGACTTCTGCCCATTCAGAACCCTTTTGCCTCTTTGCTTTTTGTCCAAGGATTTGTTGTTGCCCTTTCCTAGTCGGCTCCTCTTCGGAATGTGAAAGTTAGAACCAATTTTAGCAGGTGACACAATTTTCATCACCTCCTCCAACTCCTCTTCAGGACATTTTGAATTCTTAGAGTTTTTCACCTTCAGTGGAGAGCCAATTATAGATTTTTCCAAATGCACGTGGCACCACAGGGTTGGACTCAGTGGCTGTCCCAGTGAAGATCCATCTGCTTTAGATTTCTTAGGAAGCTTTCTGTCAGGTGACCGAGAGCTCTTCCTTTTGGTTGAGGGATTGAGAGCCATATACTAAAATTAAAAGAAAGAATTATTTTTTATTAATATTGAAAGGTAAATAAAGGTTATCTAGATCTCTTTCTGTCAATTATTTTTGCCCATGTTTTAATGTTTTTTTTTCTAATGAAATTGCTCACTGCATTAAGGGTAACAGGCAGAGTCAGAGAATGGGCCTGGTTTGGAAGGAACCATAAAGCTTGTCTTGTTCCAACCCCTCCCACAGGCATGGACACCTGCCACCAGACCAGGCTGCTCCAAGCTGTTCAACCTGGACTTGGACACTTCCAGGGGATGAGGCCGCGACAGCTGCTTCAGGCAACCTGTGCCAGGGCCTCATCACTGCCACAGGGAAGAACTTTTTCCCAATATTCAATTTAAACCTATGCTGTGTGAGTTTGAAGTCATTCCCTCTTGTCCTGAACAAATATTTATCTTCTAGTTTTAGAACAACACATGACAGAGTCTACGAAAAAGTGAGTTAACCAAATGAACAAAATAGTGCTTTCTACACCAAAAGATGCATTTTAAAACAGCAATTTTCATGGCACGGCATTTAGTTGGTTAATATCATATTTGGCTGGTTAACACAAAGGGCTGGAATATACATATGCTATGTATATATTCAGTACTAAATTTGTAGTATCTGCCATCACTCAAATGCAGGCCCATACATGAACCAGGCTCATGAAGTCACATGCACCCAAGTCTTGGGCCCAATACCTGACACTACCATATAAAGACTGTAGCTCTCCCATTTCTCTTAGACAAAGAAATCATGTCTTTACTTGTTGTCCTAGGTTACAATGTAAAAATATTCCAGAAGGTATGTATTCTATCTCCATCTTCATGAACTGTTGAAACCAGGAGGGGCAGTGTTTTCCTTGCCTCCTCCCCTGGACTATCTCCTGTTAATGAGCCATCAATGCCTTGCCCCATGAGTCATAGATAACTCCATCTGGGAGCCATTTCCTGTTTAATGGGCCATTAAGGACCCACCAAATGACTCATAGAATGACATCAGCCCATTGTGAGGACCCACCACACAACTCAGAGAATGACATCAGCCCATTGTGAGACGCTCTGCCCAGGGGGAGGAGCCAAGCATTCCCACCTGGATATAATCTGGGAGTTCAGACAGAACAGGCATCTGCCTTCTACTGGATTCCCAGAGGAGCAGCTCTTACTCACTGGTTTCCAGAGGACAAGAGCTACCAGACCTGTCTACAGGATCACCACTTCAGCAAGACCACCTCATCTGGACTGCTACCACTACCCTAACTAGCAGGGTGTCAAGTTGTATTCTGACTCTGTCAGGGTTTTTGTTTTCTTTTGTATTACTTGCATGTATTTTACTTTTTCCTATTAAATTGTATTTCTGACTTGGAGTTTCACTGGTTTTGCTTTCAAACCAGCACACTTGTAGACAAGTACTGCAAACTATTAGGAAAACTAAAAGGCAGTTGCATCTCAAATTTTCAAAGCAGACCACTGTTTCAGATATCACCTCTCAAAGGTTAACCTCCAAAACAGTAAGTTTTCCTGTTCTGCATCTTTCCGGATTTAACAGATATGTGGAATTGGCACTCAGATATATGGTTTAGTGGTGGCCTTAGTAGTGCTGGGTAACTGTTACACTTGATGATCTTAGGGGGCTTTTCCAACCCTGTTGATTTTGAGATTCTAAAACAGCCAGCCCACTGAGGTCTCTACCAAGACTCAAGGAATGTGTGGGAAAGCAAAGCAGGTACTTTTAGGAATTCTTACCTTATGTGGGTCAAGCAAGAAGTCATTGAATTTACTGGGGAGAGAGTATTTCTTCACTAACTCATCCTCCACGACCCACGGTGCATTCTCACATGTGCCAGCACGTAGTGCATTGTGACGGATGAAGTACCTCAGGATCTCCTTGTTGGGAGGACGCTCTGTACGGACTAAACTATCTGCTGGAACATTGCTGATGATCTTGGAGATAAAAAAACAGACACACTGTTGATGATTAACTTCCAACCACATTATAAATACAGATCATATGACTATAAGAAACCAGGATCATTGTACTGCTTCATGTCCTAAAACTCTTTGCTCTTTCAAAGCTCTCTTGCAAGACTCAAACCAAATAGAATTTGCAGAACTGAGACACACAGGGACTGGTAGGAGAATCAGATAGTCAAAACGGTAAAAACCACAAGTGTATGATGCAGATTTCTTGCTGAAGCCCACTGTTTTATCTCTGACCTTCCTTCAGCTTGTGCTTGCTAGTGACTTTAAAGCTTTCACATGTTCATGTTTGATTTCTTTTTTCCTGAGACCAGAGGAGCACCTCTGCACATGGTACTCTTTGAGGTCAGCACTGCCTCACCTGCCAAATTACCAAAGAGCAGACAAAAAAGCACAAAGCAGTGCTGCAGCTACCCAGAGCTTTCCAAAGCACTGCCACCTCCAACTCAGACCAGCTCGGTCAGGACAACAGCAACAACTGCTACTCATGATTTCACCGGTCTCATTAACTGCTCAACCAGAGATGAGGCACTTAACAGCAATCACAATAAAGCTCTGTAACTCAGTGTGTATGGTACTAAGTGTTGCCATGCACAAAACCTAATTACAGATAGAAACAGCCATGCTGGTCAGCCTAACACACAACTATCCTGCTTCCAACGTCATGACTCTGGCAGAAAATACTATATTGTGCTGTATTATCACCAGCAGTGATTAATAAAACTTGCATATTCATGTTATAATAGAAAGGACTTAAGCAGACAACTCACCTTGTCTTCATTTTTCAGTCTGACATCATATTTGTGTGGCAGGAATTTAGGTGGAACCCACTTCCTTTCTTCCTTCTTCAACGAAGTGGGAAGCTTTCGAGGAGACCTACGTGCTCGATCATCTGATAAAAGAAAGTGAGACACAGTCTTATTACAGAAAAAAAAAAAAGTTGAAAAATCCAGACCACCACTGGAGGGGGCATCCTACTTCTTGCTATCTGTACCCTAGGAAAATAACCCAAACTGGGTTTTAGAAATAGCCTGAAGACACAGGCTGGGAATGGAGGCCCAGACCAGCTCTGAACTGAGGAGGTAACACCTATCTTCAAGGAGTACCAAAGACCATCTTCATTTAAACCCATCTCTCTGCAGACAGCAAGCTGCAAACACCTATGCAAAGGCAGAAAACGTCTGTAAGATTTGTGATGGGGAGATATAACCCAACCAGTAAACGTGCTTAGGGAACTCCTGCCAACAGCCCTGGCTGCTTCTGCCATGCCTTCTTTAAATAGTTCCATGGCAGAAATCACTGACTTGGTTTTGTCTTAAGAAGAAAACAATCTCCAAATGTTTTTATATTTGTGGCTACCATAGTATCATGGAATAGCCTGAGTTAGAAAGGTCCTTAAAGCTCATCTCATTCCACTCCTCCCTTCACTCAACCAGAGACACCTTCCACTAGACCAGCACACTCCAAGCCCTGCACAACCTGGCCTTGGACACTTCCAGGGATCGGGCAGCCACAGCTACTCTGGGCAACCTGTGCCAGGGCCTCACCACACTCACAGGGAAGAATTTCTTTCTAGGATTCAAAGAAAACAATAAAGCAAGCATGAGTGATGAGAGTAATTATCTACTAAATATACAGAGAATATAAGTAATGTTAAACTTAAACAAAAACTTAAAAATATAGATCTCAGAATCACATAATAGAGTAGTGAAGTTCCAACACCATTATACCTAACACAGTATAAACCCAAGTGACCTCTTCTTTTGTGATTTACTTTCTCGGTTCCACAAACACAGATGGCTATATAGAATTCCACCAAACAGCATCTGTATATTTGGATGAGGAAGAAGAAATTACAATCCATCCCATCTTAAAGGTAATTTAAAAAAGCCAACTTCATTTGTTGTTGCATTCTACTGTAATAAAACATACATTTATCCCTGGAAGTGTTAAAAGCCAGGTGCATGGAGCTCATAGGAAAATGGTCTACTAGAAGGTGTCCCTGTCCATAGCAGGGGGGTTGGAATGAGAGCTTCTCTAAGGCCCCTTCCAACACAGCTGACTGTGTGTTTTGAAAGCATCAATATTGTGTTGTCTCCTGTATTCACTTTATTCCAGATATTCCAGAGCAGTACAGGTTCCAAGTCCAGCTCAAGCTGCAGAACCTGCCTTCAGCAGTTCACCATAAATTTTCAGGACAATCTAGGCTTTCCTTGCTCCTGCACATTTTCCAGAGTTCATCCCCTAAGCAACTAAAAATATAAAGTCACTTCAGAGTGCACAAATGATGCAGCGAAGCTGGTATAAAGCCTTATTTTTAGCTTCTGAATGAGAGTAGAATCCTAAGCAGAGAGACTTAAATTTATCTTTCTCTGACCAATTTCTCCTCCAACAAAACCAACAAGTTTGACACAAGTATTAATAGAACTGCCAAGGTTTGCTCTGCCCCCTTGTGCGTGCAGAGGCACACACAGCTCTTACATCACAGTTATACAGAGCTTGTTACTGCTTCCAATTACTCACTCACTTCAACCCACATCATGTGGCCACATGTGAACATTTAGAGCGAGAGTCCAGGTCAGTGTGGCTGGGAACTCCCAGTCTCTGTAAATGCAACTCAGCATTTCCTACTTCTGTAGTCTACTGTGTAACTGTAAGAAATGCTGCACAGTTATATTAACACATTCTGGAATAATTTGTTTCACTAATGCTACTATGAGCCCATGTTCTGTTATAACCCAGAATATAAAAGCATTAGCAGTAAAATACCCTTTCAGTAACAGCATACGTACAAGGAAGATAATTAAAATAATGTGTGTTTACTGCTTAGGTAGTGACTCTACCAGCATCTTGAGCTAGAAAGTGTTGAGGTTCATCTTTTCCAGAAAGGGGAGGACAGTCTCAGCTTACAGAGGTGACTACACACAGGTCAGAACCAACTGAGTAAGGGACTGAAACAAGAGCAGGAACCCTCATTCCTGCAGTATCCAATCTTAGAGTGCTGCATTGGCAATGCCCACAGCTGCTGGAATACCACACACTAATGCACAAAGGGTCATGGTAAATCTTTTTTTAAACACCCAGATTCAAAACTGCTCCTGTAAATTTGATCACTGAGCATTTTTGAAGTAAAAGGTATTTCCCATGCCTCTTATGCGGCATCTGAAGATCCCTACTCAATAAAAAATACATTGTATAAATAAATAAAGCATCATTACCCCTCTCCAAGCACAACCCTCTGTTTCCAATGATGTGTATAATGCCAGATTATTTCTGAAACACCTTTTTTTTGCTTCCTGATTACACAGAGAACTTCGATGAAATCAGAACAGTTAATAATGGTTCCCATCAGAAACACCTAATTTTTAAAATCAGGACTAGACCTTGCTATAACTTTTTTTTCCACTCTTGACTTTGCTATTTGCTTGCTGGGCTATTTTCAAAGCTTCCTCTACCCCACATAAGAGGAGATTACACACACTTTCCCGTATGCTGGAGTCACTATTTACACATGCAAACAGTTTATTCTTTTATGAGACTTTAAAATAAAGCTCTCCAGGTTAGAACTATGTTGTGGGATTGATGTTGGTTTGTTTGAAAACACTTTTTGTAATCTGTTTTAAAGAATGTTGTAATTCCATTTTAAGAAGTTGCACGTGACAAACAATGTGTTTGGGGTTTTGTTTTGGTTTTTCTGATGGTTGGTTTCTTTGTTTGTTTTTGTTTTTGGGTGGGGTTTATTTCAACAATACTTCCTCAGAGTCAAGAAAACCCTTGGACACCACTACCTAGCTCTGCATCAAGGAAGAGCATATGAAAGAGGAACAAGATTTCAAAGGATGCTTTATTTTGAACTCTTAGGGAAAAAAAAAAGATTTTGTTTTAACATATGAAAATTGGAAAGAATAAACTAAAAATGAAAAAAACACTTATTTTATTATAACAATCAGGGACAAGAAGAATTAGAGCTAGTCTCTGACTCCAAAAGAACACACCTTAGAACTAGGGAGGTTTTCTCTGAGGATGAAAATCGCAGCAGAACTTTGTAATTCTGAACAAACCTTTGCTGTTCCCCTCATCTTTTTAAATACATTTGTTATACTTTAGACGTTTATACAGTTCATTAATTGCTTTTGGTATTAACACCTTAAAACAACAGCACATTTTCTGCTTTAAATCAGGCAAGAATAGCCAAAAGCCAACAGCACTGATGCCCCAAAAATTCATCACTAACAAGGACAACTTCTGGATTTTCACCCCATAACACTGTTTAGACATTCACAGCCCAGCCCCAAGATGTACATAAACTCCAACACTTGCTGTCAGGTGCTACCTACTGCCATGCTCTCTCTACTTACTCATACTATCCCTCCTGTTGTCATCCTCCTTCAGCATAGCTTCCTTCTGGTTGTCCTGGGCTGCCTGGCTGGAGTTCTCTTTGTCACTGGACGGAGAATCACAGGCTCCATCAGATTTCTTTTCCGAGGCCTCTTTGTCAGCCTTCTCCAGGGGATGTACTTTCACAACTTTTACAGGCAACATTTTCGCCTTACCAACCTGCACAGAAATATTGGTCAAGTCTGCACCTGAATAAGACAGGTGAACTAATGGGCTTCAACACTATGAGGAAAGGAAAAATACCAGCTAAGACGACCTAAAAGCAAAACTCCCAACCAACAGGGTTTTCCAATGCTGCTTTCTCAGCCTAAGGACACAGTATGTGCACAAGGTGCAAGTGTTTTCTCAGCAACCCCAGTTTAGAGAATATGTACTAAACATTGCTCACACACAACATTAACTCCTCCACATTTGCAAAAAGTTTGAGTTTTCATCAACATTCCCAGTTTTGGAGGGATTGTTTTAATCTTTAGGGCCTTTTTAGAGATTTTTAAGCTTTAACATCAAGTTCCATTTTTTCAGACTACTGCTCCTTCTAGCAATGTGTCAGGTGAAAAGATCATGACAGATGATAATTTTTAATTTCTTCTAATTAAATAATGTATTTATATATAAACAGATCATCACATACTTAAGCAGTATAACAATTTTACCTGTTTTCCACACACACATATATATTAGTCATTTTTCTCTTGCTTATTCCAGGATCCTGGAATGGTTTGAATTGGAGGGCCCTTAAAGATCATCCAGTTCCAAATCCCTGCTATGGACAGGGAGACCTTCCACCAGAAGTATGGCTTACAGATCCACTTTCCAGCCAAAAGCAGGTGCTGTCACTGGGATTCTATACAGAATAAATTTTCACATCCTTCTAGTAACTTGAGTTGCTAACATATTCTTTCCATCTCCTGCCTTTAGCTATCTGGAATTAGCCCTATGCAGAAGCACAGGCTAAAATGGAAAACATAGCCTTACCTCAAAGTCACACTCTTCACCCACTGCAAACTTGGTCATGATCTCCAACCACGCTGCATCCACCAACTTTTCCAATGACACAGTGTTGTGGTGGACTATTTCCAGGACCAGTTTCTCATACCAGATAGGGAACTCCTCCTTTAAGCTGAGCAAGCACAGAAGTTACTCAGAATAAGAAATTCATCAGGGAATAAAAGCCCAAATGCAAAGTATACACCCATTTCCCAATTCCAGGAATTCCTGTTAACAGCCAGGACAATGTTTGAGGCAGATGCCCCATTAGCATGCAAACATTGAAGAGCTTTTTGCTACCTTCCCTTCCCCCAGCACTCCCCCAGGTGTTAGCCAGCATGAAAATCTCCATCGCCCTGGTCCCTCCGAGAAGGAATACTGTAAACACTCAGGAAGAGCTGCACTGAGCGTGAACCCTTCCAATATGGTTATTACTGTTTTTCTATTAGATATTAAATATAGATCAAGATGACAAAATTATCCTGGGGCTTGTTACTTTAAAATGTTTGTTTCCAGTAACACTATGACTCTGATGAAGCATTTCCTTCTCCCCCAAAAGGCTGCCAGTGCAGTAAAGACAGGGGCAGGTTTACACAATCAAACTATCTTGCCAAAATAAAGTATCTTATATGTTTCACACGTCATGATCATTAAACTTTTCCATTCAAAGAAAGGACTGTGACATTTATTTCCCTTCTCTCCCTTCTAAAAGCTGACCTCTGGTAGCTGACAGGGGCACTAAGGGATATGTTGCATAATGCCTTCTGGCTAAAAAGTAAAGTCTGTTTCAAGTTACCATACGGAGGAAAAAATATTCCATTTTTCCAAAGCACTTTCAGCTTCCCAGACTCCAGGATCCATGGCTAAGGACCCTCAGCTGTATGTGCTGTGTTACAACTGCAATAAGCAAATGCATCCCTTCAGCAACCTGTCTAAATGAATTTTTAAATCTAGCTCAGTGTCATGTATTAAAGCAGACAAACTGCCTAAGAAGCTTTTCAGCCTGTTTCAAAGAGACAAGACCAAAATCTCATTTCACTGAATCTTCCCCCCTCCCCACCCCATATCAGAAGGACTACAGCTAAATTTGTTATTGAGAAATTTGAGAAAGATACCATTTCTATTTCATAGACATTTCTTAACATTTCCAGAAGTGGTAAATCAATCCAACACAGATAACCAAAATAAATTAGCAATAGACCACTGGGTTTTGACTCTGGATTTTCATTTTATGGAGCTGCTTCTGCACTGCCCCTGCCCTCTCAAACAAGAATACCATGGAGCAAAGCCTGAAAGCAATAGTGCATCACTCCTCAAAGAAATTAGGACTATTAGCAAAGGGCTTCTTATTTGTTCGCTTTAAGGTTGTGATTAACCACAAATGATGGTGAATTTCTCCTTAGGAGAAGGCTGTGAACTCTTCACCAATGGATCAGAAACATGAAGAGCGGTAGTAGAAAATTCTACCTCTTAAGTGATACTGCTGACATTCTCCATAGCTTATATCCAGAGGAAAAAAGTCACAATCATCAGCTGACAGAATGGAGAAATACACCACTTGTTTGGCATAATGAATATATAAATTATATGTATTGGTTGAGACGAGGACTTGCACCTTTACAGAAAATTCACTTCTATGACAATGGCCATCCAAGATCTCATCCAAGCATTCCTGTGGGGCTAGAGGAGGAAGTCAGGGCCACAACAGCACAGAGGAACACAACTGGCAATGAGCAAGGACTCTTGTAGTTTCAACTAGAGAAAGTCTCCAAAATCTCACTGTAACTTTTTTTTATTTAGTGCAACAACTCTAATGAAGATCTGGAGAAAATTATTACAGGTGCAGACCTGGCTGATCTCAAACACTTCAACCGACTGTTTTTATTCTATTTTGACCTGACATTGTTCAAGATTCATTACTTTTCACTCTAAAATATTCCCAGTACTCCAGGGGCTTTAAAATATGCCAAGTGCCATATGTGGAACTACTTTGGTTCAAGTAATAGCAAGATACAGCACTAAATAATTAAATTACCCAATTGCATTAGTGATGGTGTAAAATTTGAACTTAATTTGCTTTCAACTCCAGAATACCAAGATCTCCTTATAGCTCCTTACATCCTCACCTCACATACTAGCCACACACATTCCCAAGCCCACTCTTACGCCCCAACACCTAAAGATAGGCACAAACCCACATCTCCAATAGTACTTACAGCTCAGCAACCTCCTGCTCCTCCTCCCAAGCCTCTTTGTGTGTCAGCTGGCTGCTTCCTGTGCTCTTGCATGTCCAGATCCGCTCGCTGTATCTCTCTAAACGTGCTTCGTACTCTCTGTACAAGTGGCAGGTCAGGAAAACAGGATTTATGCAGTGGAGAGTACAATGATCATAGCACAAAACAGTAAAATGACTGGAGTGCACAAAGGCCAAGGAGAGCCTCAGTATATTCTGACCCTGTGAGTACCATGAGGATGCTGCACTAAATCAAATGGATTGGTGCTTTCTGAGGCCAAAATGCCTGTCCTGCTCATCCTGGAACATACCACCAATAGCTCAGCTGCATTGCACAAGGGGAACACCAATGGCTGAAGGTTTCACAGCATTGCTAACTTACTTTTCAGCTTTTCCAGTATAATACATTGGAAAGCT
Source organism: Bombycilla garrulus (assembly GCA_013400315.1). Taxonomy (NCBI): domain Eukaryota; kingdom Metazoa; phylum Chordata; class Aves; order Passeriformes; family Bombycillidae; genus Bombycilla; species Bombycilla garrulus. The sequence continues at coordinate 15,426 of VXBU01017426.1, read as the reverse complement.
GCACAATCAATGTCATACGCACATGCACAAAGTACAGCATGGATTGCTGCTAAATTCTTGACAATAACTGCTGTGTCATTTCTACTACTAATGCTTTATATACATATGGTGGTGTTACAAAATCCAGATGCAAATTACCAGGCTACCCATTACCCTGATCTTTCGGAAAAAAACAAAAAACACCCCAAAAAACCTCACACACACCCCCACACCAAAAAAATCTCCCCAAAATAACAAAAAACCCAACAAACAAACAAAAAACCCAACAACCTAAACCATTTGAAACTGAAACCCCTGAAAAGGCCATTTTTACCTTTGGTTCCCAACAAGAGCGGCCTTTTGCATTCCAACACGAGGATCTCTCTCACCAACTACATCACCGGCTTCATGGAATCAAAGAATGCCAGAATGGTTTGGGTCAGAAGGGACAGTAAAGTACCTCTTGTTCCATCCCCCTGCCACAGGCAGGGACCAGACTAGTTGCTCCAAGCCCTGTCCAGCCTGGCCTTGAACACTTCCACAGCTTCTCTAGACAACCTGGTAAGCCAGGGACTCACCATCCACACAGCAAAGAACTTCTTCCTAATATCTAATCTAAACCTACTCCCTTTTAATTTGAAATCATTCCCACTTGTCCTGCCACTTTATGCTCTTGTAAAATGTCCCTCTTCAGCTTTCCTGTTAGCCCTCTTCAGGTGCCAACACTCCTGTGTCACAACCTGCATCAAGGTTATGTTATTCCAGGTGGAATTACATGATTAAAGGCTGCCTGGCAGGTCATGGGCTGCAGAGAGCATTAGTGACTCTGCTATGAGCAGTGCTATCTTTGGCTGCTCTCCCTGCTCCACCTGAGTGATAATTAATGGTCAGGGTAAACAGAGAGCAGCTCCTTCACACTCACTACAGACAGAAGATGCACAGGTACAATAATCAGTGTGGTGTAAATCCACACCAATTGCTCTGTGATCAAACAGTTGCCACATGCCTTCTAATTGGAAGTTAAGAGGAGAAATTCTAACAGAAGCACAAAAAGCACCTTTTGCTTCTCCTGCATATGCACTCCAGTAGCAAAGCCAGCATGAAGCATAAGGCACACTGGGTACAGCCACAGCTCAGCCCACCATCACACCAGCACCAAATCACAGTGTCTTGTGGGAACAGCAGATTGCTCTACACTCTTGCACATACAGAGCCACCAGCTACAGCAAAGTACTCAGCACATTTCACCCATTTTGTCATTCACAAACATTTTAGTGTGAACAACCTATTTTTTTTTCCTTTTTTAAGACTCCTATTTGGAATTACAACTCCAGCAATGCACATTTCCTTAGATGTTTCCTCACAGCCCCAAGGTAAAGCATTACAAGGTACAGCAGCTGCATTATGGGTGTTGATGTGCAGGTAACTTGCAGACACAGCAAGCACTACGCAAGGATATTAACCAGGAACAGAGTCAACTCCAGAAGAGTCTGCCACAATACTCCCTCTTCCTGGAGCACACTGCAAAAATCCAGCACAAATCCCATGGTCCTCCAGATTGTCCTGCCTGTGGAGTCTCCTGCTCCTTAGCAGAAGAACAGACCTGACAAGTCATCACATCATTACGATTCAAACTCTCTGGCCCTTTCTTACCTTCCTTGGGGTTTAAAAGATGCTAAATTTTTCACAGAAACAATAGGTTCTGTGGTTCAGGGGCAGGAAGTGTGATCACTGTGGTAGAGCAGAGGGAAGGAAAAATCACAGCTCACAGGAAGCTCATCTGAAAAGCCCTACTGACCAGCCCAAGAGTGTCTCTGCAATGCCTGTTGTAGTGATGCTGAGCTAGGAGAGAAAAAAATACAAAAAATAAAAATCAAACAAGAAACTGGGAATCCTCTTTGAATTGAGAGTAACTTGGGACTGGCACAGGTTGCTGAGAGTAGCTGTGGCTGCCCCATCCCTGGGACTGGGTTGGACAGGTCTTGGAGCAACCTGGTCTAGTGAACTCATGCCCATGGTGGGGAGTGGAACAAGATGAGCTTCAAGATCCCTTCCAATCCAAACCATTCTGACAGTCTATGATTCAATTAATCATTTTAATAATGACTAAGGTGCAACCATAATACTATTTATTCCTGTGCCTTTCCCACAAAGAAAAGCATTAAAACCAAATCCAATCCTCACAGCAGACAGGAGCTTAAATGCAGGAGCAGCAGTCATCTCCAGCTTCATCCAGCAACCCCTCTGTATTCTCCCCTTGGTTTCCTTCTGTGTATCCGTGGAATAATTGAATGACACATTTTCTTCCCCTAACATCATTTCCCATATCAGTAGGAAGACCCAAGAGACTTCTCCCTATAAATGTTCCCCTCCTTGTACACACCTGTGAGAACAGGCTTAACTTTACCATATCAGGACTCATTTCCCAGAAAATCCTAGAATTTAGAAGTAACAGATATGGCCATTCCCTGTTCAGCTCAGATCTGCCTCTCCCATGCAATTTAATTCCACCTCCAGCTGGTGCGCTCATCTAACACTGACCCTGGACATATTCCTTACCCAGGGCTCCAGACTTGTCCCACAGCATTGATCCTGCCTTTGTGCTCTGCCAAGACCTCCAGGTCAGGTCCTGCTTTGAATTCCTAGGGCCAGGACAAAGCCAAAATGCAGGAGGATGTTTCTGCAAAGTTTACTATAGCTCAAACTTTCCACTACATATACACTGTTTGTCTTCTCCACTCAGACTGGAAACCCAGGAAATTTCAGATTGTTCAGCAGCTCTGATCCAGGACTACAAGTCATGGTATGCCATAACCGACCCTGTTGTTATCATGTCCCTGGTATGCCATAACCAGCCCATCGCTCTACACAGCTGGAGCCTCCATTGCCAAAAATTCCCAACACAGGAATAAATTTAAAAACCTTGGACACAAGCTACTTGTGAACATTGCCCAAAAAGCTATGAATAACATGCATATTAAATGAAACAACTGACTACCCACTAGTAGCTGTTAATACAGCACATCTGTTTGCATCCCACTGCAGATCACCCAATGCTGAAAGGTAGCAAAATTAAAGTACAAACAAAATTGCAGCAGAAAAAAAGGACCATTTTAAATAAAGATGTTTAAAAGTAACCAAGCTAACCACTGCACAAAACAACTGCTGAGGAAATAAAAAGTTTACTCCTTCCTCAGTTAGTAATTTTTGGGAGAGAACTAATATCAACTCCAAAAAAGTTTTACTATATCTGAATTGTTTGCACTTATATAAGCCAAGAAGGTAAACTTCCCAGAAGAGTGGGTACACTCATAAGGTGCTACTCCCTGGATGTGTGGCAAAGTTCTTCTACAACTGGAGAGTGTGACACATAGTGCCCTGGTGCTGCCACCTTCCAGGCAGAGTTTGTCTGTATCACACATGAGGATGTGAGCAGCAGCCTTCAACCTGCCAAACCTGGCCCAACTCCTCTTCTTCCCCGCACTGATACCATACAGAAGTATTAACTAAAGAAAGATAGCAGGCTTTTATCGAGAGAGGAGACAATACTGCTTCCCAAAACCATGCAATGGAAGCTGAGGGAAAGCTTTGGCTGGAACAGCCCAGGCTGGCTGAGCTCTCTGAACCCAGCATCTCTCCTGATCTGGCAGCAGTTTCCCAAACCATGCTGGAGCAGACTCATGTGTCCACAGCTGAGCTGACTGTTCACCAGGGTATACACTGGGTACTTGGGAGACTGCAAATGCTCAGCATTGGTGACAGGACCGCACACGTGCAAACATTTTCCTGACACTTCAGGTAGCTCAGAGCAGACTCCACTGAGCTCCTGCAGGGATGAGTCTATCTCTGGCTGCCCCATGACCCTCCACCCCACACCTACACAATTAACAGGGCCTGAGGCTTTGCCAGGATGCAAAGGGCTCTACACAGCAGGACTTATCTTAGAAGGTTTTTGCAGGATTTGGCAATCAAAGGAAGCCACATAAAGCTACAAAGGAAAAAGAGGCCAAACACCTGAGCTCTGCTGACCAGCTTATTCCACTCCACTGCTGCCCAACACTTCCATAACACACCACCAAGGGGCGGATGTCTCTCCTCATGCACACCATCACAGTCTCCATTTTTTGTGTGACACAACCTGCAGCAGCTGCAAATCGTAACAACAACAAAAAAAAGCTTTAAGAACTTTTGATGTCTTTCAAATGTACTTTCACTTGTAGCAGTGCAGTACAAGAACTTATACAGTCTTGAGGGGAAGAGCTGATCAATAATTCTCCAAGACAGAAAACAATTCAGGAAAATATACTCTGCCAGGTCTTGACATAATGGGTGAAGACTCGGGTACCTCCTGGCACATGCTCAGTAGGCCCTTCCCATCTTCCAGGGCCACTCCTCCTCAACACTATCTAGGATAAATAGAAGTGACCAAAAAAACCCTCCAAGTCTTCCCTGGGTAACATCTCCCTCCAGCTCACTGGCTCATTTGCAATTTTCTGTTCCACTTTTGGCCTAACATACATTATACACAGTCAACAAGGCAAAGCAGAAACCCAACATTGCTTGGTTTCTCTTTTTAGCCTCATGACGTCTGCCTGCCAAGATGAACTTTCTAGAACATGCTAGGCTGCCTCCCACATCACCCAATGAAGTACTTCCTCCAAGAAAAGAGCATCTCTCCAGAACCTCAGTGCTTGCCTTGGTTTCTTCTTTCCTTCTGATCCTACAGCTAACACCCTCCCCTGTCAAGATGAGAAACTATCTTTTTTTTTTCCCCTTAATTTTAATACCACCCCAGTGTTTGCAGAAACATGTCCTCCACCTGCTCACTAGAGTCACAAGAACCACCTAACAAAACAGTGTGCTCAGAAGGAGCCACAGAACCCTCCTGTGCTGTTCCTACCCTTAAAGCCACATCTTTTTTTTATAAAAGTAATATTTAGGCTTCAACTCTTGTCTTTTTGATCACTGATCAGTGCTCACAGGGAAAGATAAAGAATTGCCTGGTCAGGTGGATGACTGAGCTACTTTCAGTTTGCACACACCAGAAGAGCAGGCTGGCATCACAGACTGAATGTTTTAATTTGAAACACAGTTAAAAAGCAAGTCTCCAACACTGCACCTAATCTTGTTTTAGTGGGCTGAGTGCATTAACAATGCCTACCTGCACTCAAGAGATGCATTTCATCTTCAAAAGCCACCTAATCCTTCCCAGGGGCTTCCTCTGCCTGCTCTGCTCACTGCAGAAACAAGACGCTCTTCAACCTAGGGGCTGTAGAAGTTCCGGAGACCCTTTGTCTTCCACACTGCCTCTCACTTACACCCCTTCCCTAGTTCTCAATTCAGATCCTGATTTTTATAAGTCAAACACCAAGCCAGCCTTCTGAAGCAGCAAAGTCTGCATGTTACAGCGCCGAGGTCTGCCCCTTCAGCCCTGCTGCGGACCCGGACAGTGGCTCTGCTGCCGCGCAGCTCTGTAAGTCATCTGCCAAGCCCACGGCTACTACCTGCGATCAAGGGCTGTCACACGCAGGGAAAAAAAGAGAAAGAAAAAAAAAAAAAAAAGAAAAAAGGAAAAACGGTTTTTATGCAAAAGCAGCCCAGGAAGAGATACGATCAGAACGAAAGCCTGGGATATACACAGGGAGAGCTCCTGCTGCTGCTTAATTCTCTACAAATTAAGGACTGCGGAAGCCACCGGTGCCAGTGTGCTCCTAGCCCGCGGGACCCCAATGTCCGCACCCGCTCCAAGAGTACGTAAATTACTCTCACAGCCCGCTTTAACGGTCCCAGTCCTGTTAGCTCCGCTCCCCGCCAGCTCCAGCCCCGCGGAGCTGCTCTCCCGCTTCCCCCACCCGCCTGGAACAAGCTCCGGAACTCCTCAGGGAACAACGACCCTGCTGAGGCCGGGGCAGCGCCCGCCGCACTCCCCTCACGATCCCGCTCTTCGCCCTGCCCCACCACCGCTTTGTTCGGCTCCACCGCCCCGGGATCCGCCCCGGCCCCCCCGCGCCCACGGTGTGGCGGATACTCGCGGGTGCGGAAGGCCTCCTGCGTGTGGGGAATGACGAACCGCTCGCCCGGCTCCCCCGGCGGCAACGGCTTAGCCAGCGGGAACGGCTTGCGGCCGAGTAGAGGCGCCATAGTGGGACCCAGCGGAGCTCGGGCGGGACGGTTGAAAAATGGCGGGAGATTCCGCTCCCCCTCACGGAGGGCGGCGGGACCGGCCCCGCGCGCGCGCCCCGATCCAGCCGCCCCGCCCCGCAGCCCCCACCCCCGCGCTGCGGCGCCAACAGTCTATTGGACGGGCGGCCGCTCCGCCAGCTGCGGATTGGTCGCGTGGCCGGTCGATCGTGCCGCCTCACCCCGCCCCGCCGGCGCGACAGGGTGAAAGGTCGCGTTATGTAAGTGGCGGCGCAGCGCGCGGCTCCATTTTGTAGCCCCCCGTTATCCGCCCTTCCCCCCTGCTGCGCCGCGGCCAATCACAGCGCACTCCGCCCCCTCCAGCCCTGCGTCCACCAATCAGAGCGCGTTTCCACCACCGCCCCGCCTCGCGCCCATCCGGGTACCGCGGCGGGGCCGCTCGCCGGGCTTTGTCCTCCGCATCTGGCGCAGGGCATTATGGGTTGTAGGGGTATGTGTGGCGGGTGCAGCTGCCCTCACACGGCGCCGGGTCTCTCTGCTCTGGGGGGGAAGCGGAGCGGCGGCTCCGGCGGGCCGGCCTCTGGGGTGGGTGAGGAGGAAGAGGAGCTGCAGCCTGGGGACTGTAGGGGCAGTAGGGAGGGAGGCCAGGCCACCCCTTGGGTGCTGCTCCTGAGACTGGAGGAAAGACAAAAATTTGAGAGTTGTGGAGTGAGTTTTGTGGGTTTATGGGTTTTTTTTTTCTTTATAGGAAATGTTGTGTGGGGAGTTTTTGTGGCATGAGCGTTTACCGAGGATTGGAGGAGCAGCAGCTTGAGCAGTCAAAGCAGAAGCTGTGATATCATACCTCTTTCGCAGGGACTGGGAAAGCAGATTTTGTTTAATGTGCAAATATATTCTAGGGATTCTGGGTTTGTGCTGTTCATGGCACTGAGGACACGGTCTGCTTTATACAGCCCTGTTATGGCTGCCTCAGGATGAGAAGAAGCAGCCCTAGAAAACTGCTTAGAATCATAGAATCGCAGAATGGTTTGGGTTGGAAGGGGCCTTGAAGATCATCTTGTTCCAACGCCTGCCATGGGCAGGGATCCTTTCCATTAGACCCGGGTACTCCAAGCCCTGTCCAACCTGGCCTTGGACACTTCCAGGAATGGGGCAGCCACAGCTTCTTTGGGCAACCTGTGCCAGGATCTCACCATTCTCACAGGGAACATTTTTTTTTTCCCTGGTACCCAGTCTAACCATGCCCTGTGTCAGGCAGATGGACACTCAGAATATCCTCTGCATATGGAGGGCTGTTTATGCTGGGTGATTTGGCCCAAGGGGATATATGAACTGGGACCAGTTTTGTTTGTTTTCATTTGTCATTTGTTGCTCTGGAGCAACAGAGTTAATGGTGTCATTCATTTCCCTAGAAGACAGGAAAGTAACTGGATCTCACAACAGTATTCTCTGGACTGTAGATGTAATCATCAGATTATTATTGTGTGTTTACTACATTGCTTTATAGGAATGAGTATCCCATCATTTCTGCTGGTGAAGTAGTAAAAGCATTTAACTTCCCTGGATGCACACTCATTTGAGGTGTTGTGTAATTCTGGGAAGAAGTTTGTGCTTTTAGTATCCCTGGAAAACAGCAGTTGCATAATGGAGAACAGAGCACGGTGTCTGCAGGAATCAGAAATCCACAGCATTGTAAACAGACGGAAAAGAAGGATAGTGCTGTAACATAGGTGTTCAGTCATACGTTATTGTTGTTGGTAGTATTAGTAGTAGTCTGCAATGGAACAGTGAAGTTATGCCTCATCCCTGGAAGTGTCCAAGGCTAGGCTGGACAGGGCTTGGAGCAACCTGGTCTAGTGAAAGGTATCCCTGTCCATGATTTGGATGGAACAAGATGACCTTTAAGGTCCCTTCCAACCTATCCCATCCCATGATTCTGTGATTTTATTTAGTAACAGAACAGATACTTAATGCTATAAATCCATCAGTGAGTGTAAGAATGGTTGTTGAGGATTCCCATTACCCCTGTAGGTGCTGTAGGAGTTGCTTGAAAGCACCGTCAGCTCTCAGCCAGTGAAACAGGTTGTTGTGATACTTCACAATGAGCCTGGCTTCATTCCATGTTATTTTGTTAGAAATTTGAGTACCTAAGCTGAAATTAGAGTATCTGAGCTGAAATTCTGCATTATGTATGTCTGCCTCTCTGGGCTGCTGCAGGGCAAAGTGGGGAGGAGAAGGGAAACTAGAGTGTAATGAACCAAGGGAGAATGGAGAGCAGATACAGACCTGTGGAACAGTATAATTTGAGGAGAACATGCTTAGCTGAAAGGCAGTCTTGAGTGTATATGGCCACTCTGTAGCTCAGCGATGTGGGAAGACATCAGGGGTCTGACCCTGGGGAGTAGCAGCACAGCAGAACTGTGGGCATAGGGCTAGTCCTTGGGCAGGGAGCAGCCTTGGGGAGCCAGAGGCAGGGCAGGGAGCTGAGGGAGGCAGGACCACAGGGAGGGATGGGAGGGTGAGCTGTCTGTCCCTGCACATTCACTGTGGAGCCATGTGCCTGTTCCTCTATAGCAAAGCATTAGGATCTGAGGCATGGCAACCATCCAGTGTTGATACAGGACTGGTAAAGGTTTGCTGTTTCCCAGTCATTTTTCAGGCTGGGAAATGTGTAGTTCCTGGCACAGGTTAAACACGCACCAGAGAGCTGTTTATTGACCCTGCAGCTGCTTGCTGAGGCACACAAAGGTTGGGTTTCTCTTCATGGGTGGTACCTGCCTGTCACAGCAGTTTCACAGCCTAAAGAGTTCTGAGTTACTCCAGGATGGTTTTCTGAGGCTGTTGTATATTGTATACTGTATAGTGCCCAGGAGATGGCACTCCTGCATTTGGACAGGTGTCATGGTTTGATACTGGCTAAGGGCCAGTGCACCTATGAAAATATATTTTTCTTACTTCTTGCTGTGAGATAGGACTAAAAAAGGAGTATAATTACTTAAACTTAAAGCATAGAGAAGAAATTTTATTAACTAACGCTAAAAAGAAAAAAACCCCAGAAACTAGAAGGAAACTTTCAAAATGTCTATCCTCTCCCCACCGACTGTTCACTCCCACTGACTACATGAAAAGACAAAATCTAGGATTTTCAGTCAATTCACTCTTTGAACAATCATTTCCCCAACTCATCAGGAAGAGCAGGAGTCCCTTCTGCTTCTGCTATAGGTTCCCCACAAGAATACCAGTCCTCTTGTGGCCACATAGTTCACAAATGGCTCACCCGCGGGTTTGCCATTGTGAAACATCGCCCTCCATGGGACAATCCTTTCATAATTGCCTATGGGCTGTATTACCTTTTAGGGTGCAATTTAAGAATCTCTTTCCTAGTCTAAAACAAAAACTTTCCTTGTCAGCTCCATCTTCATCCCAAGGGGCAGTTATCTCTCATTCTTGGGGCCAGGGATATTATTACATCAGTGCTTCAGCACTCCCCATCTCTGGCTGTCCCTGGGGCTGGGGATAATAACACTTAGTGCTCCAATACTCCCCATTTCTGGCTGTCCCTGGGGCTGAGGATGTCAACAATCACTGCTCCAGCATTCCCCATCTCTGGTCGTCCCTGGGGCCGA
>VXBU01017425.1:70344-81090 GCA_013400315.1 Bombycilla garrulus | reverse complement strand
AAAAATAAAAAAAAAAACAGAGCCAGTTGGGGTCTGTCGGCTCCTCCTCCCATCCCATCCTGAGGTCAGCAGGGAAAGCATCCAAGAGTTGCAGAAAAGCCAGATTGTTTTAATTTAAGCCCTCGAGAGAGGCAGAGTGAGCGACTTTCTCCCCCCCGAAGCGCTCAGGACGTGATAACGCTCCTCTCCCGATGCCGGGAGAACATTCCTCGCACTTTTCCGATCGGATCCCGAGGGATAAACCCGCTCCCCTCCCGCCCCTCGGATCTCGCAGGGACTCTGTCACACCCCGCGGAGGGGATGAGGGAAACTCCGGGAGAGCAGAGCCGATCCTCCAGGGAACCCACAGCTCCACACCGAGCAGCACATCCCGGCTCTGAGGCAAAATTTGCAGGGAAAAACCTCCAAGGGGTTTTTCCAGTGAGGTTTGTGCCCTGCTGCACCTGTGGGATTCCCCCAGCTCTGCTCCGCCCTCATCCCTCTGCAGAAATCCTACATTTCCATGGAATAAGAGCAAAAATGTTACAATCCCAATGTTTCACCCCGTAACAGGCTCAGGCCCCAAATTCAGCTCCAGCCCTCGGTCAGTTCTGTTCCTACCATTTCCCAGCCCACTCATCCCTCTGCCAAAATCCTAAATTTTCCAGCACAAAGATCACAATCCCAATATTCCACCTCACAACCAGGCTCAGCCTCCCAAATTCAGCTCCAGCCCTCAGTCAGTTCTGTTCCTACCATTTCCCCCCACTCTCATCCCTCTGCCAAAATCCTAAATTTCCACAGAATTTAAATACAAAGATCACAATCCAAATGTTTCACCCCATAACAGGCTCAGGCCCCAAATTCAGCTCCAGCCCTTGGTCAGTTCTGTTCCTACCATTTCCCAGCCCCCTCATCCCTCTGCCAAAATCCTAAATTTTCCAGCACAAAGATCACAATCCCAATATTCCACCTCACAACCAGGCTCAGCCTCCCAAATTCAGCTCCAGCCCTCAGTCAGTTCTGTTCCTACCATTTCCCCCCACTCTCATCCCTCTGCCAAAATCCTAAATTTCCACAGAATTTAAATACAAAGATCACAATCCAAATGTTTCACCCCATAACAGGCTCAGGCCCCAAATTCAGCTCCAGCCCTTGGTCAGTTCTGTCCCCACCATTTCCCATCCCCTCATTCCTCTGCCAAAATCCTAAATTTCCACAGAATATAAGCACAAAGATCACAATCCCAACATTTCACCTCACAACCAGGCTCAGCCTCCCCAAATCAGCTCCAGCCCTTGGTCAGCTCTCCTCTCACCATCTCCCACCACACTCATCCTCTGCCAAAATCCTAAATTTCCATGGAATATAAACACAAAGATCACAATCCAAATGTTTCACCCCATAACAGGCTCAGGCCCCAAATTCAGCTCCAGCCCTCGGTCAGTTCTGTTCCCACCATCTCCCACCGCCCTCATCCTCTGCCAAAATCCTAATTTTCCAGCACAAAGTTTAAAATCCCAATGTTTCACCTCACAACCAGGCTCAGCTCCCAAATCAGCTCCAGCCCTCAGTCAGCTCTCCTCTCACCATCTCCCACCACCCTCATCCTCTGCCAGAATCCTAAATTTCCACAGAATTTAAACACAAAGATCACAATCCCAACATTTCACCTCACAACCAGGCTCAGCCTCCCAAATTCAGCTCCAGCCCTCGGTCAGTTCTGTTCCCACCATCTCCCACTGCCCTCATCCCTCTGCAGAAATCCTACATTTCCATGGAATACCAGCACAAAGATCACAATCCCAATATTTCACCTCACAACCATGCTCAACCTCCCAAGATCAGCTCCAGCCCTCAGTCAGCTCTGCTCCCACCGCCCTCATCCTCTGCCAAAATCCTAAATTTCCACAGAATATAAGCGCAAAGATCACAATCCCAACATTTCACCTCACAACCACGCTCAGCCCCCCCAAATTCAGCTCCAGCCCTCAGCCAGCACCACACCCCTCACCCTCCCGGCCCAAATCATTCCATGATTCTGTTGCATCACCAGCAAACCAGTCCCAGTTCCCAGACATTTGATATCTGCTGGAATTCCGGTGGAGTTTTTGGCCACCTCGGATCAAAGCCGAGCTGGCAAATTCATTTGCCAAGTTGTTTATGGAAATTAGCCCCAATTAGAGGGACAAGGAAGAGGGCTGGCTTTGGCTCCCCGCTGAAGGTGTGCTTGGAATGTGCGGAATAAATCAGGATTTGGAATCTTTCGCTCTTTTCCAGAGGAATATCTACTTTACACCAGCAGAGTGACTTCAGAACTGAGAAATCCAATGGCTGGAAATCAACAATTTCAATATTCCTCTGTACTTTCAGGGCTCAAATGTTGCCAAAACCCCAAAGGGGCGCTGGACACTGTGCAGGGGAGTCTGTGGCAGCACAGCACGATCCCAAAGGCACTGGGGCCGTTTCCTTGCCAGGACGGGGAAAAGCAGCAACCCAAATTGATAAATCCAGAGGAGGGTGTGAAAAAAAGGAAACCCACAGGTACAGGAGGCCAGGATTTAAACCCCACCCTATTAAAAAAATATTAACAAGCCCTGAACTCCTTCTGTGCCCCAGCTGCTGCTCCAGTGCGTTTCCAGCAGGAATTAAAAAGGGAAAAGCTGTGGCCGGGCCCTCAGCCCCCTCAGATCCTCAGCCTTTCCACACTCCCCTTCCCCGAGCTCTGCCTGGGCCTTGGTGGATCAGAATTTGGGCTGGAAATTTAAAAAGTTTTGTCTACAAATGGGTGTTTTCAAAGGGCAAGCAGGGCACGGGGCCCTCAGACCCAGGGAGTCACCGCCCCCGCCCTTCCCTGATGGGAAATTCCTGCTGGATGCTGCAGGGAGAGATGGGCACCCCAGCACCCAAAATCCAGGATTTCAGGGCTGATCATGGACTCACACAGCGGTTTGGGTCGGGAGGGACCACAGAGCTCATCCAGGGACAGATTCCACCGTCCCAGGTGGCTCCAGCCCGGCCTTGGGCACTGCCAGGGATCCACAGCTGCTCTGGGCACCTGTGCCAGGGCCTCCCACCATCCAGGGCACAATTCCTGCCCAATATCCCACCCACTCTCCTCTGGGGTTGTTTAAACCCTTCCCCCGTGTCCTTTCCCCGTGTCCTCGTCCCAATTCCCTGTCCCGGAGCACCCTGACCCCTCCCTCACTCAGACAGCTGAGGGAAAGCGATTCCTGCTGAGCTGAATCGGGAATTTCCACACGGATTGCGAGGAATCGTTTCCTCCCGGGTACCAGCGGCTGCACAAGAGCTGCCAGCCCTCAGTGCCAAGAGAGCAGCACGGAACCCAGCTTTTCCAGAGGCGAGCCCGGCTCCAGCCCCTCGCTGGTGATTTTTGGTGCTCCGGCAGATCCCAGCCACGATTCCCCCTCATAACTCCCAGCGCAGCACCGGCTGGAACACCTCGCCTGGGAGCTCCTTTTTCCCCCGCTCCTCCTGAGCAGAATGACACTTGTGTTCGCTGTGACTCATCTCCTTGACCTTTCCGTTCACTTTTAATGGTGCAAGCTGGAAATAAGGGCACCCGGACAATGCTCGCATTATTCGGCTGGTGAACCACAGCCCTCGGAGCAGATCTCTCCCCTGCAGCACGCAAGAGCACACAGAGTAGGTATCTCGTTCCAGCACGAAAAAAAAAATAAAATAAAATCCCACAAACTCACTGCTTGATTCGTATTTGAGAGCTGAATGAGCTGCAGCAAAAAAAAAAAAAAAATCCCTGTGGAAAACGCTGCAGGAGGATGAGAGATCCTGGGAAACTGGCAGTGTCATCTCCAGGAATTCGGCTGCAGTGAATTCTTACTCCAGTATTGTCTTGGAAACAAAAAAGGGGGTGGAGGGAGGAGAAGCAGAGGAGGAGAGGCCATGAGCTCAGGCAGAGCGTGGCTCCTTCCTGAATTTCCTCACTCCAGCTGACAGACACCAGAAACTCAAAATCTGCTCCCTAAATCTGAGCAGAGCCCTCAGTGACCTCTCCTTCCCCAGTCAGCTCCTCCCTGAGCGCTGCAAATTCCCCTCCTTTGCGAGCTGGAGCAGAAAGAGAAGGGAAAAAAAAAAGGCCTTGAAGCAGTTTGCTGAAAAGCTGGGCCCAGGAAACACTTTTTATTTTATTTATTCTAAAATAATTCCCGTGGCTGCAATGCGCAGCTGGGTGCAGGCAGGGGTGGCACACCCAGCTGACAAGGAGATTTAGGTCAGTTAATATTAATCATTTGTATAAGAAAGAAATTTGATAATCAATGTATGAAATATAGATTTAAGGTAAGATAATTCCAGTGTTCATCAAGCTGAAGGAAAACCAAACATCCGTCCCATCTCTCTTTAGGAAAACAGCTCCAAATTCCCTTTACAAATCAATTTCAAAGGATTCTGAGAGTAGCCAATAGAAAAGCACAGAGGTCTTGGTATAATCTGCAAAAAACCTGTCCCAAATCTAAATACAAAACCCAAAAACCACCTGGATTTGCCGTGTGAGGGGCACTGGTGTGGCCCCACCAAAAAAAACCCAAGGAAAAAAGGCATTTTTAAAGAAAAAAGAAACATTATTAAAGATGAACTCCAGTTCATCACCATCCAGCACATCTCACTTCCATTTACATCCCTAAAAAGTTTTTTTTTTTCCAGCAAACAGAAGGATTTCTGTGGCTGCCCAATGAATCCTCTGCTCCAAATTTCCTTATCAGATCAAATTCTATGGATTCTGAGAGCAGCCAACAGAACAGCACTGTGGTCTTGGTATAATCTGCAAAAAACCTGTCCCAAATCTAAACACAAAACCCAAATAACCGCCTGGATTTGCTGTGTGAGGGCAACAGGAAAAAAAAATCCCAAGGAGAAAAAGCGTTTTGAAAATCGAATTAATTAATCACCAACACATCCCGAGGCCCAGGATGGAAGGAGACTCCTGGAAACACAGATTTTATTGGCACATCAGCAATAAAATCGTGTTCAAGGTTCCACTCAGGGATGCAGGATCAGCCCCCAGGACACGGGAAACGCAGAGATGTGCCTGAGGGCTGGGAGAAAATCCACAGCAGAATTTGGGAATGAGCCCTGATGCAACTTTTCCACTCGCTCAATCCCCAAACTCTCCTTTTTCTCTCAGCCTCCTTACACAAACTTGAAGAAAAACTCTGCTGTAAATACATTATTGCAACTTTCCTCCTTTTAAAAAATGACATATCATCGTGAAAGCTTCCAGATGATGTTAAGAATCCTCTTGGCTTCTGGAAAGGAAAGAAAAAAAAAATAAAATAAAAAAAAAAGAGCCCAGACTTGGAGCAACCGACCTCAAAAATGCCTTTTGTGTAGTTCCTTCATTTATTTATTTTAGTTCCACAGATTTTCCAGACACGTCCACAGAGAAACCACGACATCATTTGGATGCTTCAGTCAGTGCTAGGCTGAATTTCAAGAGCCCTGGGACTTGCCAACAGTAACCAGTGGTTAATTATACCGCCTTGCCAACCCAATTTTTTCCATATAACATTCGATTTCAACAAAATGTTTCCATTCTTTCATGTCTCAATATTTTTTTTTAATTTTTTTTTTGTTGTTGTTGTTCCCCTGGTTTTGCTCATTCTTGCTTTGTTTCGCACAAAGGTTTTATTGTGTTTTTAAGGACTGAAAATTCAGTCCCTATCATATTTAGTAGGAAGAGTGAAATGTTTGGTATGAAACAAGGCCAGGCTGGAAGTGAAGAAACTTCTCCTGAGGAAGAGGGGAGGGAAAAGGAAAAGGAATTCATGTGGGAAACAAAAATGGGAAAGGGGAAAATGGGAAAAGGGGGAAAAGAAAAGGGGAAATGGGAAAAGAAAAGGGGGGAAAAGAAAGAAAAGGGGGGAAAAGGGGGAAAAGGGGGAAAAGGGGAAAAGGGGAAAAGGGAAATGAGGAAAAGGGAAATGAGGAAAAGGGAAATGAGGAAAAGGGAAATGAGGAAAAGGGAAAAGGAGATGCCTTTGATGGCATCAGCCCCCCTCGGGCTGCAGATCCAAGGGGAATTCCCTTTTTTTGGAGCAGCATCTCCCACACCACACCAGTGCTGTTATCCCAACCAGCCTCGCCACAAATCCATGAGAATGGACACATTCCTCCCAAAACAGAGGCTGAAATGCACGAATTTACACGGGAAGATCACCCTGAACCCCAGCAGCTCAGGGGTGCACGTCCCCCTGGCACAGATTTTTCTGTGGGACCAATCCTGCAGATCAAACCTGACCCAATCCCACCAGTCCAAGGCCTCAGCATTCCCAAAAATATCCTGAGCAGCAGCAACATCAGAGTCCTAAATATGTGATGGGAAATCTGTGCTGGATAAAAGCGTGGAACAGAGGGGAAGAAATCTTCCCCCACATGAAAAACGCCTCAGGTGTGGTTTGGGATTTATTTCCCAGAGAATTCTTCGCACTTTAACCAGCGCTTCCCATTCACCGAAATCTGGGTGTTACAAACTGCCAGCCACGTTTTCCACAGATGATATTTTGTACCTTCCTCTGCCAAATGATCCATTTTTTACAGAACACTGTGGACAGAGGGGATGAAATGCCAGATTTACCCCAATATCCTGATTTCCCCTGTCCTCACTTTAAAGTTCATTCCCCTCACAGCAGAGCTCTGAATGGAACTGCTCTTCCCAAAAAGCCTGAAAAAGCCTCAGAGCCCCTTCAAGCCTTGACAACAAAATTTGTGAGGGGGTTTGGATGAGGGGGAATGGCTTGAAACGGGCAGAAATTAGGTTGAGAGTGGATATTGGGAAGAAATTCTTTGCTGTGAGGAGGTGAGGCCTGGCACAGGTGCCCAGAGCTGTTCCTGGATCCCTGGAAGTGCCCAAGGCCGGGCTGGACAGAGCCAGAAAGCCCCTGAATTTCTGTGAAAGCATTCCCAGCTCTTTGCTCCCTGCAGTTTTCCCAAGTTTTCCAGGTTTCCACGGGGACTTCCATGCACCCACCACCACTTGGGGAAGGGCAGCACCCCGATCCAGCAGGCCCAGCGATCAGGACACGCCACAAAAAGCGATTCCTCAGAGAGTTAAAGGCCAATTTCAACTCCCCAGCAGATAAACGCATTGGAGCGAAGAGCAGATTCCTGGAAAGCACTCCCAGATTTTTGCTGAAGTCCAGACAAAACACAAAACATCTCTAAATGGCACTTCACATTGTTCCACGGTGATCCTCCTGCTCCTCTGCCTCATCCCAGAAATCAAATCCAAGCTGAGGAGCGAGAATGAGGATCCTGAGCCCCTGCCCTGGGGACAAGCTGGGGACAGGGGGACTCACAGGAAGAGCAGCCGGGCACTGCCGAGGCTGATGGGGACAGCGACAAAACGAGAAAAATAGAAAATCTTCTCAATCAAAGCTGTGATTTGCCGTCCTTTCGTGGACAGGGTTGAGAGGTTGAGCTCGGTGATTTCGGGAGGCTCTCGGGTCTGTGCTGAGCACTGCCCGCAGCCACGCACAGCGAGGGGACACAAATGAGCTCCCCAGGGAAATCAGGGGTGCACACCTGCACACCTGCACCCCTCAGAGGTGGCACAGTTTGAGTTTGAGTCCCCCCCAGATCTGAGAGACATCAGCACAACTCCTGCAGAGCTGCCCTCAGCTCAGCAGGCACGCAGCAGCTTGAGAAAAATCCGCATTTCAACCCGGAAAATCCAATTCCAAATCTCCAATTCCAAATCCTGAAGGGCAGGGACAGCACCCATTTAAAATAAAGATTCTCAGCCCCTTTCCAGCCCCTCCTGATTTCTCCTAGGGCGCACAATAAGCATTAGGAACAACACCAAGGCAGCTTTTTTATTTAAACCGCTCATTAAAAGCAGGTTTTGGTCAGAGCCAGGTGAGTCCTCAGTGGTGTGAGCACCAAAAATCAGCGACTCCCCAGCAGGTTTTGTCAAAGAGACAAAATGGGATTTGGAATGGGATTTGGAGTGGGGATGTGGAGTGGGGATTTGAAACGGGATTCTTCCTATTCCCAAATCCGGAGGAAGCTCAGGATCAGCTCCTCACCGTTCCCTGAAATCAGGGAATGCTCAGCCCCGATTTTTCCTCCTGTCCCCTGGAAGAACAGGAGCAGACCTCTGCTGTCCCACAGCTGGTGCTTCAAATTTCCAAATTCCCACTGCAACCTGGCAGAGCACCGACAGCACAATCCAGCTTTTACAGGGGAAATTGCAACTGCCATCCATTCCAGACTAATAAATTCAGATTTCTTGTAAAACAATATCAACGCTTTTGATTGGCAAAGTGTTTTAAAAAAAACCTCGCTTTTAACTGGCTGGATAAAGATTTATATTTTTTTTTAGCTCGTTTAGGTGACTGGGGAAGAGCCAAGGGGAGAAGTAACAGCTGGTAACAGGATACTGCAGAATTTCCAGCACTTTTATTTTAGTTTGGATCCTCATTACTCTTTGCCACTAAAGGAAACTGCTGCATCCAAAAAGTTTCACCCAGAAACCCGATTCGGTTTTTATAGGGATTTGTAAAAGCAGGGGCGGATTCCAGCTTTGTCCGTGGGTTCGATTTTGGTGTGACATCATCTGTGCAAAAATGGGAAAATCTGAGCTGGGTGGGCAGCGCTGGGAGGCAGCTTTGACATTTTTATTTCCCTGTTATGTGCTGGAAATCCTGTGTGCCCCACAGATTGCAGAGAAGTTTCACCTCTCTGCGCAGAGAAACCGACTACCCCAAAACTAAAACGGGATGCAATGAAACCAAAGATACGTGGAAAATTTAAAAAAAAATTTAAAAAAGAAAAAAAAAAGCCATCAAGACCATTAGTCAATGCCATCAGCAGCCCCAGTCTGGCTCCTCCCTCTCCCAAATTATTTGATGTCCTATTAGGCGGCTCATTAGGGAAACTCAAAGCCTTTCAGCACCGCAGTCGTTCCTCAGAGCTGCACGCTGGCCCCACAAAAGCTCCCGGCCCTCCTCTGCCCCCCAAAACCGCTTCCCAAAGCACCCGGGACCCTCACGGAGCGGTGTGGGGGTGTCTGAAGGACAAACGCAGCCGCGGAAATGCCCGAGGATGCTGTGGAAGCGTCAGCACGGGCAGAGTGAAAGGAGGAATTTGTTGGTTTTGCTTTGAAACAGAGCGGGCTGGTGATAATTCCATTTTCAGCCGGTATGAAGTGCCCGAGCAGGCGGCCTGACCAGAGCAGCTGGGTCATTTCCAGCTGGAAAACGGCTCCAAAATCCCAATTCCTCCGCAGGACAAACTCCGGGATCTCCCACCGCCCCCAGCTCTGCCTGCAGGGATGTTCAGGACATTTTATTCAATGAGTTTTCCACTCTGCTCAGCCTCCACAAGCAAAGCCTAAAGCGAAGCATTCCTCCAACGCCCACCTCTTCTTCCTTAAGGTCACTCGAAGAGCCCAGAAATGAAAATAATTCGCAATCCCGCTGCTTTGCACAGAGAATCCCACTGGTGTTTGTGCTGCTAACACTCAAACCAACCCCGCAAAACACCCAAAAAAAAATAACCCAACCCAAAATCACCCCGAGGACACAAAATTCGGGCAGGGAAGCTGAATGCAGACATCCCAGCTCTTCAGGGCGCTTTCTCGGCTTCTCAAGTTACCCCGAAAGTTTAACTTTTCAGATTTCAAAACTCTGCTCGGCCAACAAATCCTGCCCCGCGGTCGTTTCTCCTGAAATCCAACACAAACAGAGCTCGGCAGCGCCGATTCCTCCAAGAGTCCTCTACAAACCGAGAAAAGGCTCTGCGAACACCCAGAAAACTTTTCCAGCAGCCCCACAAAACCTCCCTCGGCTCTGGCATTTCCCAGCCCAGCCCGGGAAGGCAGAAATTTGGGGAGCAGAGCACTGGAAACAAACTGCACGACCCCAAAGGGAAGCGGGAGCGTGCGCGATTAGGGGAGGGGAAAAAAAAAAGGAAAAAAAATGACATTCCAGTGGTTTTCTGTGCTGCTGCACATCTGGAAGTTCAGAGCTTCCTCCTGCTGCACTCAGCCCCAGTTTTAGGGAGAAACCCCGCGGGATTGGGGTTGGCAAAGGGGCACCGAGCAGCTCCGAAAGCTTTTGTGTCCCGAGCTTTGATGTGAGGAGGGAGAGCAGATTCCTGCGGGACAAAAAAAAAAAAAAAAAAAAAAACAACTTTTCTGCTCCTCACGGAGGAGGAACTACGCAAGCCCGGAGGTTTCCAGGGCACTAAATATACATTCACATATATATCCACAGCGAGACAGAAAGAACCAGAGCCTCCAGAAACTCATCCCCGACTTTTCCTCCGGAAAAAGCAGCCGGGCAAGAGGCAGCTCTTGCTGCGAGAAAGGCGAATAAAGAATTGTTTTAAGTTTTTCTTTTTTTCCCCTTTTACGGGCCCCCTGACAAATGGCATTCAGAGACTCGGGCAGCTAAAGGAGGTTGGGTGGGTTTTGTTGGGTGGTTTTTCTTCCTTTTTTTTTTTTCTTTTTTTTTGCTGGAATGCACGAGAGGAAGGAAAGCCGAGAGTTTTTCCCCCCACGTCTCCCACTCCCCCCCGCGACCCCGCAGCATCTCCCACGCGGTTCGGGGGGGCTCGGGGACCCCCCTTACCTGCCCGGCCGAGGGACAGGGCACCCAACAGCACCAGCGCAGCGGGCACCGAGCAGCTCCGTATCCAACTGCGCCTTTTCCACCGCGTGTGCGTATCCATGCTCCCCAAAAACGCGGGGCACCGGCTCGGGACAGCTCGAGGGGAGTGTGGGGGTTA
>VXBU01017425.1:42308-54999 GCA_013400315.1 Bombycilla garrulus | reverse complement strand
AAAAAAAAAAGTTACTTCCTCTATTTCTTTAGCCAGAAGATGCCCTTCCTCAAATCCTGGGAGAGTGGAAGGTGTCCCATACTTGTCCTTGCAGAAGGATTCTGAACCTGAGCTCTGCTGCAGGCACGGCAAACTGTGGGGCGATTCCCCCTCTGTCCCTCCAGCCCCTCCAGTCCGATCCCATCAGGGTATTTCCCACTGGAGCTCATCCTTCAGGACACCAGTGATGCCTGAAAACAGAGACCAGGGAATAAAAAAGGATAAAAAGGGATTTACTGAAAGGATTCAGCTTGGGCAGTGCAGGAACCCCTTGGGGCTGCACACAAGTGAACCCACAAATGGACACAAAATGGCCGCCGGTCATGAGGGCTCACACCTTTATATGTATATATTATATACACATAAATATATAAATAATAAATATTTTACACCCACAAATGGTCACAAAATGAGGTCATGAGGCCTCACACTTTGACAGGTTTTGGTCCATCAGCAGATTGGAATTAATTATCTAATTATAGTTCCAGGTGATGAAGCTCCATCCTCCTTGTTCCCTCTCTTCCTTTATTGTTTTTTCCACTCTTGGGGCTAAAATCTGTCTTTGGTCCCAAGCCAAAAAGGAATTTTGTCTCCCTGCTCTGTGCAGAGAGCTCCCCAACCCTGAATATGAAGCCCAGAACCTCACATTAAACCAGCCCAGAATCTGAAAAATATAAAATCTAAAACTGAAGGCCTCACGAGGAGCCAGCCTGGGAGAGGAGAGCAGGGACGGCTCAGGGACTCACAGATCCTCCCCTGCCTGCTCATCCTGGTGCTTTTCCCCGGATGCTGATTCATGGGAGAGCAGCCTTTGGGTCAAGGCTTTAGGTCTGGATTTCGTCTCAGCTCTGCTCCGTGTTCTTCACATGACCTTTGGCAGACTCATTGCTCCGTGCCTGGGCTGTTCTAAAAACCAGCAAACGGCTCTTTTCTACCAGCCCTTATCTCCCCTGGGTAAATCCCCTCCATTTTTGCTCTGGCAGCTCCCTCTGACCGTGCTGGGAGTCCCCAAACGTCCTTTAATAAAGGATGTGAGCAGATGGATCAGCTGCAGGTGAAGATTTGCAGCTCAGCTTGTCCAGCCCAGCAGGATTTTGTGTCCCTGGTGCGGCAGAAAATAACAACATTCCCTAAAATCATCCCCCTCTCTGCAGCCTGTGCCCAGGCCAGGTCCCTGCTGGAAGTGGAGGGTGCAGCCAGAGCTGGGGCTTGTTTGGTGCTTCCTCAGCAAAGACAGGATTTCCATTCCTCGCCTGAGCAAGGAAATGCCATTCCTGCGCTTTCCAATTCGGGAGCAGCTAAATAAGAAATAACTCGAGTGAGGATAATTGCTGGCTGGTAAACAGAGGTGGCAGAGCTATTCCAGCAGACAGTGCCTTTACAAATTGAGCCCTTCATGGTTATTATTTAATCTGAACAATTCAATCTGACCAATTCAGTCTGAACAATTCAATCTGATCAATTCAATCTGATCAATTTAATCTGAACAATTCAATCTGACCAATTTAATCTGAACAATTCAATCTGATCAATTCAATCTGATCAATTTAATCTGAACAATTCAATCTGACCAATTTAATCTGAACAATTCAATCTGATCAATTCAATCTGAACAATTCAATCTGAACAATTCAATCTGACCAATTTAATCTGATCAATTTAATCTGAACAATTCAATCTGATCAATTTAATCTGAGCAATTCAATTTGATCAATTTAATCTGATCAATTCAATCTGAACAATTCAATCTGACCAATTTAATCTGAACAATTCAATTCAATCTGACCAATTTAATCTGATCAATTCAATCTGAACAATTCAATCTGAACAATTCAATTCAATCTGATCAATTCAATCTGATCAATTCAATCTGATCAATTCAATCTGAACAATTCAATCTGATCAATTTAATCTGACCAATTCAATCTGACCAAGCAGCACCAATCCCCCAGTTTGGGGCGCTGGGGAAGGGTTTTCTTTTCAGCCCAGAGAGATGGAAATAGAGAGGCAGCTTGGGCTGGTGGGAGTCCATCAGGAAATGGTGGGGTTGAGAAATTCCTGCCTGAGGATTTGGGATTTCCAAACTGAACATTTCCATGTCAATCAGTCCCAGTGAGGAAAGATTCCTGTTTCCTCTAACAAGTGGGATTGCATTTTAATGTTTCTCCAGAATGCAGCATCCAGAGAGCTCCTCCTGGCATTTTGTGCACCCAAAAATAAATTTTTTTTAGGGGAACTCCCCCGTGTCAGATCCCTGGATGCCAGTCTGTGGCCACAAGTGTCCAGAATGGATTTAATGACTGAGCAGAGGGAGGGAAACCTGAGAAATCCCTACCCCAGAACAAACCCGGGTCAGCGAAGAATCCAAACTGTCCTTTCAGCGGATTTCTTGTTCCTGTGGGATTCCTCTTGGGCGCCAACCAGCCTTGAAACACGATGGAAGCAGAAGGTTCCACCTGGCCACCCTAAAAAAAATCAGTGCCATCTAATTCACTTCTCCAGGAAGGCTTTTGGAGCCCTGGCACATGGAAGGGCTGTAAAAATCCATCTCCTGCTCTATAACCCCTGTCAGTGCAGCAGTTAATGGCCCATCAATATGCCAGGGTTTTATAGGGCAATTCCTTCTGCTGCACTCCCAGGAGCGGGCTGTGGAAGGAGGAAATATAAGAAAGTTTCTTTGTTGTTTTCTGGTTTATTCGAAGCCTTCCCTGAATTGGTGTTTGCTTGTTTTCCCCGAGTTTTTAAAGCCCCCTCGGTCCGGGTGGCATTTTGTACAAAATTCAGCTTGGAGGGAGAATTGTGGCTGCTCTGGGGCTGAGGAGCTGCTGAAGGAATCAGGGACAGATGAAAAAAAACTACAACTCTGCTTCTTCTGAGAGAAAAAAAAAGAGATTTTTTTTTTTTTAATGTGCTCAAGTGCACCAGCACGAGCAGGCGGTGCTAGATTCTGATTTTGATTAATAGTTGGCTGGAGATAATCTACAACTATTGGGGATTAGGGAAACAGTCCTCTGACACGGAAATCTTGGAAGGGAAAATCTGCCCTCGAGCCAAAAAGCTCCAGCACCAGCCTAGGAGCAAAACAAGAAAGCAAAATTGCTGCGGCCAAAGCCTCAGGTGGTGACAGCAACGCTGGGACCTGCGGGGCTGTGTGACATCCACGGCCTTGGGGACGCTGAGGGTGGATGGAAATGGATTTGGAAATGGGGGAAATCAGGTGGTGTCTCCTCGTGCTGTTCTAAGGGAGTTTGAAATGATTTTATTCACGTCAAAGGTGAAAAAAATAAAGCACAGCAGTGTCCCCCACAGCCCTGTGCTGTGCTGCCTGCAGGGGTTCCCAGCTCCACACATCCAACGCGACGGGAAAAGCTGCAGGTGGGTTTGGGCATTCGCGGGTAAATCTCACTGGTTTGGTACCATAACAACAGCTGTCACACTGGAGATGAACTGGGGTCACTGGAAACTGAACTGGGGTCACTGGAAATGGAACTGGGATCATTGGAGATGGAACTGAAATCATTGGAAACAGAACTGGGTCACTGGAAACTGAACTGGGGTCACTGGAAATGGAACTGGGATCATTGGAGATGGAACTGAAATCATTGGAAACAGAACTGGGTCACTGGAAACTGAACTGGGATCACTGGAAATGAAACTGAGATCATTGGAAACTGAACTGGGTCACTGGAAATGGGACTGGGATCATTTGAGCTGAACTGGGATCCCTGGAAGCTGAACTGGGATCCCTGGAAGCTGAACTGGGATCTCTGGAAGCTGAACTGGGATCCCTGGAGCTGAACTGGGATCTCTGGAAGCTGAACTAGGATCACTGGAGCTGAACTGGGATCCCTGGAGCTGAACTGGCACAAGCTGAGCCTCGTGCTGTCCAAACCCCGCAGAGAGCTGGCGCAGTGACCCCAGACCCCGAGGGGAATCGCTGTGGGGCAGATTCCCTCTGAGCAAAGCCTCTCCTCCCGTCTGGATTTCCATCCTCCAGAGCCGTGGGTGTTTGATCCCCGGGGAATCTCTCTCCCAGAGCTGAATCACCCTCCCTGCAAGGACAGCAGGGCCCGATTTCCCTTCTGGTTTCCTGTTCTGCAGGGTGGATCAGGTGCTGGGAACATCATCAGGACTGTGCACACAGCCAGGCATTTCTGATTTCTTCCCTTCGATACCAAAATAACTCCCTGAGGAATATTTCGGAGCTTTGCTCAGGTCTCTGAGAGCAGGGCTGACCTCAGCTGATTGCATTCTCAGACAAAAAATCATCTGAAAAGCACGTGGTTCTTCTCCGGCAAGAATTTGGACAGTAATTTCCTGCCTGGGAGAAAGGTGATGCTGGTGCCTCTGTCAGTAAATCTGTAAAATGCATTTCTGCACGAATGCAGGCTGTGACAGCAGCAAGGGGCTTTCCCAATTTTAGGAATAAAATCACCAGGAACGGGGAGTGAGGCTGGCTTCCACAACTGCACATTTTCTTGAGAAATCCACCGGTTTGTCCATAAATCTCCTCAAAGATGCACGGACACCTAAATGTGTTTGTGTGGTGAAATCTCAGACTGCTCCCAGGGAAATTCCCATTTTTGTCTTCATTTCTGAACGATGTTTGTTATAAAGTTACAAATGATGGTGTCTCTGTTTCATTAGTGTGCGCTTGATAACAAAAAATAACTGTCATTATGATTTCAGACGTTCATGGATTCAAATTTAAGAAGAGATCCCTCATAGATTATTTTTTCTTCAGGCATTAAAGACATCTGCTTTATGAGTGTCTCCTAATAAACCAAGGACTGGATTTAATAGTAGAGGTTTTATAGATTTTTTTTAAATATTAGCCAATTATAGAAACCATACCTGCTGCAGCAGATCTGTGAGGGGGCTGTGCCTACAGCCCAACAAATCCTCAATCAATATTCATTTATTAATTTCATTGAATATAAAAACAAATTAAATTAAATAACTTGGATTTGTGGTCCAACACCCACCTTGCCCAGGACAGGAGATTTTCCAGTGCTTGGCAAAGATCTGTTCTCCCATGTCGGAGGGGAGGATGTGCCTCCACATCCCGGTTTCAGGAATGAAATGTTTTGTTCCGTATCCCATCAGGAATTCAGAGACCTCTCTGGGCCACCTCTCAGAACCTTCCACTGGGATGCCAGCTCAATTCTGGTGCCAAATCAGGCACTGGCTGCTCCTTCTCCTCCCCAGGGGCCTCCCCGTGGATCCTCCACTCCCGAGTGCCATCCTGCGGGAATTCCTGGCCCTGGCTGTCCCAAACTCCGGCCTGACCTGCACAGAAGGGAGGAAACAATAAAATAAATGAAGCAGCAGCACCAGTGCCAGGCAGAGGGGAACAGGAGCTGGATACCTGCTGCAGCAGATCATCCCACTCCTCTCCTGAACATCCCGGCAGCTCCGAGTCCAGCACGTGCTCCTCAATAAATATCCCCCAAATCCAAACTCCACTGCTGCTTTTCCCACCCCCATATCGATCTGAGGGGTTTCCTGGAGGGGATCCCTGGCAGTGAATATCCCAAGGTTTTGGATGGAGCAGGATTGGCCTGTGGGCTGCTCTCAGACCCACAGAGAAGAGCCAGGCACAGGGTTTTGGGGATCACTGCCCACCCCGAGCCCGTGCCCGGAATTCCTGCGGTTTGTGTCGGCACGTGAGCTGCCAGGCAAACAGAGCGGGGAGAAGGGATTCCAATTTTTGGATGCATTAAAGGCACTGCCACTTCCAGGAAAAACACAGCGGGTGAGGTGAGGCTTTTTCCCTTTGTGCGGCAGAGCACGGGGCTTTCGTGTTTTCCCAGCTTTGGCACAAAGCGTCACTTGTGAGCTCTGCTCAGGGGTGCAGAGGATAAAAGGCGGCAGCGGAGCCGAGGCACGCGTGGGTGCAGCCTCCAGGAGACGAGTGAGAGGTGAATTCATGGAAATGAGTTCCCGGAATTTCATGGAAGTTCACGGCAAACCCACGGGGCTGGCAGAGGGAAGGCTGCTGGTGGTGCTGGGAGCACGGCATGGTGCAGAGCTCGGCCAAGCTGGGAATATCCCAAACACGTTTTTACCTGTGGCAGCATCACCAGTGGGGTTCCAGACCCTTCTTCCTTCTTTCCCTTGGGAATTTTAGCAGCTTCTAACAACACCAGGATGCTCAACCCAGTGATTCCAGCTGCCACCTCTCCCCGTCCCAGACTCCAGATTCTCTGCAGAATTAATTTCGCCACTCAAACCCTTTCTGCGCTCCAGCTGTGACGTTTTTGCAGCACCAGTGGCTGTGGGCAGGTGTGGGGAAGGAAAACTCTCCAAACGCAGCAGGCTCCTGCCTGTCCCGCTCCTCCCCAGGCTGTCAGGAGGCATTAACAGCACTCAGCTCCTGCGCTGCCTCGCAGCATCCTCCTCCTTCCAGCTCATTTGCATCTCCCGAGCGGCTCTCCCGCTGCAGCAATTACTTAGCGAGAAAAGAGGACACTAATTAAAAGGCTCGTTAATGGGGTTACTGCAAGAACCGCTTAGGCAGGGATCTCCCTCTGAGGCAGAGGGCACAGAACAAACAGGGAAGCGGCCTGGGAGGAGTGCGGATGTCCCTGAGGAAGGGACCTGGGAGAACTGAGATTGTCCCTCATCAAGGGACCTTGGAGGACTGAGGATGTCCCTGAGGAATCGGCCTGGGAGAACTGAGGATGTCCCTCAGGAAGGGACCAGGGAGGGCTGAGGATGTCCCTCAGGAAGCAGCCTGGGAGGACTGAGGTTGTCCCTGAGGAAGGGACCTGGGAGGAGTGAGGTTGTCCCTCAGGAATCAACCTGGGAGGACTGAGGATGTCCCTCAGGAATCAGCCTGGGAGAACTGAGGTTGTCCCCGACCTTCCAGGAAGGAATTCCGTGGTGGGGTTTGCCTGGTGAGATTTGGGATCTCCCACGAGTGCCAGTGACCCCAGGAACAAAGCTGAGGCTGCTGTGAAATTCAGCCACAGCGCTGGAATTTGAAACACCACCATCGAGTGCTTTAGGCTGGGGTAGATCTCACAGGTTTGAGCTGGGAGTTCTGCTGCGTCAATTCCGCCAGCAATCCAAGCCCAGGGGAGGGACAAAGAACACCCCAAACCCTGGGGATGGGTGAAAACACCACCAAAACACTGAATTCTGCAGAGGGGAAGAAAAGGAAAAAGCAAAGTCCTGCGTGGAGGAGAACCCCGGGGGCTGCAGAGGGCGAGCCGGGCATGGCCTCAGAGCCCGGGGGATGATCCCTCACTGCCGGGATCGCAAAGAGCCGCTGGCAGAGCGAGGGAGCAGCGGGAGGAGGCCGGGAAGCGCTGCCGGGGACACAGCTGGCAAAGCCCCCTGCAGGCTGACACATTTTCCGTCCTGAAGGGCCAGGATGCGCCGGCCAGACAGCGCTGCCGCACGGAGCCGGGCGCTGAGGAGAAAATAGCCCCAAGTTCAGCAGAAGGTCAAATTTCTGGAGCTCTCCCTGGCATGGGCTGTCCAGTGGTGCTTCCAAGGGAGCCAGGAACGTGCGCTGGAGCTTAAGTGGAGGAGACAAGCCCTAATCCTACCGCAACCTGCAAAATCACACGGCTGTGAAAGCACATCCTCACAAATGAGATCTTTGAAGAGGTTTTTAGGCCGCCACGGGCCGACCCTTTCCTGAGAGTCCTCAAGGTTTGGTGGCTGGAAAATGTAAAGACAGGAAAGAAATGAAGCTTGCGTGGGAAAAGAGAAAACGAGGATTTTCTGACCCTTCCCAGGCACGATTTGTCCTGTTAGATTTGGTTGGCGCTGCTGTTTTTAGTTGCGTGGCTTCCAGTCGCTTTCTCCTTCATGAGAAGCACGCGCTCCCTCCTCGGTTCAGGGGAAGTGGTGGGAGAAATCCGTCAGCTCCGTGTGCTCCCGTCCCTGCTGACAGGGGAGATGAGGCTGGATCCTGGGGGAACTGGACAAGGAGATGGAAAGAGAACAAGGAAATTTGGGATGGTGGGGTTGGAGAGGAGAAGGAGAAGCACTGGGCAAGTTCCCCTGAGACAGGAGGATCTTCAGGGACAGCCTGGTGTGGAACAGAGGCCTTTAATTACAGAGCAATCCAGAGCTCGTTTGGTGTTAATTCAGCCCTGGGAGCAGAAAAAGCACGTCAGGAAAATGAAGGTGGCTTTTTGACACGAGCCCTGCAGGGAGGGCACCGCACTGGGGGACAGGAGGGATTTCCTCCAGGATGGCAGCAGCCAGGAGGGTTCTGGATGCCCCTGGAGTATTTTCAGGGGATCTGGGGAGGATTTTGCTGTTTTGTCCTCCTTGAGACACTCCAATCCCCTCTGTAAAGATCGTGGTCTTGTCGCAGCCAGGCTTCCTCTGCACCTCGCACCTGCAGCTCTGGACGTGCCCAAGCTGAGTTTGTGAGGGGGAAATATCCAGAGATTTAAAAAAGGAAGAGCTCACAGGGCTGCCAGCCTCTCCTTAGCAGGAGGGTGAGCTGCCAAACCCAGAGTTTCTGAATCCAGAGTTTCTCCATGGCTTCTAAGACCAGTGGAGTGGGATCACAGGATCCCAGACTGCTTTGGGATGGAAGTGGCTTAAAATTTATCCCATTTCACCCCCTGTTGTGGGCAGGGACACTTTCCACTATCCCTGGTTGCTCCCAGCCCTGCCCAACCTGGCCTTGGACGCTTCCAGCGAAGAATTTCTCCCAATATCCAATTTAAACCAGACCAGACGCGAGACTCCCCATCTGGCCCAACTGATTTAGGCTGAACCTAAAGAAGGAATTCAGTAAGGGCTGGCTCAGATCTTCCCACCTCTGTCCTGGACAGGAATTGTTGAGGAGCAGCTGCCAAGCCCTGAGCTGGTGGCACTGAGGGTGACATTGAGGGCTGGTGACATCCTGTGCCTCAGGGCAGAGCAACTGCAGCCCCAGGACTTTGAGGGGCTCTGGGTCATGCCCAAAACAAACACCGGGAGCTGCACGAAGGAAATCGGCCGTGGAGGGTGGGATGTGGATTTTTCAAGCTTGGATCTGTCAGGGCGCTCGAAGAAAACAACACAAAATCGGTGTTTTGTTGCCTCTGCTTGACTCTTTCACCTCCACTCTTTATTGATTCACCAGGACTTTCTAAAAGCAGTTAAGAGCGATTTTAAATGTTTATGTTTGCAGTGCTTATGTTGATTAAGGAAAGGCTTCTTTTTAATATTGGTCTTTTCTTTCTCCTTCAGCTGGCAAGCGGCTCTCAGAAGCTTGTGCTGATTCTGATCAGATGCCTCAGACTTTCCACGCAGGATGCCAAATTAACATCTCTGCCTGCAGAAATGGCTGGGGATAAACACATGTATATCTAGGAAAAACAAATGCTGAGGAAAGGATACACAGAGCTGCGTGTGCAATAAAAATCCTCTCTCCTTCTCCTGCCAAAGTGTGAGATGGGGAGCAGGACGGGGGGAAACGGGAGGGGAAGGATGCAGATCTTCCCTCAGCGCCCAGATCTGAGTGCCCGCGGTGATGCCAGGGCTTGGGAAAGGAGGAATTTCAGTGTAGCGCAAGGGGAGGAGGGAAAAGCGGGATCAATAAAACGCATCTCCGTGAAGGCCGATCCCACACTGCTGCTTTTCCAAGGTAATAAATAAGGGGAAAGCTCCCTGAGCAGTGGTTAAACCAGAGAGAGCTGGCAGACAGCGTTCTCAACATCTGCTCCTTTTAAAAACATATGTCTGTGGAACACAAGCGCTGCACGGGGCTCTCCGAAGGCCCCTGCTCGGGGAACGGAGCCGGGAGCTGCAGGGCAGGGTGGGATGGAGCCCACCCAGCTGAGCTGCACCCACTCCCTCCCCGAAAAAGGGACGGGAAAGTCTCCAGGAGTTTGCCAGGAGCTGCACCCAGGATAAAAGGTTGAGCAAACAGGGTGAAATGTGTTTGTTCCCTCTCTTGTGGCTTCTCCAGCAGCCTTCAGGGCCTCTCTTGCCTGACACGTGCATTGTCACCCCAAACCCTGGCTCTGGTCTGGGGACACTGTAGGGCTCACTGAAGGTGTCCCTCTGTGGCCCCAGGTTGCCACTGAGTGCCAAGGCAGACCCAGAGGGATTGAGGATGAGAAATCAGGAATTATGGAATGAATTTAGAGCTCTCCTCCTCACCTGTGGTTCTCCCGGCTCACCAGGACATGATAAACCTGGTGCACACTCGGGGAATGTTCCAGATCCCAAGCTTGGCACCTGGAAGGGAATCTGTCATGGGAACCAAGGAGGCCTCGATTCCTGCACTCAGAGCAGCAGCACATCGGGAAGGTGACAAAACTCAGCTGCAGACACGTAAAGGCTCTTCCTGAAGCTGCTTGGCCACCTCGAACATCCTGCTGGAAGCAAAACTGCCTGATTTTAAAAACTGATTTTAGGGAAGGGCTCATCCCACTCTCCCAGAGCTTTCTCCCTCCTCAACCTCCATCCTCAAAGCACGTCTGGCTCTGGTGACACCTCCATTTGTGTCACTCCCCATCCCATATTGTGTCACAAACTCCCTGCTCCTTGCTCAGATGCTCCACAGCCCTGTCCCCGCCGTGTCACCAGGGCTCGAGTCGTGGCTCGGTCACACGCAGATCAGGGGCTCACAGCGTCCATGTCCTGCATCCCCTTCCCTTCTTTCCCTTCCCTCTGGAGCAGCAGGGACAAATTCCAGAGCTGAGGTTGCCGTCTGGGCCCCGTCCATCTGTGCTCGAGCTGCAGCTGATGAAACACGAGGGCTGGACTTGAATTTTCCAATCGCTCAGAAATGTTTCACTGGACTCGCCACTCGGTGCCGTGATTGAATAAAGGGTTTTTTGCTCAGGTTCTGTATGCGTGCACAGGAGCAGGCACTCTCGATTTCTAGAAGCCATTCCCCAATTTCTGCACGTGGAGGGAGGAGAAGAATCATCTTCAACAAGGTTTTATTTGCTGTTTGAAATACCTGTAACAGAACGCGGGTTGTCTGTGTGCCCGGGAAGCCGAGCTGTTGGCAGATGTTTCCAAAAGTCTCGTTATAAATGCAAACAAAACCAGGTTTTTTCACTCAGAAATTTGCCAGGGGATGCAGGAGAAAGCAATAAAACCCTGATAGCTGATTCACAGGGCAGCCTCCCAGGAGACTGAAAAGATTATATATTTACCATCTGGTGCAATGAGATGCCTTCCAAAATCATCCAGGCCTTCCCTTTTTCCTCAGAAATGTCTTCGTGAGCGAGGGACAGAGGCATCCTTGGAGGCTGCCAGAGCAGGGCCAAATCAAGGACAAATTTGGAGGAACAAGTTTGTCCTTTCCCCTCCATATTCTGTTTCTAATTTCCACTAATCATGTACATGTTATTCTTAATTTCTCCTGTGTCGGGACTCAGCCTTGAGGAAAAGGGAAGGCTCCTTTTCCTCAGGGAATGAGGGCTCAGTCTGGGCTGTGTTTTAGGGCCTTTTGCCTTTTTGGGGAGAAATCAGGACAACCCCTTTTGGGTGCAGCAATGTTCTTGGAATCCCAGAATGGTTTGGGTTGGGAGGGACCTTAAAAGATCATCCAGCTCCAACCAGTTCCGTGGGCAGGGACACTTTCCACTGCCCCAGGTCTCTCCAAAACCCTGTCCAGGCAGGCCCTGGACAATTCCAGGGATCCAGGGGCAGCCACAGCTTCTCTGGACACCCTCACAGGGAATGGGGGAAATTCTCTCACAGGGATTTCTCCCCAGCATCCCATCTAACCCAAATCTCTGTCAGTTTACAGCCTTGAAGGGTTCCTTCAGACCACCCGATCCTCAATCACTGCCACTTCCCTTCCTGCAGAGCAGTGATAGCTCAAAAACAAAGGGAACTTTCTCTTTTTTTACGAGGCAAAGCTATTTTTTGAGCTGCTCCTGTGCACTCAGAGCTGTGGGGAGCAGGAAGGTGAGGGTGGCCCCGGCAGCAGCAGCAGCAGCTGGGTGTGCAGGAGCAGATGTTCTGCACAGGAACGTGTCGGGGCCATCCCAGGAGGAACATCTGCTCTGAGCAGGGCTGGGATGATCCTGATTCGTGCAGACAGCACCTCCTGCTCCGCAGGGAAAGCTTCGAGCGGCTCCAGGCCCGAGCAGGTGTGGGCAGAGCTGCCTCCCAGGACGCGGGTGAAGGAATGTTCCTGCCAAGAAGCTTTCCAGGAGCACGTCGTCTCAACAGGGATGGGTTTGGAGAAGACTGCTCACCTCAGAGTGACAGGGAGCTGCGGTTCCCAACAGCAGAGCCACACTGCATCCCCCTCTGCCCAGCGGTCACTTAAATCCTGCTGCCCAGTTGTCCATTTTATCCCATTCCCCAATTGTCCATTTTGTCCCATTCCCCAATTGTCTATTTTATCCCATTCCCCAGGTGTTCATTTTATCCATTCCCAGTTGTCCATTTTATCCCATTCCCCAATTTTCCATTTTATCCCATTCCCCAATTGTCCATTTTATCCCATTCCCCAACAACTGTCTCTTTTATCCCACTGCCTAATCTTCCCCTGTATCCCATTCCCCAATTGTCCATTTTATCCCAGTGCCTAATCTACTATATCCCACTCCATAGCTGTGGGAGTTATATCCCACTCCTCAACTGTTCATTTTATCCCATTTCCCAATTGTCCATTTTATCCCATTCCCTAATCTTCCATTATATCCCATTCCCAGCTGTACATTTT
>VXBU01017425.1:7915-24951 GCA_013400315.1 Bombycilla garrulus | reverse complement strand
GGGAATGGGCACAGGGATGGGGGAATGGGCACAGGGATGGGGAATGGGCACAGGGATGGGGAATGGGCACAGGGATAATGGAATGGGCACAGGGATGAGGGAATGGGCACAGGGATGCAGGAACCAGCACCAGGGATGCAGGAATCAGCACAAGGGACACAAGAATCAAGACCAGGGATGCAGGAATCAAGACCAGGGACACAGGAATCAACACCAGGGACACAAGAATCATGTCCCAGCTGCTGCTAAAGCCATCAGAGGTGTCGGTTCAGTGCAAGGGCAGCTGTTCCACCCTCCTGTCCCAGATGCTCCTCATGCAGAGCTCAAATTTTCCATCCGTCCCTCCAAGCTCTGCTCCCCGTTTCGGGGTCTGACCCTGCTCTGTCCCTGCTCCAACCCGATGTCAAACCTCTGTTTTACAGAATATTGCGAAAAGCTCCAGCCAGATTTCCCCCCTGGGTGATTTTCTGGGTCTGGAAGGATTTTGCTGCCGTGTGTTTTGTCACCAAACCTGGCATCCTGCAGTGATGCCACGGGCAGGAAGCAGATCGTTCCCAGCCCAGGACACGGGGATGATCATCCTGCACTCCCACCCAGCCTGGCACACTCCAGGGATCACAAATAGAGCCTGGAAGGTGAATTTTGTCAGGATTCTCGCAGAGAAAACCAGGTTCCTGAAGAGGGAGGCTTTGGGGCCATCCCTACCACCCAGGGAGAACCTCTGTGGAAAAGGAATCATTTCTTTCTCCTCCATCACTCCTGAAGTGCTGGCACACAGGGTGGTCGGAAGAGATGGGAACACACAGGGTTAAAAGCAGCTCTGGCTCCACTAAAACCGATTGCAAAACCCCTTTTGGCTCCAGTGAAGCAATTTTCCCACCACCCTCACCCGTTCTGCCTTCCCAGAAAGGTGAAGGACGCGCTGGGGAGTTGCAGCCAGGGCCGTGCAAGGAATGCAGATGGTTTATTAGGAATCCTGCAGCAGCCTCCATCCTCCTGCCGCCCTGCCTCACAGCTCTGTTCTTGGGAATCCTCTGGGGAGCTCATTTGAAAAAAAAGCAGGAATGCTCACCAAAATTCCGCCTCCTGTGAGCTGGGAAGTGCAAGGAAAAAGCAGGAGAGAGCTTTGAGAAAGGCAGAGAGCCATCGAGGCAGGGCACAGGGATTGTTTGCTGCAGCAAAGCCAGGATCTTACCTCTGGATTTGCTGCTGGCCCTGCCCCAGCTCTCTCCAGAGAACTCCAGTTGTCCTATTTTTGGTTTAGGCTGCAGGCTCTCCCTGCGAACCTGGGCTCAATTATTTGGGTACAGCAGGCTGGAAGTTGACCTGCAGGTGCAAAGAAAAATGTTAATAAACCAAATTGTGTCTCTCCAGCAGAGAAACAGAAACAAAACCTGAATTTGGCTGCGAAAAATTTTGCAGAGCCGAGGTGTTTGCAGGAGCACTGTGAGTAATGTGAATGATTGAAAAATTAGAGTTGTCTTTGCTGAGACAACTTCGAAATAAATGCATAAATTAATGGGAGTTTGATGAGAAGGTTTTAATCATTTTTACAGACAGCAGCTCCTTTTCCTGACTGGGAAAAAAACTGTGTCAGTTCTGATGTTAAGATGCCACTGAAGGGGAAGCAGGGTGTGAGGGGAAGGCTTTGGGAAGTGAACACGTTTATTCAGGATGAATAAACCCCTTGTGGTAAACATTTCTCTAATCCCCCTCTCTCGTGTTGTAACTGCTCCGATGGTATCAGATCTTTGCTAGAACCAGCGATTTTTCCTACCAATTACCCAGCAGTTCCAGCCCATCTCCCTCTGAAATAACAGGCAGGGCATTCATGTCAGATTCCAATCAGATGATAAGGGAATTTATTGCTGAGATGATCACTGCAGCCATGGTGATGAATGGACTCGCAAGGATTTGAGGCATTATTTCCCTGCACTCCTTTTCATGCCTGTGGCTGCAGACCGGCTCCTCCACGGCCTTTTAGGGGGTGATTTCTGCACGAGGACGGACATTTTCCTCCAGAATTTAGTCCTCCTCGCTCAGAAAACAAGAGAAGGACAATTAAATCCATCACAGGGATTGTGCTTTTGATGGGTTTGTTGTACTTGGCACCCCGTCCTGCGATGAGAAAGGTGCACATTTAAGGGGCTTTAATCATTGCTGAAGAGCCGTGCAGGGTGTTAAAAATGAGCTGCTCTGCTTCTGAAGCTGCTGGAGGAGATGCAGTTTGAAGATGGGCTCCCTGCTGCTGCTCAGCTCCAAGATTTGGGTTGTTCCCTTTCCTAGAAACGAGCGCCGAGGTTTTATCTGAAGCTGTTCAGTAGCGAAGGTGCAGCAAAGGGAAGATTCCCAGCTGCAGCCCAATACATTTGGCTGGTGGTAAAACAGGTTGGCATCTGAAAGGCTGGTCCAGCTGATGGTTCAGGTCAGGCTTTTTAATAATCAGGAGCCACTTTCCTTCACCCAGCCCGATTTAGACCGGTGACAGCAGCAAGGAGAAAAGCAGAGCCAGGGAAATCCCCAAATTGCTGCTTCTGCTGGAGAGGAAAAACAATCTGATGGCTTTTCACAGCCCTGCAGAGCCTGAACGCCCCGAGACAGCCCCAGCAGATCTTCCCAGATGGTTTTTCACTCCAAGCCAAACTCTTCAGTGTCCTTTTCTCATTAAGGATCGTCTGTTGGATCACTCTGAGGGAGCGCTGGGATGATCAGAGCTGCCACTGTCATCTCACACCAGCCACTGCCAGTGATGCTGTCATGCAGAGCTGAGAATGGATATTTATGGGTTATTTATGCAAAAAAAACCCTGATATTCTAAAAATCTGAGGCGGTACCCTGATGGTGTCCTAGCAAGGAAGGGCAGGGGGCACTGCCCAGGGTTTATACCCAGCTGGAAGTTTGAACCCCGGCAGTTTTTCCCATTCCCAGAGGTGCAGGCAGGGTTACCATGCCTTTATGTCATTAGAACCTGGGTGGATTTTTGGGTTTGGGCAGAGAAAGACAATTTCCCAATGGAAGTGCTGCCCCTTTTCTGTGTTTCGTTCAGCTGCCTGAAACTCAGGATACTGAAATTTAGGGATGAGCAGTCTCCTCCAGCTGGGTCTCAGCTCCAATATCGCACTGAGAGAGAAGTCCAAGGTGTTCAGAAGCAAAATCCTTTGCTAAATTTACAGAGATGCAGGTTTGACTGTATCTAAAACTGACCAGGGAGCAAATGTTTGATCTGGGTTCAGCCTTTCCCCCAGTTTACTGGGAGACAGTCACATTTGGGGCTCTGCAGTCTGGATCCAATCCACAGCACAGCATTAATAGATGTTGGAAAGGGCTCCTACAAGCTATTACCGAGGCAGAGTAAAAGAAATCAGATGTTTATGTACAATTATGCTTTTGTGCAGAGCCGTGGCCAGGAGAGAGCAGAGACAGTAAAAAGGAAAAGTGCCTTTTTCCATTTGGAGATGGACGGATAAGGACAAGGAGAGAAGGCACCAGGGGCTCAGGTTTCCCTCACATCCCTCTGGCAGAGCAGTGCAGGGAACAAACAAATCCCAAATCTGCTGACAAAAGGGGTTTTTGCTGCGGTGCCTCTGCTGAGTTTCAAGTCAGGAGTGGAAGTGCCAGCCCAGCGCTCACCCTGCCCACGGTGACATCCCAACCCACCCATGGCACGGGCAGCAGCCCCTGCTCTGCTCCCTGCTGGCTGCAGCACCAATAAATCAACTTTCAGACACTTTGCTCTACTTCTGCATCACCCCTCTGGCTCTGGAACCCACCCTGCAGCCTTCAGACCTCCAGCAAAGCAGGGAGGGTTCATCTCCACCGCGACCCTGCGGCTGGCAACGTTTTCTGTGGCCAAATTTCCCTGTGCACACCTGGAGCAGCTCCACCCAAACGCCCTGGCAGAGTTTCCCCAGGCAGTTGTGGTGCTGAGCCACATCCCATCAGGGTGCTGGCTGTGCCCGGTGTCCCTCATGGCACCCAAATTTAGGGACAGAGCCACCCGTGACCCTTGGGAGCAGGACTGGGGTGTCACTGGGGAGAAAGGGACAAGTCACTGGTGAAAAGGGATAAGTCACTGGTGAAAATGGAGAAGTCACTGGTGAAAAGGCACAATCACTGGTGAAAAGGGATAAGTCACTGGTGAAAATGGAGAAGTCACTGGTGAAAAGGGATAAGTCACTGGTGAAAAGGGACAAGTCACTGGTGAAAAGGGAGAAGTCACCAGCAGAAAGGGACATTTCATGGCCTGCAGTTGCCCTCCCTACAGCCCCAGCTGTAAAAAAACCCTGCCAGCATCCCCAGGAAAGTTCCCATCGCCAGCGCCCCGGCCGTCCACGCAATCCGTGGGAGGATAAAGGCAGGAGAGGGAGAAAGGGGGAGAGATAAACAATTTCCTACACAGTTGTGGCTCAAGCCAGTCTTACAAGAAACACATGGTCCCTGACACAATATTTAGCTCTCCTGTAACATGGTCCATTTGGAGGCTGGTGGCTGTGTGGAGAGCTGTAGTAAAACATTCCTCACTGGTAACACACACACAGACACAGAAAAACTCAACCTCCGGAGGAAGGGTTGGGGTTAACTCCATAAAGGCTGGAGAAAGGGATGGCAGGGAGGTTCCTCTGGAGCTCCAGCGTCTCCTCAGGATGGGGAAAACCCAACTCCGCTGGTTTGAAAAGTCCTGATGGGTGGTGACCCCTTGGCTTTGCCCCATTACACCCAGAGGAGAGGAGGCTTTGGGGCTGGAGTTTTTCCTTCACTGTTCTCTGCTCAGAGAACAGTCCCGGGGAGGATCGCTGTGTTACGCCAAAAAAAAAATTTAAAAAAAGAGCCCATTTTTATTATTATTTTTATTCAACTTTTGTGCTCATTAGCTCAGGAACTTACAGTTGGAGTTGTCACTGGGCTCCTCCTGCCAACATCTTGCAGGGCTTCACGGGAGTTACATCATCTGGCCTCGCAGGAGCAGCTAAGTGGAAACACATTTGGGTTCGCTCATGTTGCTCCGGCTCCTTTTCCCCTCTCTCCCTGGATTCCCGGGGTGGAGCAGGAGGTCAGGCAGCTCCCAGCGCCCACAGAGCACAGGAACCCTTTGGGACATCACATCCTACGGGCATTGCACTCCCCAAAACCATCCCAAATCCTCCTGCAGTCCTGCTCCCGTCCTGGGTGCTTAGGTTTTCCCTCAGATTTCTCCTGGAGCTGTGTCCCTCCCAGCTTGCTCCAAGCCAGCGTGTCCCCACAGCCAGCACTCTCTGCCTTTCCCACTCCTTCTCCTTCTGCTCCGCACAGCGAAGTTCGCTTTGCCCAGACGTTTTTATTGAGGGATTGAAAACACTCCCAACACCAGCCCAATCCTGGCAGAACCAAGGGCAAATCAGCCCCCACAGCAGGAATTTTGCTGGTGATGTAGCCTGATTTTTTTCCTGACCGTGACAGCTGTGCAGTGACAATTTTACCCACAATGGCTTCATTTGCTCCTCAGCTCCTCCATTAACAAAATTCCAAGGGTGGCCCACCAGAACTCTGGATCTGGCGTGGTGCTGGTGCTTTCCTAACCTCAAAGCCGAGGAGGAAGGGGGTGATAAAGCAAAATGAGGGTCCCAGTTGCAGGCTGGAGTGGATTTTTAATGAGCTGCAGCTCTGCCGTGCCCAGCCCGCCCAGGGAAGGGGACTCGAGGACGTGCCGGGAGCCGGAGCGGGTTTGGAGCTTCCCCACCAGTTTTGCGTGTCAGTGCGATCCCAGCTGCTCCTCTCCCTCGTGCCCCAATGAGCTGCCGAGGAATAGCTCATTATTTATAAAAACAAAGCCAAGAAACTGTCCCAGCAGAGGCCACCCCTGGCGAGCTCCCTGCCACCCAGGCCATCATCTGGACACGGGGAAAGGAGCTGCTGTGGAGCGGCCCTCCCCAGCACACCCAGCTCCTCTCTGCATCTGCTTCACGCCACCCACAGCAGCCTTTCCTCCGGCCTGGAGACTCGCTGATGGCTTTGAATTAAATTTATGGTTCATTTTTCCCTCTGCCCGCTGATGTTTGGTCGTGAGGAAGCAATCCCCGCTCCGGTGGGGGTTTGTCCCGCAGGGTGCGGTGCAGGGCCGGCTGCCCTGACTCACGGCCCTGGGAGCCCCG
Organism: Bombycilla garrulus; assembly: GCA_013400315.1. Classification (NCBI taxonomy): domain Eukaryota; kingdom Metazoa; phylum Chordata; class Aves; order Passeriformes; family Bombycillidae; genus Bombycilla; species Bombycilla garrulus. The sequence continues at coordinate 18,823 of VXBU01017425.1, read as the reverse complement.
GGGAGCTGCAGAGTCTGGGGAGAAGGGCAGATCCTTGCAAGGAGCAGCAGAGTTCCGTGAACAGCCCCATCCTGAAACACCTCAACCCCGTCCCTCCCCTCTGCCAGCCTGGGGACAAGCGCAGAGACGGGAAACATCTTCCTCATCGTTGTCATTAATGGCAGCGCCTGCCAAGGCTGCGGCGACACCCGGGAGCCCCCTGAGCATCCTCGGGTGCGGCTCCGCTGCTCCGGGAGCTGGAAAAAAGGCAGGCGTGAGCACCATCTAGTGATGCCGGCGGCGGGCCCGGGGCTGTGCCCTCCGTGGGGACCCCACCGGCCCCAAAAGCCCCGCAGGAACCGGGCTGTGCGGGCCGGGCACCGCTCTGCTCGGGCTGGTGCCTCTGGGTACCGCAGCTGGGCAGCATTCCACCCCCGGGGAGGGAGGAGAGGAAGGCCAGCAGCAGAGGAATTTGGGAATCCTATCCCTGGGTACATCTGTCGCTATAGGACACGAAAGAACGCAGACACACACCGCAGCTCAGGTGATCAGAAGAGAGGAGAAGAGCGTTTATTTTTTCTGACTCCAGTATTTATGGTTTTCCAAAAGTGACAGTGGGTTGGACGGTGGCAGTGCCACCTCTCCAGAGACACTGCACAGACAAACAGCCCATCAATTTTTCTCCTCCTCTATGAAGGAATGCAAAACACTGAGGTGTTTACAGAAAGTGTGTGAGAAAGCTCTTCACAAATATGTAAATATCAGAAGGCTTAGAAAGTCTAACAAAAATCAGGGTGACACATATCCTGGGTGGTTCAAGCCCTGCAGATCAGCTCAAGCACCGCAGGTTTTCATCCATCCCTTCCCACTCCACATCAGCCTCTTGCCGGGAGCTCATCCCAGCACCTTTCTGGCTGCAGAGGATGGGGAACTCTGCAGGGCGCTGGAAATCCCTGCCCTGGGAGTGCAGAGGAGGCAAATTGTGGTTTTCACCTCCCACACCAGGGGTTCCCTGACCAAGAATCCCCCTGTGAAAATCTGTGCCAGGGTCAGGAACCAGCAATGAGACAAATGGGATTCGCTGGCCTTGCTCTGTAGGTGTTTATTATTTCTTTATCACAATTCAGAGCCTTAGGTGACACCAGGCCCTGCACCCTTCAGTAAATGTGCCAGAAAGACACAAAATGGACGATTCCAAGGGTTTTTATACAGATATTTATCCAATTGAGTTTTACAATGTACCTAACACGTATTTATGTTTTTATTTTTCTACCAATTCCTAATTATTCTTCAGTCACGTAACATCTGCACTGTGACTTTGTCTGACCAATGACTGAGCCACCAACACTGCAGAAAATGGAGGAGATGAAGAAGAAGAAAGAAACTGAGTCAGCACTCAAAAGTCCTCCATCTTGTTCCAACTACTACCATGCTAAAAACCACAAAATCTACTTTTTCACCCTGTGATAAACTACAATATCATCTACTATATACACTTACAAAAACTCAACTCCTCACAAACTCCTGGAAGCTTTTTCCATGGCCAAAGACTAAAAGCTGTGCTCTCCTGAGAAATAAAACCACTCAGGACAGGCACAGGAGATTTTCCTGTGTCCTGGATTCCCACATCAGATGGCAGCAGGATCCTGTCTGGGCTCCGGGGACACGATGGCACTTCCTAGGAAGGGTCTTGGTGGCACAGGGACTTTCCTTAATGATCCATTTCCCACCGGCATTTAAATGTACAGAAACCTCAGCTGGTTTTTTAACAGCATTCATTTGAATCTTGTGAAAGTGTGAGCTAAGAGAGTGGCAGAGCTCAGAAATTGGAAAAGCCAAGAGCAAGTCGTGCTGCAGATACTGAATTTTAGGGATGAGCAAGAAAAGCACAATTCCACTCCGAGAAAATTTGCGGGGAAAATACGGCCTGTTACATATTGATTTAGAGTATTTCCAAGCCAGGGGTTTGCCTAAAAAAATCAACCCTGCCTGGGACAGGGATTTCTGATCCTGGGGCTTCTCCAGGCCCAGTTTTGTGGAACCACATTTTGAGCAATGCAGAGACACCAAAACCTTGCTTTCCTCCTTCATGAGGAGAGGGGTTGTTGGTTTATTTTGTTTTAAATCAGGGCTTTAAAGATAAACCTCCTGCTTTCTGCTACCAGCCTGGAATCAGAAATGCTGCATTTCACTGACAAAGCCTCGTTTGACAGGCTCTGAACTCCTAACACAAAATATTCACCACATTCCTGTTTTTTTCCCCAATTCCAGCTGAGGACGTGCCACACACCTTGTCCCACACACCTAAAGCACACCAGGCGACAGGCAGGCAATTTGTGGATCGTGGCTGTAGCACGGATCACTGGAGTTAAAATAACAGGAAGCATTTGGGAAGGGATTTTCAGTCTCACTCTTCGGGGTTTGGGCGGATCTGTTGTTCCCAAAGACAGAGATGAGACTCAGTAGGGGTAGGAACATCCAGCAGCAGAATCTGGCTGCTGCCAGAGACCCAGATGGGTTTAAGGTCTCATTTAACCTGGATTTCCTGGGCAAGGTTTGGCTGTGCCACTCAGCCCTGAACACCAGCCCATTTTTAGGGTGCATCTGATGCCCTCAGCTTCTCCCTCTGTGAGAGGCGAGGGCTTTGAAAGGACAACTGCCAAATCCAGGGATTTCCAACTGCCACATCCAGGAATTTCCACTTCCCGGGTGGTCTGGGGACAGTTCAAGCCCGTGCAGGGGAATGGAATGTGCCAGGGAGGCTCCCTCAGAGCAGGGCTGTGCCCACACCCCAAATCCCGAGCTGTGCTCCCTGTCAGCCCAGCTCCATCTCTCCCTTTTTTTAAGGAATACACAGCCTGTTCCCGGGCTGGGCTGAGGACCAGTTTTCCCTGTATCCAGAGGCCCTCTGGCCCTTTCCTAGGTGAGCTCAGCAAGCACAAATGTCCTCCCTAAACAACAGCAGAGAGGAGACAGCTGGATCCGAGCGCGCCCGTCCTGGTGCACGCTCCCTTTCCAGTGAGTCATAAAAGTTCCTTGGCTGCTGCCTGTGTGTGTCTGACTGGGATCAGGTTAGGGGCAAAGTGGAGAGCTGAGGATGGAAAATATGTGTTGAATTTACTCCTCTGTCCCACTGCTGATCCCAGGCTTGGGAATGCTCCTGTTGGAGGCCTCTGCCACACGCCAGCTTTGCTACAAGCTCTCTGGGGCTTGTTCTCCCTGCATTTCCCTGTCCTTCCATCCTCTCCTACGCGTTTCTCTGCATTCCCACCTGGAATGAAAGGCAGGAGCGTGCTGAGGGGGCAAAGAGCAGCCAGAGTGACAGTGGGGACAGCAGGCAGCAGCCTCCAGGCCCTCAGCACAACTCACATTATCCAGGCCATAAAAAAAGCCTGAGGTGAGGACTGAGGCTTTTCAATTTTTTTTTTTTTTTTTTGTCTGAGCAGCAGCAACAGGCAAAAATTCCCATTCCCTGCCTGCAGCACCTTCCCGTCTCCCTCCCCAGGAGCCCTGGCTGGTGCAAAGTGTGGTGACACCTCCAAGCCCTGCCTCAGCCTGGCTGGTGATGCTCCCGCTGTGTCCTGACACTCCCCTGCTCCGTGGTTATGGAAACAGGAGCTGGTTGTGCACATCCCAGTGGGAAACACACAGGGGGGAAATAATCCTAATCCTCACCAGGCTTTGTTTTACCTCAGGAAAAGTGGCAGGGCCTGGAGCAAGCACAGTGTGGAGGCACAGCTTGGAGGCACAGCCCAGGAGCCTCAGCGCTCGCCCCAAACACCCACAGAGAAGGGAGGAAGGATCAGCACAAAGCTCTTGGAAAGAGATTCCCAGGAAATGGAGTTACTGAAATCCTGGAGGAAATGGAGCTCTTGGCACGGAGCTTTTCGTAGATCTGTGTTTGGTCGGGAGGAAGAAAAGCCCCTCTAAGGAGCCTCTGCTCTCAAGGCAGAAAGCAGCACCCTGGTTTGAGCAGGGCCTGGAATAAGGAGGGAAATTCTCCCAAAAACGTGAGGAGAAGTTGGCAAATCCCCTCAGCAGCCCTTCCCTTGTCACGGCATGCGAGCCCTCAGTCCCACCAGCAGCTGTCAGGCACTGCTGTCTGTGTTTGCCTCCCACTCCCAAACTCAAGCCAGGATAAAAGAAAGCTTGGGAAGGCCTCCCGCAGCACCCAGAGCCACCAGGCAGATCCTCTCCAGGCCTGCAGCCAGAAAAGCTGCTGGTTCTTCTTTTCTCAGCCATTTCTCTGCCTGAAGTGGACATGAGAAAGGAAAAAGTGAGAAATGAGCAGAGAGCGCCGGGCCTGCAGATGTGTGAGGCCTGCCTGCCAAAATCGCTGCTCGCTCCTTCCCCTGCATCCCAGCTTGAGGAAAACTTCCAGGGGCTCCTCGGGGTGTGAGGTCACATTTTCTGCTTTTTCTGCTGCAAATGGGGAAGTGGCCAAGGTTGGACAGGGCTTGGAGCAACCTGGGCTAAAGGAAGATGGCCCTGCCCATGGAATGGGATGAGCTTTGAGGGCCCAACCAACCCAAACCTGTCTGGGATTCTGTGCCGTGTCTAAATAAATCCCATTTCTTGTGGCCAAGAGCACGGAAGGAGCAGGAGAGGCTGATCCCAGCAGGGAGGATCCCTGTGGGTGCTCACCCTGGGGCATGTTTGCAGAGCTGATCCCACGTCTGCAGTCTCTTGTGTGTTATTTTTTAAGCATCCTCCTCCTGGGGTGTGAAGGAGGAACTCTGCCCTCTTTCAGCTCACACTTTTCCCTCAGAAAATAAGTCTGGCTCCCCACCAAAAAGCTGAAATTAAAAAAAAACCAAAAAACTCATCTTGTAAACTTAAAATTTTTACTGATTTTTGGCGTTCAGAGGAAAACTTCAAATCTAAAATATCTCTGCAGAAATCCTGAAGTTGTTATTTTGACAGGAAAGTTGGCGCTGCTAAAAATTCTCGTGGAAAAAGAAATTAAATATTGAAGAGGCATCCCAGCAGTGATGCTGATCCTGGAGCACCACAAGAGGCTCTCAGGGCTTGATCAGCTCCGGATTTATTTGGAATGAGAGATTTTCCTCCTTTTGAAACAAAAGCAGGGAGGAGCTGTGGTTCTCTAATTTTAGGACACTTTCTCTGACAGATGAGAATTCCCCCCAGGCAGTGGGAGGTCACTGTTGAGTAATGGGGACCACTGGGTTGATTTCAGATTTTCTCAGCAATTTTATGAGCTTTAAATTCCTAAAATTACCTTTTCTACCCCAAAATTACCTTTTCTACCCCAGAACAACCCAAAGACGAGCCAGCCCTGCCAGCCACACTGTCAGGAGCCACAAGAGGGCATGAGATTTGTATTTTTTCCCTATCCAAAGAAATCCAAGATATTTCCTTGATCCTACTCCATTGCCTAGGTAGGACTGTGGGAATATTTAGTGAATCCTGAAGCTTTAATAAGGCAGTTTGGCTTCCTTTTCATTCCTGCAATTTGGCTTTTTGTTGCCTCTGTGGAATAAGAGGAAAGGCAGGGAATGGGAAAAGCAGAACATTTTGAAAATAACAAAAAACACAAACAAACACAAGCCCCATTTCCAGTGGCTGCAGGAATTAAATGGACATGAAAGAAATGGAATAGATGTTAAAAAAAGAGAATTTTAAATGATAAAGGAAGCAGGTTCAGGAGGTTTGCTGAGATCCAGGGATTTCTCCTGAGCCTGGATTTCATGGAGATATTTCCCACCCTGACAGCAGCCGTGCTCAGGCCTGCCTGGTGTCACTCCAAAGTGTCCCCCTGTCCTTAGCTGAGGTCATTCCTGCAGTGAAATGACATTTATAGGACAGGATCACGTCCTGGGAGGACCCTGCAAGTGCAGAGGGACATTTATCAACCCCAAACTGCCATTAGGTCTCAACCCCTTAATTAAAAAGTCATTCAAAGCAGCTGAAAACCATCAGGCTGCAGCTGCAAAGAAATCAGCAGAGGTCCTTGGTCTTGAAAGTTGAAGTTTTTCAGCCCTGAAACAGGTGAAGAAATCAATGTAGACCAAGGTGTGTAAACATGAACCTGCCAGGCCGTGGTTAAAAGAGGAAGGTGCTGTTAAAAATGTCACAGCTGCTCTGTGCATCCACAAAGGAGGGAGAACATTTGGTCTGCAAGGATCTAAAAAATAAATAAATAAATAAATTCAGAACTTGAAGCAATCTAAGGAAGATTTATTCCCTTTCTGTTCTTTCTGGGCTGCCTGACACATTTGGTAGTCCAGGGAGATGCGTGGGCCAGAGAGAAACTTCCCAGGCCAGGAGGGAAATGCAGATGGAGCCAGCCCCGACTTTGCTTTCCCAGCTAAAACTGTCCTGGGGAAATGTGGCACCAAACCCAAGGCAGAACTGGCCCGGATTTGGCTCTGGTGCCCTCCCAGTGCCTGTGGCAAGACACAGCCCTGACCCAGGGTGAGCCAAATCCCTCCTGCACTGGGGAAACTCGGGAGCTGAGCCTTGTTCCACTGAGAAAATCTCTTCACCCTCAGCTCCAGGAAGGCAGAACATCAGCCCTGTGACAGAAGGAGCTCAGCCCCAGGGATGCCTCAAGTTTTAGTTTTTATATTTTTCAGATTCTNNTGGGTGTAAAATATTTATTTATATATTTATATGTATATAATACATACATATAAAAGTGTGAGCCCTCATGACCGGCGGCCATTTTGTGTCCATTTGTGGGTCTGACTTGTGTGCAGCCCCAAGGGGTTCCTGCACTGCCCAAGCTGAATCCTTTCAATAAATTCCTTTTTATTCTTTTATTCCACCTATGGAGCTTCATAACCTGAAGCTGTAATTGGACAAATAACTCCAATATGTAATGGACCAAAATCTACAAAACTGTGAGCCCTCATGACCGGCAGCTATATTGTGCCCATTTGTGGGTTTGACTTGGGTGCAGCCCCATGGGGTTTCTGCACTGCCCAGGCTGAATCCTTTCAATAAATCCCTTTTATCCTTTTATTCTACCTGCTCTCTGTTCCCCAGTCAGCCTAGGTGGAACATCAGCCCTGTGACAGGAGGAGCTCAGCTCCAGGAAGGTGGAACACAGCACGGTGAGAGGAGGAGCTCAGCCCCCAGCGATGTGCTCGTGCCCGAGTGTCTGCAGGTGTCTGGGAGAGGAGCTGCTCCAAACCCTCTCCAGCACCATCCCTGGAGTTCTGGGGGAGGGCTGGAGCTCTGTGTCTCTTCCTTGGGGGATTTGATGTTCTTCCAGGTTCTGCAGCTCAAGGGGAAGCAACAACAACAACAACAACGCTCATTAATCAAATGAGCCTCAGGTTCCTGCTGCCAGCGCGTGGCTGCCACACATCCACTTCCCCAGCTGACATCTGCCATTCCGGGGGGAAAACAGGTGGATTCCAGCCCAGGAATACCTCCCACAGCAAAAATAACACACCCACCCCAGCCAGGCCTGCACGGAGCTGAGGGAGCTCACCCAGGATGGAAAATAAACCCCAGCAAATCCCAGCGGGGACGGGACATCCCTGCCCAGCCTCTTCCCCTGATCCTTTCCTTCCCCAGAGTCACCCTCATCCCTTAAAACACAACAAGCACTGGCACCCCTGGTGTCTTCTGTGTTCCTCTCCTCTCTAAAATGATTTATTTTGCAGGCCAGATAATAAGGCCGTTAATTCTTTGGCTCCTGCTGTGAAGAGTTTAATGGAACATGTCAAGAAAACAGCGTTTCTTTCGTGGGAGTAATTATTGGCTGACTTCAAGTCTTTACCTACAGCAATAGCTGCGAGAATAGTCCCATTAGAGGCAGGTGGAGACATTAAATCCTTGGAAATTGCGAGTGTTTTTTAAGCTGAAAGACGGCAGAAATGACCAGAGCTGGGACAGTCACCTTAGTGCAGGTGAAATATTTTCCTGAGGGCAGAGTAGCTGCCCCAGCTGCGGCAGAGGATCCATCCTGTGCTGAAGGAGGGGATCAAGGCTATCCCTTTATCCCAGTTTTTCAGGGAGCAGCTTGCTTGTGGCATGCACAAGGAATTTTTTTAGGAAAAAAAAAATGGAGAAAATAAATGAGGGGGAGAACGGGGAAAGACAAGGAGGATGGAGGAGGTGTGAGAGCCACGGGCAGACGCAGCCCTGACCTGGAGGCTGCCTCACACAAATGGTTTCCCTCTGCAGGACGGAGCTGGAAAATGCTCCCCAGTCGCGCTGAGTGGATGCAGGTTTGCTGTCGGGGCAGCGGTCCCGCGGGTTTATTGTGGTGGGGCTGCTGCCATTGCTAGGAGACGCCGTGTTGCTGTTGGCACCGGGGGAGGGATGCTGGCTCTGTGGGAGCCCACATGTGCAGGGGAGGTGACTCATGAGATCTGGATCCTGACTCTCAGGCTGCCTCGAAAATGCTGGAGCAGAACATTCCCTTCTGCTGACACACGGCCACGGCAGCTCCTGACAGACAGACAGACAGACAGCCCAGAGCCCCACGGGGACCTGAGCACCTGCAGGGCTCCCAGACCCGGGGGGAAGAGCCCTGGAGGGACTGTCCCATCCCTGAAGTGTTCACAGCCACGCTGCGTGGGGTTTTGAGCAGCTTGGTCTGGCGGAAAAGTGTCCCTGCCCCTCAGAACAAGATCTTTAAGGTCCCTTCCAGCCTAAATCCCCCCCAGCTGCAAGATCTCATCACAGCCGCCTTTCCAGTGCACAAAAATCCTTTGCAACCCCCGCGGATTTCCCTTTTCCCTGGGGATCTTGCACTAAATATTGCCTGGATCGGCTGCTCCGTGTGCCCAGGCTGAACACAGGCTTTGCCATCGCTGTTGGTTATTTGGACAATGTCCCGTTTTTGGTCACCTCCCCCAGCTCTCGGCACCCGAAATTGTGAGGTGCAAGCCCTTGCATGGGTGGAAAAGCCACTCCTGAGGAGCCACGTCCCCAATGTCCCCAAGGACAGGAGGCAGGGCCAGCCCAGGGCTGGGCTGCAGCTCTGGAAGCGTGGGGGAGTTCAGGAGTTCAGCCACGGCTGCATGGCTGTGAAACATCTCCGAGCTGCAGAATCCGCCTGGAAAAGCCACGTCCCAACCCCTGGCCGCTCTTGAAAGCCAAAATCCCAGGAGCAGATAAAAAACCTCGGATCCAACCCCCGTCCAGGAGGGTTTGCGCTGAACTCGGCTCCGAGATGAGACCCAGCACCCCACACAGCTCCCGTCTCCTCTGTTTCGGGGATATTTTGCTCCAAAAATCAAAGAGCTGCAGGGATATTTGTTAGCACACACTGACCTGGAGCCCAGGCCTCTGCATCTCGCTTCCCTGCTTCGCTCCCCAGATTTCCACAACTCCTGGCAGCCTTTGGAGACACAGAGCAGCTACAAATTATTACAAACCACACAAATAATGTGTGTATTATAATGTATAAAATAATACAAATACAGTAGGTGCACAAAACGCTGGTCACCGCCTGTGCCGTCCCTTACCTCTTGTCCCTGTCCTTAAAAAGCCCTGGAATGTCTCTAACCAGCCCCTCGTGTGCCTGCTGGATCCCTGGAGAGTAAGAAATCTGGCATTCCAGCTTGCACAGATGTCATAAAAGCAGGAAGGAAACACTGTTCCTCAAAAGTCGCCCTTTGTGGGACAGAAACCCCGGGTTGTTTGTGGGGCGCTCTGACACGGCTCATGGGGGGGCTGGATGATGCCTGGCTGCATTTTGGGATGCACTTCCCTCTGCTCTGGGGGTGTGGGACCTGCTCTGGTCCCTGGGGCTCTTTCCGGGTCTCTCAGAAGTGACAAAGAGCACAGGAGTTCCCAACACCCTCCCCTAATCCCCTAAATCTGCCGTGCTCAGGCCATCCCTGAATTTCTGCAAACCCAGCGCCTGCCCCTCGCCCGCAGAGCTGCCAAAACTCCTCCCAAACCTCTTTGCCAGCCCTGCCAAAGCTGGCTGAGCACCAGAGGCCCCAGGGGGGAGAGTTTGGAAGAAGTTCCAGGCAGAGGCGCGGCTGGAGAGAGAGCCGGGAGCTTCCCGAGTGCAGCCTGGCAGCGCCAACAGAGCCACCAGCCATGCCACACACACAGCCCGGCTCCGGGGCTGGGCACGGGAGGCTCACACGCGGCCCCAAGCTGCCATCTAGTGTTTTCCACACGGATCCTGCTGCCACAGCCACGGAAAAGCCGCCCGGAGCTGGGTTTGGCTGCAGCTCCAACAGGACCCTGAGAGCAGCAGGGCAGGAGGGGGCTGCTGGCTCCCAGCACCAGGAATTTCAGCCGTCGAGGTGATGGAATTGTCCGGGTCGGGTTTTAGCTCTGCTGGGTTAGTGCCATATTCTGAGGAAGCAGAGCATCCAGAGCTTTTTTTAAAGGGTTTCTAAAAATCAGCGATTTAAACACTGGCAAGATTAAATCAGTCCAAACAATAAAAGGCCCGCTCACATAAACAGGGAAGGGGTGGCCACAGGGCCGGCTGGGAGTCAGATGGAGCTGCCAAGGACAGCCAGAAGGTTATTTCTCCCTTTGGGGACATCTCAGCATGCAGTCCCCGTGTCCTGTGGGGAGACTGGAGGCTCAGGGTCAGGATCAGGCGCCGGGCACAGGGGTCAGCAGCAACCCCAGCACGTGGGGCAGGATGCACAGAGCTGAGCTGGCACCAAATTGTTGGAACCCAGGGGGTTCCTATGATGCCTTTGGCCGACCCAAACCCTGCTCAGGAGGCTTTTCAGCCTTGCCAGAGGTGTCAGGGACCCTGGAATGATACTAAAAATACCTGTAGCTCTGATTCTAATCCATAGAACAGGCTGTCAACTTTGTATGAGGAATTTCAGGTCACAAAAACTTAGATAGTAAAATAGTAGTAGTTATAAGTAAAAAGAAGAAAATTTGAGTGTATGTCCAGGGGGGTTTGGGGCCCTGTACAGGGGCGTTGGAGATCTGTACAGGGGGGTCTGAGGCACAAGATGGAGAATT